>MU004189.1:193833-674015 GCA_010093605.1 Lophium mytilinum | reverse complement strand
CCCCCCCCCCCCCCCCCCCCCCCCCCCCCCCCCCCCCCCCTCCGCATCCCTCGCTCCATCTCAATCCCGCTGAGACAGCGACCTCACGCGGACTGGGCCCCGTCCAGCTCCAGCATACACAATCATGGCCTTCCGCCAGCACCACCGCCCGCAGCAGTCGCGCCAGCTATCTTACCACGAGCCCGAGCAGCCCGCTCCTCTCGAGACCGCCCCCTCACCACAGCGCAAGCGGCCTCTAGAGGACTCGGAGGAATGGGTCCTCTTCTCGCCCACCGCTCCATCGACCACCGCGCGCACACAAACTACCTCGACTGAACGAACACCTCGCACGCTTGGCCTATCACGCTTCAGTGACTTCGGCTCTCTCGACACCGCTGCTCGCTCCGACCAAGATGACGACAACCTCACATGCCAGGGTACCGACCTGGAGGAGGAGGCGGAGTTAGACAGTCTGGATGATGGGCTACACGCCTTCCACGAGCCGTCGGAATACAGTGCCCCGTCGAGGAGGCTGATACAAAGCGGAGAGACTGTCTTGCCCACCCACGATGGCCTCGGCACATTCCAAGCCGATGGCTCAACCATCCAGGAACAGCTGTGGCAGTTTGAGCGGTCAAGTCCACGGAGGCGGGTACACCAGCGGAGGAGATCGAGTGTCCAGAGGAGGCTGGATGCGTTAGAGGAGACTGAGGAGCTCGATCATGAAGATAATCGGAGATTGAGGATTGAGAAATGGAGGCTGGAACAGAGCAAGGCCCTGTTAGAAGAGATCGAAAAGGAGACACGCCGGCGGAGGAGAATGAGCTTGGTGAGTGCGGCGAAGAGCAACACAACCCAAAAAGAACAGGCTTCATCTCGGGCAAGGTCCACCACATCAGGGGCGCAGCAAGAAGCTCAACATTCGTCCGAAGACAACACGGAAAATCTATCTGTCTTGCAGCGCTTTACAAGACGAATCATCCACGATCTTATGGGCATCGACGAAAACATTTTGTCTGTTATATTTGGAGAATCCTTGCCCCTGGAGGCCACCCCTGAGTCGACTTCTGTCCCCGACACCAAGAGCATCACGGAGACAGTGCTTGGGGATGTTCAGGATAGCCCATTCTCCGGCGACCCATGGGAACACCGACTTCTTGAACGGATAGCCCGCGAGCTCGGCGTCCTCGTCCACCAGCTCTCAGAGCACCCAGGCGCATTCAGCACCTACCTCCGCACCCAAGAAGCTCCCTCTTACGCCGGCCTCTCCCTCCCTCCTCTCCAAACCACGAACATCGAAACCTCCCCTCTCGCAACGACCCAGTCCTCCATACCCTCACCCACCGCCGCCATCTTCGCCCCCACCCTCCAAAAGCAAAATACCTACAGCGACGCCTCTCTATGGGGAATCGAAGAGGAAGAAGAAACCGACCTCCTCGAGTCCTTCCGCCAACATCAACGCCCCACTTCGACTACCGCCGACGACCTCGCCCGCACTCAACAAGACCGTGAGTACTGGGAGCGTGAGCTCGACGTCAAGATGGTCTTCAACTACCTCACCACCCGCTTCACCTCCCGCCCCTCCACGTCCACGCGCCGCGCCCCTTTAGGCCCACGCAGTAGCTCCGCACCCGCAGACCCGACAGTCATGGCCTCCGACCTCATCTCCGCGCGACGGGCTGCCCTAATCCGCCAGCACCACCCCCTCGTGTCCCGGGCTGTTGCATCTCAGCAGTCTGGGAACAAACGCAGGGATCTGCTACACCGGCATTACCTGCACAGCCATACGCCGGCTGTACCGAGTTTAGCACTTCGCAATCCAGTGTTGAGGAGCGCGAGTGGCAATCAGCGGACGGGGAGCAGTTGCGCGAGCCAGAGCACAAAGAAGAGCAAGCGGAGTGGCGGCAGTGGGCGGAACCGCAATTTCTGGGATATGAGTGGCAGCGTGGGGAGTGGGAGTGTGGTGTATGGTGAGGCGTGAAGTGGATAGCAGATGTGAAGGCTTTGTTGGACGTTGGGTGTAACTTTTAAGGAGGCATACATGTAGAGGGTTAGATGATGCGGGCGTTTTTGTGTCTTGAGCGAGCTGTAGGTGGTAGAGCGGGCTTCTCTTCCTTTTTCCTTGGCATCATTGGGACGGACGGATTTTACGACAACGCTACTCATGCTTGGATATCAGACTCATACTCATACTCATACTCATACTTATAATCATACAGCGACAGGCTTTGGTTTGTGCACGCTAGTTTGCCACTGCTTGTTGTACCCCTAGGGGGTTTTGGAAAGTTGGGTGCGACGTCAAGCTTCATATAGTGGAATCTAAGCTGCCTCTTGACTGGTCGGTTTCCTTTCATGGGAAGTACTCTTGATAATGCTGTCCAGCTTTCAAAAGTGGCGCTGAACCAGTGTGATATCAGTGTGTTCAGAACGTATTCATTCACAACATAATGTTTCTGTCTTTCATATTGCATCAGGCCACCTCAGAAATTAGCAGGTTAGTGCATTATATTTGTTCTCTTTCGCTCGATCATCGCTCGTACTAGAGCTGGGGATGACAATGCTATTTCATAACCTCCAATACCAACCATTCTTTTATCCGTATTACGGCCGGGATTCACGATACCATCTCATAACCCCCAATGCTCCCCTTCCTCGTCCCTCATCAGCACTCTCGCACTTCCTTCCCTCCTACCTAGCTCATCTCTCACTAATAACCATCACATTCTCGTCTCCGCCAGCATCCTTCTTCTCCTCATCGCCCTTCTCAACCGCTGCCTTGCCCTTCCCCTTCTCCTCTGCGGTGGGCTCAACAGCCGCCTTGCCCTTCCCCTTCTCCTCGGAAGTGACCTTAACCGCTGCCTTGTTCTCGTCGGTGGTGGATTCAGCAGCCGCCTTATCCTTCCCCTTCTCCTCGACGGTGGCCTCAGCAGTCGCCTTGCCCTTCCCCTTCTCTTCAACAGCGGCCTCAGATCGGGCACCGGTGTTGCCAATCCCCTGCAGCGGCCCGCCTACAACACCAACCGTCAGCCACCACAGCATTCATCCGCGTAAACAAAAGCAGAGAGGAGAAACTCACCAATCACCCCATCCCCCCCAACAATTCCCCCCTCCCCCGTCCCAATCTCCAGCTTCTCAAGCGCCTTCTGCGCAACTTTTGCCGCTTCGTCGACGGCTTCTTTGGCGCGCAAGGCTGCGGCGCTCATGGCGGCGGCTACTTCGTCGGTGAGGTTGGGGGGCGTAGGAGGGGGTGAGTTTTCGGAGTCGGGCTGGGGGGTACGTTAGATTAAGGAAGGGGAGAGGGAGGGAGGGAGGGTTACCGAGGGGTTCTGGGATGCGGGCGGCGGGGTTTTGCCGCGGGCGATGGTGTCGTTCATGAGTTCGGCGATGGCGGGGTTGGGCATTGTGGCAGTTTTGGGGGTGGGTGTTTGGTGGTGGATTGATGGATTGGGTAGTGAGTGAGTAGTTGATTGAGTAGTGAGTTGTGTTGGGTTTGGTGTGAGAGAAATGGAGGTAGAGAAGGGAAGAGTTGGAGTAGAGGGCTATAAACGGCTTGTTTGCTCTTGCTGGGTTGGGTGGAGAGGTAGGCACGGTGCTGGGATTGGGTTGGATGCACTGTTTTGATGTTGCCTGAACGGCTTGTGAGGCAGGCTTCAAGGAGGTATGAGTACTTTGAAGGAAGTCCCGATCTAAGGTGACGATGGGCTTGAAACCATTGAAGTCACCTCGGGCGGTAGTACATAGATAAAGTTGGTGACTCGTTGCTTCGTGCTCTATAGGATTATCTCTACATTGAACGTACTTCGAAATCCAGCGTCATGTCTTAAATCTGGCTATCAAGGATGCTATCGAAGTCTATCACTCTAAATGACCTCTCAACATCGTCTCATCCTTCAGCCCTCTGATCTTGCTGGAACGAAATTTTCATTCCACGTTTATAACACCACCTGTAGTGCTTCAATATACCAAAAGGAAGGTAACATATAGGATCGTGAAGTATGATTGATTTCACGTGACGTGCTTCCATTTCACCAATCGGCTTCTTTTCGGCGCCGGTGAAATCTTGGCCAAAAAATCTCCCAGGTCTCAATTTTCTAAGCGGTGGTTCGCAACTTTTTCTCTCTAATCTCCCCAACACTCAACCATGGGCAAACGAATCCGCGAAGACGCTGTAGCGGAGGATGCTTCGCGCTCCAATGCGGAAGTACCTGCAAGAAAGAAGAGCAAGAAGGACAAAAGCAAGCGCAACACCGACAAGCTCAGCACGACCGCAGATGCACCTGGAGATGGAAATGCAGTCGCGGAGATAGGCAATGGCGCGAGCGAAGAGTCGCCTGCAAAATTGAATGGCACAGTTGAAGCCGGACAAGAGGAGAAGAAACTTTCCAAGGCTGAGCGGAAGGCTGCGAAACTGGCGAAGAAGGAAGCGCGGGAAGCGAAGAAGGCGCAGAAGAACAAGGATACAGAGGAGGAGAATGGTGTGGATGCCTCCTCTGAAGCGGAGGTTGACACAGAGGCACAAGAGAAGGCGGCGAAAGCTGCAAGAAAAGCGGAAAAGAAGGCCAAGAAGCTGGCAAAGGCCAAGGAACAGTCCGACAGTGATACGCCTGCCCTGTCCATGCCAGTACCGAATGGCTCTTCCAATACTCCGTCGAAACCAGTAACCCCTGGAGGCGCTGGCGCGGTTGAGGGCAGCTATACAGAGGATGCCGCATTGAGCGCACTTCCACAATCGGAGGTAGACACCTATCTCACAGATAACTTCATCACCGTCACCGACCCGCTATTGAGCTCCCCTACTTTCCGACCACTCCTAAAATTCTCATACTTGCCTATCAAGGACAAGTCACAGCTTGCGCCTTTTGCGGGTTTCACTTCTCCCACGCCTATACAAGCTGCCTCATGGCCAGCGCTATTCGCTGGAAGAGATATGATCGGAGTGGCTGAAACTGGATCCGGGAAGACACTAGCATTTGGTGTGCCCTGTATCCGATACATCACTTCCTTACCGAAGAGCGAGCGCAAGGGTATACAAGCTGTCATTGTCTCCCCTACACGAGAACTGGCTAGCCAAATCCACGAACAACTCGTCAAGCTTGCTACCCCTGCTGGACTAGAAGTTGTCTGCGTCTACGGCGGCGTTCCCCGAGAACCGCAGATCCACGCTCTCAAGACCGCTCATATTGTAGTCGCTACACCTGGCCGTCTCAACGACCTCGTCAGCGACAATGCTGCGCCCCTGGGGAAAGCTCGTTACGTCGTCCTCGATGAAGCGGACCGTATGCTGGACAAGGGTTTCGAGGAGGCCATTCGCCAGATTATTAACTGTACCGCAACTGTCCGTCAAACGCTCATGTTCACAGCCACCTGGCCGACCTCCGTTCGCGACCTTGCGTCCACCTTTATGAAAGACCCGGTCAAGATCGCCATTGGCGACAATCCATCCGGAGAACTACGGGCAAACAAGAGTATTCAGCAGATCGTAGAAGTAGTAGACCCGCGCAACAAGGAATTTAGACTTCTCCAACTCATCAAGAAATACCAGTCTGGAAAGGACAAGGATGATCGCATCCTCATATTTTGCCTTTACAAGAAGGAAGCAACGAGAGTTGAGGGATACATCCGGCAAAAGGGTTTCAGAGTTGCTGGCATTCACGGCGATCTCAGCCAAGTGCAGCGCACGAAGAGCTTGGAGAGTTTCAAGAACGGGAGTGTGCCGTTGCTTGTGGCGACGGATGTGGCTGCGAGAGGATTGGATATTCCGTCGGTTAAGGTGGTTATCAACGTCACTTTCCCGTTGACGGCGGAAGACTATGTCCATCGGATTGGACGTACTGGTCGTGCGGGTAAGGAGGGCCTCGCGATTACGTTGTTCACGGAAGTGGATAAGGGGTTGTCTGGAGCGTAAGTTCGACCCGCCACCTGTTAAGAAACTACTCTTGCTGACAACTTTTAATAGATTGATCAACGTTTTGAAGGCTGCGGGTCAGCCGGTTCCCGAGGAACTGATGAAGTTCGGTACTACGGTTAAGAAGAAGGCTCATGAGGCATATGGCGCGTTTTACAAGGATACTGGCGATGATATGAAGAAAGCTACGAAGATCACATTTGATTGATCTTACCATCACACATTTGTCGACGTGCTAACGGGCATTGGAGTATGGAAGGGGCGGGAACACAAAAAGCCAGTCTTTGCTTCCAGTCAGGACGAATTAGTCATTGCGAGGTTTTGCATAGCCTGCGGGGGCTTGTCGATGGAGCATTATAGAATAATCTCGATCCCACCACAATTCTACTCACCTTTGCAAGGAAACAATAATACAAGTGTCTGACTAGATGTCTGTTTGGATGATGGACTATAAAATCGCCACCAGTACTAATCCGATAAGCAAGCCCGCCTCGGCGACCTAACTGGCTCGGCGAGGTGAAACTACATCCCGGAGGTATTTATAGGACGACCGCCCTGACCTTTCAAGCATTATTCAAGATCACGGAACAAACACGAACCCAAGAAATTAAGAAAGCAAACATCTCACCATGTGCAAGAAAGCAACCTGCTCCATCTGTCGTACGTCTCATTTCACCCCGCCATTCCAGTCGCATTTCGTACTTTCATTTCCGGTTCAATCCGTTCCAATCACTTTAGATCATCTTTTCACGCTCACTATCTCTATTCACTCCTCTCTCCCCCCTTCACTAACCCCTCGCTAAACTCCTATCCTCATAGAGAAATCAACATGGTGGGGCTGCGGCAACCACGTGCCTAGCGTCATGGACTCTGTTGCAGATTCTGAGAGGTGCACTTGTGAGCCGAAGGTCACAAAGGAAGGGAAGGAGTATCCTCCTATGGGCAAGACGGCGGATTGACTAGCCGGATTGATGTTCTGGCGATGATGGAGGAGAGCGATGAGGGAAGTTGAGAGTGAATGAGGTATCATTGCGTCTATGACGGCCACAGCTGCTTTCACACCGGCGAGGCTAGACGTTATGTTTGCGAAAAACTGCTTCGGGAACTTGAAGACAAGAAACTTTCCCATAGTGATGAAGTGTATTACATTAGTACATTAAGTTTAGTGGAACTTGACCTGATCTAACGGCATCAGCCTCCATTCACTCCCTCTACACCTCTCCTTCACTATACTCTCTGCAAGCCTGATATTCTCCTCTGGAAAACCTTCATCCCTTGAGCTCTGATAGTACGCGGCCATGAGGTCTTCCCCGAGATCCTCTATTCTCCACTCTCTCCCCGGCAGGGGACTCTGTCTCACAGCCCACATCAAGCTCAATGGCGAATCTCCAACCTCCAAGCCTGGCTGCACATGCGGACTGACCTCTTTTCCATCCTTCTCTAGGACTACACCCACGGCACCCCCTTTGCTATGTACTTGCGCTCTCGTCACACTAAACGCTCTACTCTCCTCATCTTCCCCATACCCCGGCGGCTCCGTCTCAAAGACGGTAAATGGCACAATCCTATTGCCCATTTGCCTCGCATCAGCCACCGCGACTGCGAGTGTGATCGTATGCAGCACTTCGCTCATATCCTGGCGTCTATTCTCGCCTCTTACATAGATGTACTGCAAATACGGCACCGTAAACTCGCCCCCCTTGATCGGAAGGACAGAGAACTGAGCTGCCCCGATTGCTTCATCTTCAGCGTCCCTGATCCCCACGATCCGATACGGCGCAAGGCTGGTTCGTCTCCCCGCAAATTGCGCAGCGAGGCGCGCGACGATGAGGTCGGAGCGCTCACGTTCGGCGGTTTTGGGGAATGCTTTGATGTAGAGCGCATCGTACTTCTTGTCGAAGTCGTGGGCGTTGACTAGCTCAATCGAGCCGATGCTGGGGATGGTTCTGCTCGCGAGTCGGGAGGAGTCGATGCGGGATAGTGCTTGCAGATCAATGCCTTCGAGATGAGTTCGGAGAGCTGGTGCGAGCTTCGGCTCGAAGATGCCAGCCATCTCAGCGGCTCAAGATCGCTCCTCCGTGTGTGCGTGTACTATGTATGTACTCTGATGTGTATCTGAGCTTGTAAAGTCGGCTAGAATTATGGGACCACAAGAAGGATGATCTTGCTGAGCTTATTTGACAAATCTCACGTGATGACGAACAACCTTCCCAATTGGGTCTCGCCTCCAGGACTTTCATGCCAGATAGAGAACCGAGCACAAGGGTAGCAGAAGAACGAAACAAACTGCCGTCACATCGAATGCAATGATATCCAGGTTTAGTTGCTGCCGAATCACATGAGTAAAATACGCCACCGTGGGATGGGTTGTCATGCCGCAAAGAGACTAAGAGATAAGGTAGCGCAGCATTAAGTAAGTGGTTCAGCTACTCCTCCTCAGCTTCTAGATGTGCATATCACTCCTCTCTCCTTCATGGATACATAGCGATGGAAAACTCGCCCAGCTTACCAGGTACCGTTCGGCTCTACGACGTACAGGCGGACGGGGCTCTTGACGCAAGCGAAATCACACTCATCCCTCAACCCAGTTCCAACCCAGACGACCCGCTACGATGGAGCCCGGCGCGCAGATACTGGCACGCAACGCTCGTGTGCTTCATAGCAGCTCTGACCGCGGCCACCTCCAACGACGCCGGGTCTGCCGCGGACTCGCAGAATGAAGAGCTTGGGATATCATACGACCAGATCAATAACGCGGCCGGCGTGCTTTTCATCGCAATCGGGTACATGACGTTGTTGCTGGCGCCCATCGTCACGCTGTACGGTCGCAGGCTGAACTACCTGATCTGCATTACAATGGGCCTCGGCGGTGCTGCCTGGTTTGCCCGTGTCCACAGCAGCGGCGACTCAATTGGAAGCCAATTCTTCGTCGGCGCATCCGAGTCTTGCGCTGAGGCGCTTGTCCAGACGTCGCTCTCTGACATCTTCTTCCAGCACCAACGCGGCACCGTCCTGGGCTTCTACGTCTTGTCTACAAACATTGGCACATACCTGGGACCTTTGATTGCTGGCTACATTGCTGATAGCACCTTGGGCTGGCGCTGGATTGGTTGGTTCGCGGTCATCATCTCCGGCGCAACCCTCGTGGTTCTCTTCTTCGGTCTCGAGGAAACGACGTTTGACCGTCGCCATATACTCGATGGTCAGTCTGGTGAATCGCCCGAACCACCAGCTTTCAGTGCTGAAGGTGACGCAGAAAAGAAGGGATCGCCAGTACAAGACCCACTCCAAGAGCGCAGAGCCTCTGTCGTACATGTCGGCGAGCTCGAGTCTCTCCCCTCTCGCAAGCCGTACTGGAAGCGCATCGCTCTGATCACGCCCGCTCCCAATCTCAAAGGTAGCGGGTTCAAGCAATATGGCCAACGACTGTGGCACATGCTTCGTGTCTTCACATTTCCCGCTGTCCTTTTCGCCGGATTGCAGTGGGGCGCGCAAGATGCGTGGTTGACCTTTTACCTCACGCTCGAAGAAGACAATTGGTACGGCCCGCCGTGGAACTACACTGACGCACAAGACGCCGTTATGAACGTCCCATGTATCATTGGCTCCTTCATCGGCTGTATCTACGGTGGCTACTTCTCTGATGTGTTTGTGCGATGGATGGCTAGGCGGAATGGCGGTATTGCAGAAGCCGAGCACAGACTCTGGCTCATGTTCCCCGCCGCTATATTCAGCCCACTGGGACTCATACTCTTTGGCATAGGCACCAACAATGGCTGGTCCTGGCGAGTGCCGTACGTTGGGCTGGGCTTCATTGGCTTTGGCTGGGGCTGCGCAGGAGATCTTTCCATGGCATATCTCATGGATTGCTATCCTGACATGGTGTAAGTTTCTTCAAACCCGCTTCCCAGATAGCAACTAACATTTCCCCAGCTTGGAGGGCATGGTCGGCGTCGCCGTCGTCAATAATACCCTTGGTATGATTTTCACGTTTGCGACCGGCAGCTGGCTTGCGGCGCAGTCTGTCACGGACGTCATGTGTGAGATTGGCGCTTTGAGCTGCGTTTTCATCTTGACATCTTTGCCGATGATTATTTGGGGCAAGACGGCGAGGCGGTGGACGTTGGGGAGATACAAGGAGTTTATTACGACCCGCGACCAGATTCTGTGACATTCGCTTTGTAGCCTAATGCTTATCCCATTGATACCTGAGGCTGTTGTCTTTCTACTATTGTTTTGCCCATCTAAGAGCGTGTGGGGATGTGTTGGGATCATGTTTCTGATGCCTAATAAAAGATGGTCAGCAAACAAGACATTATCGAGTCAGCTCTCTCCCTAGCTTACGATTGTGGAGTATTCATCTCCAGAAGCTCTTTGTATAACTGTGCTGTGTAGTGCTCCAGTTGATGCTAGTATAGTGAGTGCCCAGAGATTGTCTAGTCCTTACAAAGTAAGCGCCGTATCCATACTCGGATACAAGCTTACATCAACTGCAACTCACCCTCTACTCAGGTCGCACTACTCAGCGAATACTTTTAACCCCGAGCTTTCCTTTGCCCTACTAGTTTCCCAATGTGTTGCTGGTTCTCAACCTGTTTGGCCGGTCTGCCTAGCAGTCCGAGATATATTTTATCAGCATGGCCGATAACCGCGTCCCAAGTTTCAGTGGCGCTATCTCCTCCAGCACTGGCTTAGCAAGTAGTACAAGAGAGGCCTCGCGATTCTCTCAACGTCGGCCTCGCGGATTGGTTCTCAGAGAAACACGAGCACCCACACCTGCTTTCGACCCCGAAGAACAAAGTCGCAGCTCGCATTGCGGAATTTGTCTAAAGTCGCTTGCCCAGAACCCCCAGCTGTGTGAAGATTGTCAGATTTGGAACGACGCAGTTCATGTGTTCCAGTGTTTGCGAGACACGAAAAAATGGCAGCAGTTGCCTGGAAGAAGTCTCCGGGCTCTTTTAGAAAGCAAAGAGTGCATGATGTGTCGACAAGTCGCGACGGCTATTCTGTCTAGATTCACTGTCTCAGACGAGGCCGTACGAAAGGACTTGCTTAAAGCAGAGGTCCAAAACATGGGGCCATACTGCTTGGGGCAGACAGCACTTAATTCCCTCGACCCCGCTGCTTTCCAGAAATCAGGAAGACACAGCATTGATCCTAGTGACCTTCGATTACCACACACACTCGAAGTTTCCAAGTGGGAAACAGAAACGGATGAAAAGCAGTTTCTAGTCGTACTCTATCTGGTTGTAACAGCCTCTCGAGGCTCGACACTACGTCAAACCTTCCCAGAAGTCGACGGGTACGAACTTATGAATAGCACCACTGGCTCTCCACGGGAGAAACCTGTGCTTGGGTGTCATAGAACGATTCCAGAGGGTGGACCTGGCCTACATCAGCCCACGATTGGCCTTCAACTCGAACTTAAATACGCACATTCAACCAGCCGGCTACTCTCTTTGAAGCCATGGGAGTGCTCGAATATCAATATTGATCTTGTCTCGAAGTGGATTAGAAGATGTCGAGACAACCATGGACCCAAGTGCGATCTGGATCGTAGCCAGACATCATTACCTCGGGGGTTCAAAGCGATAGACACCCAACGTCTCTGCGTCGTTGATCTACCTAGTCAGCCCATCACCAGTTACGCCGCTTTGAGTTACACATGGGGAGGACCGTCTGGAGTTCCGGAACTCCAACTAGAACGATCGAACATCACGATTCTTCAAGAAGAAGGTTCGCTAGCTAAGCTCGGTGGAATTCCCTCCGTTATACTAGATGCCATAACCCTCTGCCAAAGCCTTAACGAGCAGTATCTTTGGGTCGATAGGCTCTGCATTGTCCAAGATGACCCGGTATCCAAGCATTCTCAAATACAAGCTATGGACCGTATCTACAATATCGCAGCCTTCACCATTATCGCAGCAACTCCCCCCGGTGCTGGCTTACCGGGTGTGACCGGTCATCCCCGAAGATCTGCTTTGTGGGATCACACACGTAGGTTCCACCCCAAATTCCGCTTTATTGTCGACAATTTCAAGCATACCGTTATAAGTTCTTTCTGGAATACCCGTGGATGGACGTACCAAGAACGTGTCTTATCCCGCCGAGCGATATACATCACAGAATTCCAGGCCTATTTTCTTTGTCGTCGAGACGCGGAACAGGAAGATGTCGGGGAGTTTGGAGCTACTGTGAATCCTTGGAACTTCCATTTACCTGCACAATACTTTACTACTGTGGTAGATTATACATCGCGGGACCTGTCGTTTGGAAGTGATATCTTGAATGCATTTGCAGGCATCGGGAACATTTTTGCGAAAGAGCAAGGTGCCCCATTGATCTTCGGGCTTCCCGAACGGTTCCTCTCACAGGCTCTCCTCTGGGAAAACAGTGCTGAAAGTCAGAAAAGAGACGAGGCTCCTGGTATCCCGAGTTGGAGTTGGGCGGCTTGGAAAGGTCGTGCGATATACGACTTGAACTCGAGAGTGGAAAAACTTAAAGTTGGCACATTGGTTCGGTTTTACTTCCAAGATGCACAACACGGTCTGCGAAGAGTTGATGCGGATGATGCTTGGTTCTTCAAGACTGTGCGGCTTGAAAGTATGCAGGATCTACCTGCTGTTGACAACGAGTATCCCGAGATGCGGTTTATGCCTGCGGCTAGCGATTCGGAGACCGCGTGGCGGAAGTGCCCACACAATCCTTGGGCGATATCCTCTCGCGAGCTAGATCGCTCCATTGCAGAACAGGCAGCAAAGTACCCCGGGAGCCTTGTGTTCACTACAACTCTAGCAACTGTCACATTACGTCCCCAGCACGTAGGAAACGAGGACGACATGGAGTACGTCGAGATTCTCGATCAAAGCGGAACTTCAATCGGCCAAACCTCAAGACTGCATCGTGCCTATATAAAAGATATTCTAGACACGAGCGCATCGCACGAGATCATTGTCCTCTCTGCTGGTATTCTTGCTGAGCAATCGAGGTACGCGCAAACACACTCGATACTCCATGTCTCAGGGAACATGATGCTACCAACTGCGGGTGACACCCCTTGGTATCTACACGTGATGATTATCCAGCGGGACGCGCATGGTATTGCTCGAAGACTCTGTGTCGGCACTGTGGAGATGCGGAGGTGGGAGCAGTGCAATCCGGAATGGTGTACGGTATTCCTAACGTAATGAACGGGAAAGTACGAATTCGACGTTCTACAATTTGATAAAGCCAAGACCCCTTCTTTAATGCCTCTAATAGTCCAACCTTCGAGATGTTAGGTTTAAGTACGTATTGGCCATAGTTCAGCTCCTCTTTTCGCACTTTCGTTCCCACCCAGTTCTGAACTTCCCCAAGCTGATTCTGGGGAGCACATGTGCTTCTGTATTGAACACAACTTCAGTAAGCGGAAGAACATCGTCGGGCGAGAACAACAGATATAAGTACTTGAGCGTTTCGGCCTAGTATGACAATTCATTAGGAGGTCGTTCGTTGCACTGAAGAGGCTCACTTACCAGCCAAAAGCTCTCCATGTTGTCACGTCGAGGGGACGGAATCGCATTCACGTTGTTGAGAGATGAATATCCTTCTCCAAGCCCAACGATCGAGTGTTCCTGGAAAGCTTTGAAGATTTCCCAACCCCACTCCCGGTAAATAGGGTCTTTCGTGATCCGCCACATTACGAACAAGCTTTCCACGGTTTCTGGACGCTGTAGGTTGTGCGCGTCAAGAGGTTTGATGTCGTAGTCTTTCTTCCACAAAGTCTCAGAGTCGGAGCTTCGAGCCAACGACGGAGGCTTGTTACTTCTCGATTGCAACGTCGCATCGTCAGCGCGGAACCAGACGATCTCGGGCGCAATGCCAGTTTCCGTGACTTTGTACATGCCCCAGCACGTCTTCGTCAGCTCCCTAGCCAGTTCCATTTGCTGGGCTTTTGCGGAAGTCCAGCTGGGCAGTCTCCGCGCCTCAGCTTCGGTGAGTCCATCAGTAGCACCGAGTGCGATGGAGCCCGGCAGGAAGCAGACGAGGTGGTCCATCTTCGGGGACAGAGCACCGCCAATTCCATTCGGCAGTTCAGCAACGACATTGAGCTTCGCATGCTTGGTGGGGATGATCAGATGCTCTTGTATTCCTGCCAAAGCCTCCTCCCACATATCAAGATAAATTGTCTCTGCGGTTTGCAAATACTGCTTGATGAGGTACTCTGCAGTTGTTAGTGTTTGGAAGACTCGTTGAATAACTCGAAGAATACCATAGTACGAATCGCCCCGACTTCCAAGACGGATTTCTCTGGTCGTAAAAGTGCCTGAATGCGGTTCCACAAATATGGGCACGAGTCCATCGGGTATACCAATGCCATCAACAGCCTGCATCACCTTTTCAGCTTTGCGCCAGTATATGTCGTTGCCAGTAATGTTCGATAAGTACTTCATCTCGAGTTGTAACGTCGTTGCCTCAGCAGTGGAGGAGGCGCCGCCGTTGGCATGCGATCGAATGCCCCTGCGGCTTGCCAAGTGAATGCTTGCGTATGGGATCCCAGAAGGTGAATCGTACGCACTAAGCAGTCGGTCAGCCAGATCAACAGCCTTCGAGAGATAGATATGATCCCTCCGTGAAGAGACTCCCGGCAGCAACGTGGACAGGTAATGAGCAGAAAGAAGCCCTCCAAGCATGCGGATGGTAGTCTCGAAGGTGTTCAGATCCTGGTCCTGGTCGTAGTCGAGTTTCCGATGCAGCCAAAGTCGGGCATGAGCGAGCTGTGAGGTAAGGTTCATGATCATCATCGTATCGAGACTGTCGACGATGATCCAACCTAAGCCCCTTCGGGCTCATCATCGAACCCTTTTTGGAGATGGGGTGGAATTGGTCATAGCCTGATTGGCGCGATTAGGATCTGTGAAGGTTTTAGACAAGTCCAACTAACCCCAAGCATATTTCGAATATGCGTCCCAACCAGTCACAAAAGCATCTTTGACCTGCTGTCTACGGTCCTCCCACTCTTCCAGAGGAGTAGGCGACCATCTCCATTTCAAGCTTGATGGTATGGTTTGATTATGAAGCCAAAAGACGAGAGAGGCGCCGAAGGTAATCGCCGCCGCAACAAACGGAGTCCTGCGAGCGAACCAAGAAGCACAAATTGGCCGGCGCGCCGTCTTTGCACGAAGGCGGCTTGCACCGCGCTTGCGATTGCGCTCAGAGCGAGCCATATGGAGTCTGTTTCTTTGAGTCGCAAGCAAGAACCTTTGCTACTACTTTGACAGCCGCATATGCCGACGACAACTATAAGCAATACAATGGAAAGACTACAATTTCTGAAATCGCGCAAAACTTTATCATGTCAGTTAAGCCAGGATATATTTTGAGATGTGGTAGACTTGCGGAGAGCTGCCCAGGTTGTTGATGTTCCTTTAAGCTGACCCCAAAACATGCAAACTCCTTCTTACGCAAAAGAGGTTGGAAATTTGCACAGCTAGAGCAAGCCGATTTTTATAGCAATGACAAGTGTCCATCTTGTGTCTTCGCAGCACTGCGGCACAGCATGCCAAAACCCCTATGCCCCGGCGTTTAATGGGGCACAGTGGAATCCATGCCTGTCATAGTCAGCGGTTATAACACGACTTTATGATAGCTAACCTAGCTTTCGGGCCCCTCTTGATCACATTCAGAACTGCCTACAAGGCAGTATTTCTATTTTGGTATTCCTTGGTCGATGGAATCGATGGGCACGTGACAATGGATAAGGATGACTTTCCGAGCCCCTTGAAAGTAATCGGTGTGTACAGACATCTGTGGAGCTGCAACGTATTAAGAATCAGGCGAAGTGCCTTGGAAACCAGTTTCTAGGTTTTGGGTTATCTGGTAAACAGATGGAGGATATGAAGCCTTTAGCGAAACTGACTGCCAGAGCGTTCGAATTGTCAGGGGCTCGATTATCAAATACCAGCATTCCGATATGTCTGCCTTCCTTGAAAGCACCCAGAGAACTGGGCGTGACAGGGGAGTCCAAGTCGTCACCCCTTCCTTCAGCAAGAAAGGTAGTATCTGCACACACCCAAATATCAAATCCATAGCAAGTAACTTCTATGTCTATCTGCAGAAACCTAACTCCTTTTGCAAACAACTCCACCTAAAGCAGTCTCTCAATAAACAGCTCCCCAAAGCGTCTCTACTTGATATCAGGGATAACACCCGCCTCCTTCATCTCATCAAAGATCCTCGCCAACTCCACATTCGTATCCACCGTCTCCGTCCACCCTGCCTTAATCGCCTTATCCATACTCACATCCGCACCCCAGTTTCCAGCCTGTGCCCACGCCAGCGTCTCCCAAGTCGCATACTTCAACGCCTCCTTACTGCCCCCATACTTCTCCACAACGTTATCCCACTCCCCCGCCGCCAGCCGCCTCTCCACATCCGCAATGAGATCGAAGCCCGGCTCGTTCGCCACCGGCACCCCAAAATACCTCCCCGTGCTCTCCCACACATCCGCAAACGTCGTTTTCGTATCATCCACGATATTAAACCACTCGTTCCCCACACTTTCATTGTCGGCCACCCACTCCGTGAACCGCGCGATATGCCGCGCGCTGCTCATGTGCTGCGGCTTCATGTACTTACTCACGCTCGCATCAGTCGCGGACGCCGCGAAGACAGCCGGCCGCCCCGCCGCCTTCTGCAGCGTGAAGTAAATCGCGACCGTCGTTGCGTAGCTCATGCCGTTGCCTTTCGTGAAGCCGTTGATCCAGAAGGGCACGGTCACGTTCCACTTCCAGCTGCGCTTCGCGGCGAGGGCGAGCATGAAGTCCTCCTGGCCGTAGTAGAAGAGCGGCAGTGCGGCGGGTTCGGAAACGCGTGGGTGGATGGGGTGTTCCGGGGTGGGCTCGATGAGCGCGGCGCGGAAGTAGACGCCGTAGGTCTTGCCGCCGGTTTGGAGGATGACGCGCTGCAGTGTCGAGCGCGAGGTGTCGTCGATGGCGGTAAGGGTGTTAGCGAACATGGGCACGTTGGAGTCGACGAGGGCTTGCGGGTCTGAGTGGTGCTTGTACGCGAAGTGGAAGAAGTGCGTTACGCCGGTTGCGTTCTGGGCTGTGAGGGAGGTGGCGATTTCCGAGGCGGGCTGGCTGAGGTCGACGAGGGCGATGGAGAGGCGAGGGTCTTGGGGGATGTTGGTGGGAGTGGTGCGGTAGACGGCGATGATGCGGGTCCAGGACGGGGAGGAGAGGAGTTGGTTCACCATGGCTGCGCCGGTGATGCCATTGGACCCGGTGATGAGAGCGACTTTGGGAGTGGAGGTCATGTTGAGTTATTTCGTAAGTGTTGGAGTCTGATGGTAGTTTTTGAGAGCTTTTGAAGTTGTGTTGGGGACAAGTTTATAAATTATATCAGGAGAGGAATCAGTGATGCACAAGCTGAGCGTGGTATTATCGTTGTCAAGTCAAAGGTGAGAGCAGGATCCGATATATACTTGAGATATCCTCGGGGTGGCCGAGAGGTCTGATTGTTAAGAAATAGAGAAATGAAGGAATGAAGATTTGAAGATTTGAAGGAATTGGATTTGGAGGCAGTGGATTTGTGTACGTAAAAACAGTCACGACATTGAGGTCTGCAAAGTGCTGACAGGAGGGATTGATCACTTACCCAGTCTGGTAATGGAAACAGCGCTGCTACACGATTTAGCGACTCTAAATTATATCTGTCAGTAACTTCATGCTTAACAAAGACGTGATTAGAAAGCATGTCGAGTTAAAGTGATTAGTAATTCGTTTAGCGGGCTACCTTTGTGTTATCACTACATTCTTCGATTTCAAACTGGCATTCTAAATCAAATCTTCTTAGCTTTTCGTCTCGATACTCTGTCAACCGCGCCGTAATCAAGCGTGGTGATGATTTCAATTTGGCTCCTAGAACACTCGATAGAGCCGGTCACGTGATATATCATCACAACGGGACACTAAATCGACAGTGCACCGCGTCGAAGACTAAAAGAGAGCGATGGTTACGATAGCTATCATTTGGTCACCGCTAAATGTTGTAGAAAAGTTTCCGGTCTTGAACTCACCTGCCCAACTTCGGCCATCCTATTCTCCTCGTTAATATCTTCCTCACTCTGCTAATCTTCCCTCGCTTTTTACACTCTTCTATCAGAGCTATGCCATGCGACTCCACTTGTTCTCTCTCCTCCAGCCCAGTTGCCATTTGTGACCAAGTTATCGAAAGCCTCCCGCGGCGAGCGTTCCCTCCACGAGCTGCGAGCACTGAGTCTACTAGCTAGCTCCGTATCTTCGTCTATCCCGACCTCTCGAGCCTCCTCTGGACGTCCACCTTCGTGGCTACGACCTCGATAGATACCTAGATCTATTATTCTAGGGAAGCTTATAATAAGAGTGCGGTTGGTGTCGAGGGCACAAGAGGAGCCCAGCCATCAATAACGTAGGCGAGCATGACAGGATGCATTGCGTCGCTCCTAAGTTTCCAGGTTCTTGATTGCTGCCCGGAACTGCTCTCGTCGTCTTTGCTCGATCATGAATTCTCGATCCTTTCAATCCCAAAATTGCAGAAGTCGAGCACGCAGTACAGCTTAGAACCCCATAGCCATGGACCCACGTTAGCTTAGTCATCGCTTAGTCATTGCTCAGTTTTGAAGCTCGTAGGGAAGCTCGTAGGCTCAGGTTCGAAAGCGGAATACAGTGGACGTTGGTAGGATCCTATGGAGGTAAGAGAGCAAGGCGTACTTGCTAAAACATCAGTACCCTCACCAACACAAGCTGGTTCTAGGAAGGGGTGTCTGGCCTGTGAAGTGGGCCTTTTGGAGTGATGGGCTGTGAGGCTGAAACTCGGTGGTCGTCCAGTGGAGCCATGGTAGTCGGAACGTTGGTCTGACTTGAAGGTGCCTAATAGAGCTTACAGGTCTTGTCCTTGCTATCTTGCTGAGACTGGACTCATGATAGCTGGGGCTAGACAGGTTTGTGAGTCGATTGAATGGTGACACTCCACACTAGGGCTGTCAGTCGTCGAAGGGGACCAATAGCTTCGGGATGGTGTATATCCGCATGGCTTAGGGCGACCTCTTTACAGGCCAGCTAAGATTGACGGGACAGAGGTCAAACAGGACTCTATGGGGCCCTATGGTTTCAGACATGGCCCTACAAAGCTTGGCCGGAGCGAGGAAGCTCCCCGCGGCTGGGGGCTGACGGCGGCATGGTCCCGTCGCTGCGATTCGCGCGCGGAGGGGATAGCGGGCGGCAGAGGGGGCGCTGTTGGGATTCGGGGCGTGATGAATGAAGCTGGCGCAGTAGGCGCTGTCGCAGAGCAGCATGCAGCGTCTTTGGGACAGGGAGGGGATGCCAATGGCCGGGCGTGAAGGTTCGGGTGAGACATGCACGTCTGCCACACCAATGGGGCGGCGCCGACTCGGTGCTTTCTGCTCTCCCAGCGCTTAGGGGCCCGACCAGCAGCTCGCATCGCAAGCAAACGGGGCTTCAATTCAAGTCCCCAAGACCCCAAAAACACTCGTGCGCCCCGCTGCCCTTCCGTGCCCTTCCTCTCTCTCTGTTCCCGCCGCCATTGCCCGTCTCCCGCCCGCGACGTGCATGCCGAAACCCTGCAGCTCGACCAGACCGACGAGCTTGACGAGCTTGACTCCCACCGTCCCCAGCCAGCGAACCTCCAACCCCGCCATCCAGGCCGCGCCGCACTCACGATAGCCTTCGACCACCTGCAACCGCCACGACACCAAGGTAAGCCACTGTCGACGACCACGATTCTTCCGCGTGCTCTGCCAGCGGGCAAGCGAGAAAGGCCTCCCGACGCTGACCGAGTTGTTGCTCAGAAGACCTACCTACCCCGCCAGGGCACCGCTCCCCCTGACAGCACCGGCTTTTACGCAGCCAAGTTGCTACCCATCGCCCGCCGGCTGGCTGCATCGTCCCCCACAATCCTCGACCGCCGCAGCTTGTGCGCCTGCAAATCTGGTCCGAGAGGAACAAAGTCCGAGCGAGCCACGGTTCCTGCGTCAAACTCATCTACGGACCATTCCTCAAACATCGACAATCAGCTTGTTTGCATATCGTAGTGTGCGATAGCAGTCAGGGCAGCACCACCGAGTCAGCGTCGACCTGGTAAGTGGGCCTTCCTCTTTTCTACTGTGCGCCGCAGGGTCCTCCGGGCTTGAGGAGCTGCACATTTGTTTTTTAGATAGGCATTGCATCTGCCAATGTTCCGGTGGAGGATGGGTGGAGATCGGTCCTCGTGCGCTGCCCCTTCGCGAAGGCTGAGGTTGACGTCGAAAGAGTCTTCGCAAAGGACCTTGGCGAGCGAGAGTCGGCGGTGTTGCATTCCTCCGTCCCTGGAGACATTTCATTATTCAGCCTCATTGTCTGAAACTCGACTGACGAGACAATGGAACCCAGATCTGCCGAGATTTTACCTCCATACCTCTTCGCCTCACACCGATTGCCTTCTCTCTGATCAAACACGAACCACAGAACCACAAACTCCGGCTCTACTCAATATCAGCGCATTCGCGCACCTATACCCCAGAAATCAAGCGCCATGTCTCGCGCACCAACCGCCTCGGCGACGGGCAGCTCAAGGAAGATATCCTTCAATGTTTCGGAACAGTACGACATCCAGGACGTCGTCGGAGAGGGAGCATACGGAGTAGTATGGTGAGTCTGATTGAACTCTCCAAATGAGGAAACTATGGCTCATACAGCAAAGCTCGGCACTGCACAAGCCGTCTGGCCAGAAGGTCGCGATCAAGAAGATCACGCCATTCGACCACTCCATGTTTTGTCTAAGAACACTGCGCGAGATGAAGCTGCTGAGATACTTCAATCATGAGAACATCATCTCAATCCTCGATATCCAGAAACCTCGAAACTACGAGACCTTCACAGAGGTCTATCTCATTCAGGTAAGAAACCACTTAAACGGGGATTCGACATAGCCTAACAAAGCGCAGGAGCTGATGGAGACGGACATGCATCGCGTCATCCGCACTCAAGAGCTTTCTGACGACCACTGCCAATACTTCATCTACCAGACGCTGCGGGCTTTGAAGGCCATGCACTCCGCCAACGTGTTACATCGCGATCTTAAGCCCTCCAACCTACTTCTTAACGCCAATTGCGATCTCAAAGTCTGCGATTTTGGTCTTGCGCGATCCGCAGCTTCGACTGAGGACAACTCCGGTTTCATGACCGAATATGTTGCCACTCGTTGGTACCGTGCGCCCGAAATCATGCTCACCTTCAAAGAGTACACAAAGGCCATTGACGTGTGGAGTGTCGGATGTATTCTAGCTGAAATGCTGAGCGGGAAGCCCTTGTTCCCTGGAAAGGATTGTGAGTACGGACAAGAGCATAGCAGCGATAAAGGCTAATAAAACATTACAGACCACCACCAACTTACGCTGATCCTCGACGTGCTAGGCACCCCGACGATGGAAGACTACTACGGTATCAAGTCTCGCCGCGCTCGCGAGTATATCCGGTCTCTACCTTTCAAGAAGAAGATCCCATGGAAAGCCATGTTCCCGAAGACATCGGAGCTCGCTCTTGACCTACTGGAGAGACTTCTTGCGTTCAATCCCGTGAAGCGCATCACCGTTGAGGATGCTCTGAAACATCCATACCTAGAGCCGTACCATGACCCAGATGACGAGCCGACTGCGGACCCAATTCCAGAGGAATTCTTCGACTTTGACAAAAACAAGGACAATCTGACCAAGGAGCAGCTGAAGCGTAAGTATTTAAATTCGCGGTGATGAAGATGGTATCTAACATGGCATTAGTCCTTATCTACCAGGAGATCATGCGATAGGCTTGCACTATAGCGCATCTTTGGTAACTACCGGCACTGAGAATATTTGGCATCAACTTGAGCTTGATTGGTAATTGATTGGGATGCTAGAAAGCCATCTTTCATGCTCACGTTGGCTGCAATTCTTCCATTCTCACTTCCTAGCGCGAATATCGGATTGCTTGACATCCCAGCAGAGACGAATCTGGCAGCTCTCGAGAAAGGGCTTTGTAGCAAAGTTCACAAACACATCTCTTGCATTGACACAACGGTCTACGGATTTGCGGAGTCGTCTTGTCTCCCCGCTTTATCATACTTTGGTCTCGGTTCCCCCCCTTTCATTGACTTCTGTTCTTGTTCTTTTCATGAGAGGATGAGCGCTCTACGTGGCGGCCTGGTCGGATAAATGGGTCCTGGTCGATGTGGGCTGGGATTAGGATAGGGATGTGGGATGGCTCTTATGAGAAGATGTGTTTCATTTTCTTTTAGTCAAAAGGAATAGATTTGTGAATGAAAGGGTCTTGAAATAATGGTGTGGCATGAAGGCTTTGAAAACTCCCGAGTACTATACTCTCATCTCTTACGATTCCTTTATTACTCCCGATCCATGCTTCTCACCCCTGCCCCTGTTTCTTCTTACACCTTCATCTCCGCATTCCGCACACCCTCTTCCCCTTTCTTTTCCCCCCTTTCCTCTACCACCTCCTTCTCCTCATCTTCCCGCCCATCCTCTCCCCTCTCTCTTTTCGCGATCTCCCTTTCCTTCTCCCTCTCCACATTCCCCCGCCGCCCATCCACCCACGCCACACTCCCAAACCCCCCAAACACCCCCTCATCCGCCCGCCGATAACCAACCCTCACCCCCGGCGGGTCCGCGGCACTACTACCCACCGTCGTCCCGCTCATCCCACTCCCGCTCCGCCGCACCTCCGCTACCCCAACATACCCCTGCGCACTCAGCTTCCGCTCCGCGACCTCGGCGCACCCGCTCGCCGCCACGCTGCGCCAGTACCGCTTCTCGGACACGCCGGTGCCGGCGCTTACCCAGCCGGGGGACGAGGCGGAGGAGGGAAAGCGGAGGAGGGGGGCGGGCCAGACAGAGGAGGCGCGGGAGTTAGGGGGGTTAGGGGGTTCTGGGGCGAGGCGGGTGAGGCGGCGGCGGGTGAGGTAGGCGTGGAGGAGGATTGTGAGGAGGCAGGTGAGGATGACTAAGCGGATGGTGGGTTAGTTATGGGTTGGGGAAGGGGGGGTGATAGGGGGGGCAGAGGAGGGGGCGTACGGGCTGTGAAGACGCCGGCGATGACTTCGGCGCGCCAGTGCGGGTGGTGGGGTTTTTCTTTTGGTGGGGGAACGAGGACGAGGGGGGCCATTTTTGGGGAGGTGGGTGAGGAGGGCGGCTCTTTGGTAGGCTGGTTGCTTGGGTTGGATTTGAGGCTGAGGGGATTTCGTGCGAGAAGGTGAGATTTAAACGGCGAGCGTATGCCACGCTTGGGCTTATGTTATTCCGTCATTGTAGCTAGTTGCCGTGATGGGAGCTCGGAGAGGAAGAGAGGAGAGTGGGAAGAAGTCGAGGAGGGAGGGCGGGGAGTATGATGTATATACAACCTCTAGTTCCATGACGTTGGCTGTAGAACGCGGAGTTTGGTACGGTTATGCTTCGTTGTAGCGGGTGAGGTAGTTATTGGGTCGGTATGGGACGAGACCCACATATTCGAGGAGGAAGTATGGTACGCAAACAGACGAAGGAATACACTGACGCGTGGGGTAATGTTGAGATTTGGTGGAGTTGGATGATTTACATTGTTTACCTGTACATACCTAGATATACATGTTTATGCATCTGATCGTTCTGATCGTGGTGGAGTATAGAGCTCTAAACGCCTTGTAAATGCCCAGAGTGGATGACCCCTGCTCTCCCTGAACCCGCTATGCAACAAATACCACTAACTATACAAACACACATCCCGCCGAGAGACAATTCAATCACACCCCCCGTCCTTCCACCCCGTCCGCCACCTCTCCTCCCACCGATCGCAATCAAACTTCTCCTTCCCCAGCTTCACATTGACCGCGTTATGCGCCTCGCACATCCACCGCCCAAACTCCTCCCTCGAGCTAACCCGCGGCGCGTTCCGACCCTCCTTCAACCAGGTCTGGAAATCGGACGCGCAGGTATGGCACGGGTACAGCTTCGAGAAGAGCGAGAGGAAGTCGCGCGTCTCGGTTTGCTTGGCTGGAGAGGGGTTGGAGGGGTAGGCGGCGGTGATGGAGTGCAGGAGGGTCCAAGAGGCGCGGCCGAGCTGCTCGATGTCGGGGGGGCAGTCGGTGCGGTCGGCGATGGCGAGTGGAGAAGTGGTGACGGCGGGGGTTTTGGAGGGGATTTTGGCGGATTTGAACATGGCTTTCCATTCCGAGGAGGATGTGCAGGTACGGCAGCTAGAGAATGTGTTAGTTGGGGATTTAGATAGGTGTGGGCGAGCTTGGTAATGCGGTTTGGGAGCTGTAGGACTTACGGTTTGCCGTCTGGGCCTAGCTCTACGCCTTTGGAGAATCTGGGAGTGTGCTCATCGCGTGAGTCAGCCTTTTGCGCCTCTAGTAATGAGGGTTCTGAGGCGGCCATGGCTGTGTGGAGCGAGAGTTGGTGATGTCTTGAACTTTGCCATCTCGAGATGAGTAAAAGCCCGTCTGTGCATTGCTTGGCATGCAGGAACGGCTCCGGGAACGTCCTCCGTTATCGGCCCTTTGCCGACTTCATGCTTTGATGATGTTCTTCACCAGTATCGTCTGAAAAGGGACCACCTGAAGACATGGATGTTCCTGTTGCTGCGAATGTCTTGGGGACGATTGGAGCCGTATGTACTGGCACTTGAACCACCTACAGGCACTGATTCTCGTGTTAGATATGCTGGTCAGTCCAAGTACGTATCTAGACTTCAAATCCACCAAACCAATTGCTCATTGCCCTTGTAGCTGATCCCGCAAATCGTGATCAACTATCGAAGGCATAATGCCGTTGGCTTGCAGCCTACGATGATGATGCTTTGGGCATGGGCTGGGGTTCCCCTTGGAGTGTACAATGTCGTGAAGAACTTCAATATTGCTCTCCAGGTTCAGCCCCAGATCTTGACCTTCTTAAGCTTGTTGACGTGGATCCAGTGTTTCTATTATGAGAGGGTAGGCCCTATCAGATCGGCTCATGGCGTTGGATGTTATTGACCTTGCTTAGGAATGGTCCGTATTGCGTGCGCTCGTAGTAGTCGTTCCCATTGCTCTATTCATGGGGGGCTTAGAAGCGGCACTCATCGTAGCCCTACGGATTGCCCACTCCAGAGACATCCAGTGGCCCATTACGCTCATGGCCATCCTCTCTGCCGTCTTGCTCGCGGCTGGTGTACTCCGCCATTACTGGGACATTTACGTCCACCGAACGGTGCGCGGGATATCCTTTATCTTCGTCGGCATCGACGCTGCTGGAGACATCTTCTCCCTTGTCTCGGTGCTGTTCCAGCCCAGGATGGACGTTTTAGGGCTGATCATCTATGGTACCGAGTTTGTGCTGTGGCTTGGTGTCTTCGCATGCGGGGGCTACTTCAACCTAGTCCCTTGGATTCAAGCAAAAATAGATAAGAAGACATCGGCCAGGTCCAATGCCGTGTTGCCTTTGCCAAATGGCTGTAGTCCGAGCAATACCCCTGCTCCAGTGATCGCGATGCACGACTTACCGTCGTCGACATCGGTGTTCAGAACCCCATCGGTTGAGATATCGATTGCTCGTGCCAGGACTGGCGCTTCAAGAAGAACCGATCCCGACGATGGGGGAGATGAAGCATCTGCTGGTTAGTAAGAGGTAGAGAAAGGCAGTATAGAGATGGATAAGAGATAGTGAGCATGGTGTGTCGAGAGAGCTATGTATGGTAGGTAATAGAAACAACTTTCACTCTCTACTATCTCGCTTCCATCTAGCGTGCCATATGAATAGCTAGGACTACCACATCAGGGCTCGCAAGCTGAACTACACACGATAGGTGTTTCAGTAACGTGCCGATACACAGTACCATGGACACACAGCGGGGCGTGGGGGAAACGTGGTGGCGGGGATGTAGCCAGGTGCGGATGAGGCTCTGGAATTGGCCACGATACCACGATGCCAAAGCACGGATTGCGGGGGCCCCAGGGCAGAATCAAGCATTCACCGTGACTCTCCCTGGTCGCTGGCAGCTGCCACGATAGCGAGGCGGGCAGGTGAGCTGGGCCGATTGCTTTATATCGATATCTCGCCTGCGTTTTCCCCACGTCGTGCACCTTCCTCAAACTCGCCCTCTCACCATCAAACTTGCCCACCATCAGTCCTTCCCTCGGCTCTCTGTTTGCGCACCTGCACGCCTCTCCGCAACCCCATATCACAAAGTCTGCGGCCGCCCCGCCTCCACTCCTCCACTCCACTCCACCCGCTACAGTCACTACCAGTTCATCTCTTCAACCACCACCGCACGGACTACTGCAATGGAGATGTTCCCGACTCGGTCAGGTGCGTCCGTTCTGCTAACTCCTGAGCAGCTTCCATCATGGACCGTGAACTGACATGGCAGAAGCCGACACGTTGTCGCCCGTCCAGCTGCCTCGACAGCTCCTGGGCGCGCGCTCTCGTGGAGACAGCGCTGCCAGTCTCTCTAGTCTCTCCCCATACCCCTCCGACCCCTATAACACACCCGCCACCCGCTCTGTCTCTGGCGAGCACCCATATTCCGGTGGAAAGCACGTTGCCTTGGATGCGCCAGGCCTACAGCGCGTAGACTCTACTCTCAGCGCTGTTCAGGACTTGCACAACGAGACAGTTGACGACGAGCTTCACTGTCCCACGGTCCCAGATAATACGCCTTGCCACGGCTCTCCAAGTTCGTTTCGGTATACTATGCGTAACCTGCCAACCATCGACGAGAAACTGGAGAACCTTCCTTCTGCTATCAACAGCAACGCGAGTGTCACGTCGTGCTCTCCACCTCCCTCCGTAACAGGCGAGCGAGGACAAGGTGAGCACATGATGATCTCTATTGCCCTGGGGAGTCCAAGAGGTCGATGTTTGGAGTTGGATGAAATGGGTTTCGTTGGCTCACAAATCGCAGCCACTCCCCGAGCCTTGCTCTCCCCGCTTCCCTATACAACACTTACGGCCCAGGACCCCTTTGTGCCGCATGTTTCTCAAGACATGCCCGGCGTGCGTGAGAACACTGACTGGCATGAGAATATCGAGGAAGAGTTGGACAGGGGCCTCACCCGTCTCGCCAACCTAGCGAATGACGACTTCCAGAACGATTCTTCTGTCACCGCCGCCGATCATTACCACCGCCGTCTGTCGCGGTTGATCTCCCATGCGAACCGACGATACGTGATCACTCATCTAGGCGAGGCTATTCCATCCGCCACCATGGCCGAGCGTGGAAATCTCGCTGACGTCCGTCCCACTATGGTTACCAACTACGAGTTCCAGAACTTGCGATCCAAAGTCCGCGACATTCAGAATATCTTCTCTGCCTTGCTCGCACATACCGGAAAGAACGACAACGAGGTAGATAAGATGAGCAAGACCTTCGAAGACCTCATGAAGCAGTACATTGGCAAGCACGGAGGCTGAGCGATCCATGATACGGGACAAGGGACACGGAATACTAAAAGTTTATCTTTCATGTCGGCTTGGATGGAAATACCAGTACCCGGGAGCCATTTCAGCTGCTGGTTACGACTGTGGTTTCAGGCCCTTACGCCCAACGGACGACACTTATCAAAGGTAACCTTATTTCCTACCTCACTGCACTGCACTGCACTTGCACTACTGTTTAATGTTTGATTTCTTTCCTTCACATGGGTGGTTTGGTTGACCGGCTGGCGATATGACGGAGAGGCCTACATGACGACACGGATATTCTGGGAACGGCCTGCACGGCTTCTGTCTGGCTTCTGTCTGGCTTCGGACCGTATGGGCATGGCTTCGGACGGTGTGGCCATGGCATGGAAAACGACGAATTTGCTCCTAGAGCGTTCAGCGATCGACACCTGCGGATACACGACTTGTCTTGACTGGCAGATCACGGTTTGGGTTGTGGAATTTCAGGGGTTATGGGCACATCACCCCGAGTGCAGTGCACTCTTGGGGAAAAGGAACTGTCGAAGAAACAGTAATACATGAAGCTTCTCATGGAACTTTTCAACTTGCCACGCTGTCGTCGCTGCAACTCACCCGTCTCGCTTTTGAATGTCGAAGTAAGTCTTCACCTGCCTTTAGATCCTAACATCGCAGCCTGTTTTAGCACGCCCTCCCAACGCAACCCCTGGGCTTTCAATCACCCACAAGAATCTCCACCCTGGCACAGTCTACCCAGCACAGCCGACGCAGCTCGCCTTCCGAATACAGCGCCCTCGCCCTCCCCAAAGCACCCACGAGCGCAGCATCTCAGGTGCAGTCACACTCACTCTACAGCACACTTCTCACACCCACCCCCTGCAACAAGCCCGCGAACGTGAGCAGTACTCCCCCCGCCTTGTCGCCCGATTTGGCGTACCACCCCCCAGCGCCGAAGCAGACAAGGCTGATGAGCCCCGCGACACCGAGCTCGGTGGAGTCGGCGAGGCCGGAGTGCGCCCAGCGGTAATTTATGAGGCCTGTGGTGGGTGTGAGCGGAGCGGATGATCTAAGGGTGGGTGGAATGCGGTATTGGAGGGGAGGGGAAAACGTCAACGGAAACGAAAATGCAAACCAAAGGGGTGAAAAAGACATGTGAGGAGAGGAATGAGATATGGGAGACCAAAGCAACAAGGGAAAGGAAACTCGGTATGGCAAGTGGAGGATGAGAATGATAATCCGCGCCCGCATGATTTGTACTGGAAGGATTGATTGCTAGACTCCCCGCATGGAGATACGGAACTTGCTGAAGTTGGAAAAACCTGAAATGAAGCGTTGCGCGCACACACACACATACCTAACATGGCAAAGAAGACGCTCCCCTCGAACCAGCCCGCTTGCACCCTTTTCGTCAGGATCGCGGGCAGGCGCGCAAAGGCCGGGTCTTTGAACATTGTGAGTCCGGAGGCCTGGACGGTTTTCATTAAGTCAGTGTGGCATTCGAGTCGCATGAATGTGATGGAGGGGATGGGAGGTAGTGAAAATCAGAAAGGGGGGTGGTGGTGATTGGATGCGTACAGTATGAGCCGCGGATAGCAGCGTGTGCAGCGCGGCGGCGCTTAGGAGGATCTTGTTTGGCGCTGCCATTGTGGGGGGTTTCTCGCTGATTTTACGAGAGACTGGTAGCTTTTGTCGAGATTGAAGAAGTTAGGATGCGATTTTATTGATGTTTCTGTTGGAAGAGGGGATAGGTTGAATACAGGGGAGGTGCTTAATTTAAGCCGAGGTTGGTTCCGAGTAACTAGATTACTACTCAGAAATTATACATGCACACATCTGAAGGTAGTCTACGGTAAATAGCGATCAATGATACCTTTGCACACCAATGGGAGTCATTCCAAGTATTCTTAATTATCTTTGATGGGATTGCATTCTGATAATTCCCGCCAAGCGCTTCGTTTTCTAACTGTCCTATCTATCGAATCAGGATTTAGTGACCAGAGAGTCAACCATGCCCTCCCTCTAGGCGAAACCAACTCAACCCAACGCTAGACGTATCTAGCGAAGAGAGTCAAAGTCTCTAGCCCAAGAGAAAGGGCACGGAACTCTACCTGGTGCGCGAATATATCTACCCAGCATACACATCCCTTCGACCACGCTCCATTCTAGTGATGCGATTCCTCTCCACCTGGAGAAAATCCTTCGCCATCCAAAGAGGTTTGCAGGAGCATGGTATATCCTGCATCCGCCTATAAAACAACAAGCAAGAAAGAGTAGTCATTCTGTCGTGAAGGCCGTTTCAGTTCCGTGTTGCCGTTGTCTGTCCATCCAGCCCAATATTACTCCCAAGCCAGAACCCAAGCCCAGACCCGGAACCAGTACGCCAAAATTCGCTTCAGCCATCCGGATTCCATCCATTAACAAAGTTGTACAAAACATCTCTCGCAGAAAGAAACCGTGGAGAGACCGACTCATGTGATCCTAATCGTTGTATGCGGCGTTAAAGTATACCTACATAAAGTCCAGCATATCATACGGCGCGTTATTGTCGAATGAAGTAAAGTCGGTCATCGCCTTCATCTCGAGGTCGTACTGCGAGCACGACGACACGCCCTGGTCAAAGTCGTTGAACAAGTCGTCGAGACTATCTTGGGTAGGTTCGATTGGGGACGTCGGAGGTGTCGTGAACTGGTTGGAGAGGGAAGCGGTAGACGGGGCTGTCGAAGCCTTTTGGTTCTTCCTTGAGGACTGTGAGGTTTGGCTACTATGGGCTCCTTCTGAGGGCGAGGCGTGATTCTCAGGAGACATTGGAGGGGTCTGAGTGAATCCCTCTGCGGAGAGCTGGCGAAGTAGGTTCATCGATGTCTCGTCTTCCTCGAACGGGCTGGATGGTTGGTATTTGATGTTGGCTGGAGAAGCATGGCTGTATGGGCTTGATGCACTATCGAAACTGTGAGTAGAGTTAGTACAACGTAACAATTTCATCATAGGGTAATCTGACCTGAACGGATCACTTGAAGCGCTTAGTGGGCCCCCGAAGCTATCGCTCCCGGAACCTGAATTGACCGGCCCACTGGCCATGGAATAGGTCGGTGGTGTTTGGTGATGGGGCGAGCTGTAATCTGAAGGAGGCGAACCACCCGCACATGAAGAGGCTGCTGAGGCAAGAGCTCGTCGTAGTCGAGTCTTGCCAGCTTTTCGCACCCGATCCTCCATTTCTGGACGGCTCTTCTTTGGCCGCCCGCGCTTCACTTCACGGCGGATAGCATCTGGGAAGCCACCGACGCACATGCCGCGCTGGCGATGGCGAGTGAGAGCGTCTTGTCGAGCGAATCCAGCGCTGCAGGGGCACTTGTATGGCTTGGTGCCCGTGTGGATCTTGGAGTGGCGCTTGAGATCATGCTGCCGGACGAAGCATTTACCGCATCCATTGCAGCGGAACTGGCGATCGCCCAGATGGGTCTGCACGTGGGACCGGATATTTTCCCGCCTGCCGAAAGTCTTGTCACATTCGGGGTACAGACAGCTCCATCGACCGTCTTTTGGATCTTGTTCACTGATGAAACGCTGAACGTCTTCTGGCGCAATGCCGGTGTACTCGATACTGGCGTCAACGTCTAGATCCACGATTGACGATGACCGTTGGTAGTCTGCGGTTGAGTCGGGAAGGCCGTTCAAGTCGCGGTGGGTGGATGGGAAAAGGGAAGGGGGTTGAGAGAAGGCCATCTCGTCGGCGTACTCCTCAACGTCTTCCAAGAAAGTCTTAGAGGACTTTCGGCGAGGAGAAGAGCAAGGAGAACGGCCTGGGGAGAGAGCATCGGAGGTATAGTATGATGAGGATTCATACCCCATATCGCTCTCTGGGTTTTCGAAGGCGAAGTTGAGCTCAGCACCTGTAGGGGGGTCGAGATTGATTTCAGCCATGTCACTCAGGTTTGACGGCATTGGCGCCGTGTCGAGTGGCTCGTGGCTAGGAAGCCGAGCTGGCTTTTGTGGAGTCGTGATAGGGGTAGGGAGGATGTTCACAAAGACTTGGCCATAAGAGCCGTAGACTTTGTTGATGTGTTCGTGAAGCTCCTTGAGCTGTTGCTCAGTAGGAGGCTGAGGAGCCGGCTGTTGCTGGTGCAACGACCGATGAGGTGTGTGAGGAGAAGGAGGATAGTTGTGTTCTGAGGAGTGCGAATATTGAACCGGGGAGCCCGGCTGGGCTATGCTGTGCGTCTGCGCTACTTGCAAGTGATGCTGTTGTGGTTGTCCTAGGTTAGTAATACTTACTGTACTGTCGTCCTGCTGGTATGATTCCAATTTCACGGGCGTGAATGGTTCCGGGATAGATCCCCGCCCAGACCGGAGCATGGAATCGAGATCGAGACCTCGAAGATCCAGGCTCATGCCTGTGCGGTGACGGTTGTGTTGTCGTATATTGGCAGGTAATGGTCGTACTGTTGGTGCCTCGAATGCAGTTGGCGTTGAGTTTTGTCGTCGGTGCTGGGTCCGTCGCCGTTGAATCGAGGTCATGTTAGTGTTGGACAGCATATTGAAATGCTCGTCGAGTCCGGAGGGTGAACGGTCGAGAATACTGGATATTCTTCTGGTTCCGAAACTGCAGCCGTCAGCATCGATCTAGAACGGAGGATGGAGGATACCATACCTCACGCAGTGCAAGAAGCGTCCGCGCCGGGCGGTTGTGTCGCTAAATTCTCCTCAGAACAGGTGCAGTCTCCTCAAACTGCCTCTGAAAGGTGATGTGATGGGGCCGAAGCCGAGTAGGTGCTTTGTGCAGGAGCTGTAGGGTGTGGCTCCTCGAAAGACGGTCGAGATGGACGGTTGGTTGTAGTGTAGAGTACGCTCAGGTATCAGTTGAAAACTGTGGGAATTGAGATGTACAGTGGATGGTGATGGCTGATCGGGAGAGCGGCCGAGGTCAAGGTTCGTTTCATCAACAAGCGCCAAGCCTGTTGAGACGGGCAACCGCCTGAACATCGGCAATCGGCATCGCTGCACCCCGGCCAGCCCACTTCGGCTCTTAGTCAGCGCACATTTCAAATCTTGCGTATACATTTCGCCCGCCGCAACCTCAACTCTGCATCTTCGACGACTGAGGAAGACAATTCGCATTGTCTAGGTGAGCATCCCTCCATCATCTGCGCGCACATCTTCAACCCCTGAACTCCCTCAACATTTCCAAGCTGCTCTTCCGAACAGTGTTGCACCTCCCCGCCGCGCACCTCCATCTCGACTTGTCCTGATCGCTAACAGTCCCAGGCCGCCATGCAGATCTTCGTAAAGACCCTAACGGGCAAGACCATCACCCTCGAGGTGGAGTCTTCGGACACCATCGACAATGTCAAAACCAAGATCCAAGGTTCGTCGCATCCCACCCTCGTCCTCGCTCTGCATCCCACTAACTCTCTCCACAGACAAGGAAGGGATCCCACCTGACCAGCAACGTCTGATCTTCGCCGGCAAGCAGCTCGAGGATGGGCGCACCCTCTCGGATTACAACATCCAGAAGGAGTCGACTCTCCACTTGGTGCTGCGTCTGCGTGGCGGTATGGCCAAGAAGCGCAAGAAGAAGGTGTACACCACCCCCAAGAAGATCAAGCACAAGAGGAAGAAGACCAAACTCGCGGTCCTCAAGTACTACAAGGTGGATGGCGACGGAAAGATCGAGCGTCTACGGAGGGAGTGCCCTACACCTGAGGTACGTTCTGAGTTTCGATGGAAATGTGATGGTGGGGCGAATGCTGACATATTGATAGTGTGGCGCTGGTGTCTTCATGGCTGCCATGCACAACCGCCAGTACTGCGGCCGATGCCATCTTACCTACGTCTTCGATGAGTCCAAGTAAACGACCTTGCCGGATCTACGATGTGAGATGAAAGGGGAACGTAAAGGGTGACAGAGACCTCGGTTAGATATGCTATACATACGCACCGTAGTCGGACAACAATGAATCAACCCATGTGGTGGTAGACCATAAATACATTTACAGCTACAATATTGTGCCCCTTGTGCGTGACTATGCTTAAGATGAATCCATGCTGTCAAGTCCACTGTGGAAGCGCCAACGTCGGATGAATATGCTCGGAAAGAATGCAGATTGGCAACACCTCTGCCGTGATTCAATCTGCTCTTCTTCTGTTGGGAGTAACTTCAATGCCCTACTCCGAGCTCCAGCTTCCAAGATCACCAGATGTGATTCATGCTCTGTCAACAATGGGATGCTGATCTCGGGCCCAAATCACAATCCTTTTGACCTAGACTCAAAATCTAGTCTCGAGTCTCTGGATTAACGACGCTGACGTGTTCACACATCGACAACCTTTGACTTGTTTTAAACTCAACACCTTTTCTGCATTCTAAGAGTTGCCTCTTCGGAAGATAGTTGGAGGTCAGCGTGTAGATCTAGAATGCTGAGAGACACCTTTAAAGATGCCTAAAGTCAGGATTCTCACAAGTCGACGCCTCACAGAGCGCATCACCGTGCACATGCGTTCAAGACATTCCAATACAAGTTGGGAGAAATTTATGCTTCCTATTCAGACAAGAGCGGAATTTTACTTATTGCTCAAACTCGCCCATCCCAGCTTACAAGCCCAGTCAATGCTCCGGCCTTCCAGAATTTTTGTAAATATACACAGAGCGCACTGTAGCGCAATCTCCACAACGTTGTCCTGCTCCTCGCAGAGAAGGCCCATTAGCCGCCAAGCCTCAAACTTCATCTCCCTACTTCTGCGCCCGCGAAGCCTTGTCCACCGCCGTCTGGCTGATGTTGAGGCCCAAGTTCGTCGAGTCGAGATACACCTTGTTCTGGCTCGTCTGCAATATTTGCGCGACGTTCCTCGCGTTCTCGAATTCTCGCAGATCGACGTACGACCGCGACTTCTTGATGGCGTCACCGATCAGCTCGGCGGAGCGGGCTTCACCCTGTGCGCGCACTATCGTGGCCTGCTTCTCTTGTCTGGCCTTGTCGACGACGAAGGCGGCGCGCTGGGCCTCTTGCTGGGCGACCTGTTTGGCTTCGACGGCGGCGGTGAACTCGGGGGAAAAGGCGAGGTGCTGTCACTCATGTTAGCATTCATCCTATTCTACTCGGGTCAAATTGAGGATAGTGATCTTGCTTACAGTCAGAGATACATCGTCGAGCATGATATTGAATCTCGCCGCTCTCCGCACTAGATTTTCCCGTACTAGCCTACTGACGTTCTCACGCTGGGTGATCAACTGGCTGGCGTTGAACTGCGCCACCACGCTCTTGAGCACCTCGTTCACGATGGACGGCAGCACGCGCTCGTCGTAGTCGGTGCCCAGGGTTCGGTAGATTTGCGGCAGGGCATCAACCCGCGGTCGGGATAGCACACGGCAGGTTATGTTAACCATCTGCAAGTCCTTGGTGCCGGTGAGGGAGGCAACATTTCGGGGCTTCGCGCGGACGTCGTAGGTGATGGGCGTCTCGAACCAGGGAATCTTGATATGGGTACCTAGTGGTCATTAGGGATGCTGCGGATTATGAATGGAGGGGGTTGTATAGGTACCTTCGCTGTAGATTTCTTTGCCGACGCCGCCTATCCGGGTGTACTTGATTGCTCGGTGACCACCGTCGACTGTATAAAGGTGTTAGTGATCTGATGCTCCGTCTCCGTCTATTCCATCTCAAACTTCGGCTTCGAATGACTTGACGGTCGCGAAGAGGTGGCTGTACCGTTGAAGAGCGCATTGCTCGCCACTATGCCCAGTCCTCCTAATATAACCAATCCCGCAACGCCTCCGAGAGCGTTCTTGCCAGGACCTCCGCCGAATTGCCTTCCCGACTGCTGCGCATTCTTCAGGGACATCTGCAGCCGCCTCCACGTTTCCTGGGGGTCACCGGCCATGGTGAGAGGGAGATGAGAGAGTTAGGGTGGAGTGTTCGAGGGTTGCAAGAGTGCTGGGATGAGCAGATGTCCAGTTGTGGTGGAGAAGTGTGGTTGGTGGTGAGGAAAGAAGTCGGCAAAAGAACGGGCCCAAGCTCCGTGAGGCAAGGAAATGTCATCGTCAGTGTTTTGTACTAGAGTCAATCATGGAGCTATTGGCTCTGTTTTTAGTCCTGTCTCTATTTGTATAGCTACGCTATATCTTAATGTCTTAAAAGTATCTCTAGGTTCTATAGAAACATCCTCCGTGCCTTCTTTTGCTTCCTGTTCGCCGGAATAGAGCAGCACGGTAAGGTGCACGGACGACGGCCAATCAAGCGATAGAGCGCGGACAAAGCAGACAGCTGGCCAGAAGGATATGTCAATGGACTTTTCCGACGTGGGAGTGAAGCATCTTGTCGACTTCACAAACCAAATCACTATCAAACACACACTGGACATTACCCCAGAGGCGACCAAGGTAGTGAAGGAAGTCCGCAACGTCGCCCTGTTTTTAATTGTCGCGTGGAGCATTGTCTCAATTGCGAACTCGCGACGGAGCAGTGCACATTGAAGGTACGGAAGCACCCAGGAGCATAGAAACTACAGCAGTGAATTGAATGCTGACGACTTACAATTAGGTAGCGATCGTCGTACATAAATACCCTACGTCTCACTTAATTACCTCCACCGCATCACCCTTCGCGCATTCGTATCCACACCACTCGCTCCAACCCCAGCTATTCTTCCACCACAATGTACATATCGCTACGGAGGCTACGGGCAGCAGCTGCATACTCCGCCATAGCGCTATCAGCAGTCCAAGCTCAGAACGTAATAGACCAACTGAGCTTCGGCAACAAAGGAGGCCAACTATCCCCCGATGGCCGCGGAATCCAAGGCTGGAAGGTGTCTGGTGAAGGCCACACGCCCAATTTGATGTCAGACCGTATCATATTAACACCGCCATACCCTGGAAACATGCGAGGAGCGGTGTGGTCCAACAACCCAACCCCATATTCAGAATGGACGGCAGAGTTCAGGTACAGAGCCTCGGGGCCGGAGCGGGGAGGAGGGAATTTGCAGATTTGGTATAGCAAGGATGGCCAGCAGAGTGTGGGGATGTCGAGTCTGTACACGGCGCCGGCGTTCGATGGGCTGGTAATGGTGGTGGATCAGTATAAGGGGATGGGAGGCAGCGTGAGAGGATTCTTGAATGACGGGACCGTGACATACAAGGACCACCACAGTGTCGACTCGCTGTCGTTTGGGCAATGCAACTACCCGTACCGGAATATGGGGCGATTCTCGACTATCCAATTGAAGCAAACCGCAGATTACTTCCAAGTCACGATAGACAAGAACCCATGCTTCAGGACAGACAAGGTAAGAATCCCTCAGAAATTCCAGCGGGAACCATTGTACTAACTCTATGGTTAGGTCAGACTTCCAGCAGGCTACTACTTCGGCGTCTCCGCCGCCTCAGCCGAAAACCCAGACTCCTTCGAAGCCCAATCCTTTGAAGTGTCCGTCCCCAACGGCGCCCAGCAGCAGCAGGGCCGCACCGAGCCCCCTCCCCCCCGAGAGCAATACCAGCAATACCCACCGCCCCCGCAGCAACAGCAACAAAAGTACCAAGCACCCCCATCTGACGATATTCCCCAACAACTCTCCGACCAGCTCGCCGCCAACATCAAGAACCAGCAAGACCAGTTCGCCGATCTTCATAATCGCCTGCAAATCGTCAACCACCAGGTCAACAACATCTTCCAACTACTTGAGAACCTCGCGAAGCAGCAGGACCAGCGGCACCAGGAGGTCATGAACCGCGCTATTCCTACGCACGACCGCGTAGACGCCATCAGCAGGAACGTGGAGAAGGTTGAACGGATTGTGCTGGCGATCCAGAGGGATGTTGAGGGCAAGGATTATCAGCAGCATTTGACCGACCTGCAGAATGCGATTAAGGTTACGCAGACGAGTTTGACAGAGGGGTTGCCGTTGGCTATGTCGAGTAGTGAGTTTGATCCCAACCGTGCTTTTTCTATTAGAGCAAATGCTAATAAAGCCCTTGCAGTTGTCACCGGAGCAAAGCCAAGGATGGGTCTGATCATCTGCGTTTTCGTCGCTGTCCAGATCATGGTTATTGGGGCGTGGCAGGTTTATAAGAAGCGAAGGAATAGCGCGCCCAAGAAATATCTTTGAACAGCTCACTTTCGTTTTGAGCAATCTCCCAAAAGCAGTCGTTGGAGTGGATGATGCACTGTACCATAGGCCCTTTCGTTCTGGATACACGGTAGGGAGGTACGCCTGTAAGATATTTGAGAGTGTCTGGCGTCGGGCGTCTAGACGGATCGATGAATCTGGCTTAGAGGTTCAAAGCAACGTAAAATACGTGGATAATGAATACTCATTGGTGCACATTTCCTTGGCGTATGAGTATTGTTCTATTTTCCCCTTAAATGCAGACTTGGAAATATATACAACGCCTGGCTGGAAAGATTTGACGGTAAATTTTCATGAGACAGATAGTTAAGTGCGTCACAACATTGGTTTCACATCATCGGCAACCTTGAATGGTGCCTCCGTCTTCGACTTGATTTCGTCAACGGTGACGCCGTCTGCAAGCTCGATAAGGGTGAGGCCTTCGGCCCAATCTACGTCGAACACGCCCTGTGAAATATGTTAGTCATCATTCGAAGACCAACGGAGGATCAATACTTACGAGCTCAGTAATAATCCTCGAAACACAGGCCTTGCCTGTCAGCGGAAACTCGCACTGCTTCAAGATCTTGGGCCGGCCCTTCTTATCCGTGTGCTCCATTGTCACCACCACCTTGGTGTTTTGCGGGTTCGAGACAAGATCCATAGCTCCTCCGAATCCCATGACCTTGCCCGGCAACATCCAGTTGGCCAAGTCGCCCTTCGCGCTCACTTGCATAGCACCGAGGATTGTGAGATCGATCTTACCCGCCCTGATCATGCCGAACGACTCTTCAGACCCAAAGACCGACGCTCCCGGCAGCAGCGTAACGGTCTCCTTGCCTGCGTTGATCAGATCGGGATCCTCTTCACCCTTCGCCGGGTACGGTCCGAGTCCTAGGATACCGTTCTCGGACTGCAATTGGACTTCGACGGATGGATCGACGAAGCTGGGCGCAAGCATGGGCATGCCGATTCCAAGATTGGCGTACATCCCGTTCTTGAACTCCTTGGCCGCTCTCCTTACGATCCTCTCCCTCTTGTTCGCCGCATCACCACTGCCAAGCGCCGCCATCTCGTCCTTGGGATCTTTCGCATTCACAACCCTCTCAATCCGCTTCTCCTGAGTGGCCTGAATCACACGATCCACATAAATGCCCGGCACATGCACAGCCGCGGGGTCAATCTCGCCCGGCTCGACAATATTCTCAGCCTCCACAATCGTCGTCGTTGCATTCCGCGCCATCGCGCCATTGAAGTTGTGCGCCGCGAACCTGAATTGCGTGTTCCCCAGCCTATCCGCCTTCCACGCCTTGATGAACGCATAATCCCCCTTGATCGCCTCCTCCATCACGTAGCTCTTCCCGTCAAACACCTTCACATCCCGCGCCACACCGTAGCTCTCCACGCTCTTGTCAGTGCGATACTTCACCGCCAGCTCCCCCGTCTGCACCACCGTCCCGAATGCCGCGGGCGTGTAGAACGCGGGGATCCCCGCACCGCCCGCCCTACACCGCTCTGCGAGCGTGCCTTGCGGGGTCAGCTCCATCTCGATCTCGCCGCCGAGGTACTTCTTCTCGAGCGTCTTGTTGTTGCCGACGTAGCTGGCAACCATTTTCTTGACCTGCCCGGAGGCGATGAGCAGGCCGAGACCGGAGCCGTCGATGCCGGCGTTGTTGGAGACGGCGGTTAGGCCGGTGATGGAGGGGGTGGCTTCGACTTGGTTGATGAGGGTGTCGGCGACGCCGCAGAGGCCGAAGCCGCCGCACAGGAGGGTAGAGTCTGACTTCATATCGGCGATGGCGGCCGAGGCCGAGGGGAGGACTTTGTTGATCTCATAGCGGGCGCGGGTGGTGGAGAAGAGGCGGGCGAGGGGGAGGTAGGTCTTGAGATGGTGATTAGCTTTCTTGATGCCTGAGAGCAATTGGGCGGTAGCTAGAAGTGCTATATCTAGATTCAATTACCTTTGAGGCAGATCGCGAGAAGTGAGCGGCTGTCCGCACGGAGAGGGTTATTGACGGCATAGCGAAATGATGTGTTGTGAAGCTCCCCAGTCGTTCAGAGCTCTCTTTTGGTTCCTGTTCAGCAAGAACGAGGGACAGTTACTAGGAGAAAGAAAGGCGCAAGAAAGAACCTCGGAGCGGAAAGAAACGGAGAAGTAAGAAGTCACGCATGGCTGGGAGACGGGCCGTGTTTATGGGTGGTGGATGGAAGACAGAAGCTCTCCACACTTCAGCCTGGCCCCTGCGTTGACCCCACACTGAGGCGGAAGCCCACTTCGGCAGCTCGTGGGAGCATCTTTAACCACCTTCTCCTACACAGCTATTGCTTGTCTACAAATACTTCATCACTGTCACGCGTCTAGCACTTTGGATTACCTCCTACCCAGCAGTACAAAACGGCGAAGTCTTCTACCACGATCTACAGAGCATGAACATCCGTGAACCGCTCCGGTTAAGCCTTCTCCCGGCGCAGAACTACCATCTACTGCCTCCAGTCCGCATATAAGACGTCCTCCTGAATCGCTCTTCTGCAGTAGATGTGCCAGTCGCGGCCCGGATCGCGCTTATGACTCTCGGATTTTGTCGGTGCATTGCTCGCTTTACAGGGCGGAACGCGCTCTCGGTCTGATTCCGCTCGGATGTGCGGGCTTATTGACTTCCCCAAGTAGTGTAGCCCACCTGCCTCGGGGTATTTCGACGAGAGAATTGCCCCAGAATCGCCGGAGGGATTGAGGGGTGAGAGCATGGTGTTTTGTGATTGAGTAGTGCTGGAACGGTAAAGTTAACAATATTTTTTATCTCTGGGGAGTGAGTAGAGTATGAATAAGAGCCATGCGGGGGATAAAAAGGTGATACTCTAATTCCTAGGGCGGGCCACCGTGGTGTACGTGCGTATATGCTACTGCTTGAATGCAATTTCGAAAACCTAAACAAGATAGAAGCTCTTCATCTTGGACTATGCAAAACCTTGTTGAGGCACTCTACGCATTGGCAGAGTACATATAACTGCACGAGACAGAGTGCTGAACAAGTGCGACTCTTCAAAACCTGGCGTATGTTTACGTCCTTTGTTGTCTGAGAATACTCCGACCTCAATTTGTTTAAGTTTCGAAGTTGAAGATCTTGGCGGAAGGACCTAGAAAAGACTTCTCGCACACTCATCTATCACATTTCATCCCAAGCAGTCTCCATCTCTTCTCCCTCTTCATTCCGCCAAACCTCCTCCTCATGATCAAAGTGCCATATGTCGTCTCTTGGCCTGGTTTCCCTCTCCCATCTTCTAACACTGTCCATGATACTATCGTAGACCGTCACATCCACAATCAGGAACGTCATAACGGCTTCTCTGTCTAATCTCGCGATGCATTCTTCTTGTGGCGGGTGCCATGACCATCCAGCGTATGCAAACCCTTGCTGCCTCTCGTCCAAAGGCATGATCCGCGATCGCCATAGGCTATAGAGAGAAATATCCCTAGCTATGCCGTTTGCGATGAGTGTTCTGAGATATCGAAGGCCCTCTTTCAGTATGTCGTGGGAGAGGAGATCAAGCGTGAAGCGGAGGCGTTGAGACGGTCGCTCAAGGTGGATCCAGTCGTGCATCGCGCGGATTTCGGAGTGAAGAGTGGATGGCGGATGGTAAGGCTGTGGCATTTTTTGAGGAGGGAGACGGTATTGACTGGAGACTTATGACTGAGTGTATCGGTGTTGCTCTTCTACTTTATAAGGGATGTAGATTGCTCAAAATGGCTAGCGGGCAAGCTTCTATAGGTATCTCGATTCCTCTCCCTTGTGTTCTCATTCATCTTCCTGAAAGGGCTGTGGAATTCCTCGTCGTCTAATACAATGCCTTTCAATGTGCAGAGACCAGTAGCATCTCATTAATAAAAGGTGACTTTTCTTTACCTTGTCTGAATCGTCACTGTCATGAGATTTTTTTTGAGCTTGATATGAATAAAGTTATTGTGATGTTCACGAGGAACAAAGTGATCCGCTCCTTCTTCGTCAATCCTCACGCCATCTGGGTCGCTGCGACTTCCTCCTACAAACACTACTACCCATCTTATCTTCCGCGAACCTTCTCTTCCTTTCCACAGCATTGGCTCCCTGATTTTCAGCCTTCTTCTCGCAACCTTTACCTCTGCAGAGTTACCTCATCATCTAAATCACCTTTCTACCCCACCTCTCCGGTCTACCTCTCTCCTACGCGTTCCGTTCCACAATGATGTGGAACATCAACGAACCATGCGTCAAACTCTTAGGCCTTACCGCGCTAGTATGCCTGCTTTCGATCCCAGCTTCTCTCGCCGATGGGACCCAAGATATGCGAGACCTGTCCGCTCTCATAATCAACGCCGCCAATACTATCTGGGCACCGCTAAACGGCACAAGCTACACCACTTCCGGGCCGAATGGCGCAGGTTCTCTTGCTATTCTGCGTAGTACTATCGTAAGCTAAATGCTGGAGCTTTTTGCGATGTGGACGGAAAAGCGTGAATAGTGTGCTGATGTGGCTGTGTAGAGTACTGCGGATTTGCTAGGGAACGTTACGGGATCAGTGCTACGTTCGAAGTTCCATCTGAACACTGATCAGGTAAGACATCCATATGCTGAGATACCTGGACAATGACAACCGGCTAACTTAAACATAGGCAAGCTTCGTAAACCAAAGTTCCGTGCCAATGAACGACGAATACCTTAGCGTACTCCCCTCCCTCATACTCAAATTCTCATTCCCAACACTAACAGCCCAGTACATCCAATCCATCCCAACCCTCTCCAGCGCCTTGACCGCTCTCGGCCGCTCCTGGCACACCGAACTCAACGCTCCAATCTACAAAGCCATCGATGCGCTATCTCAGAGCCTCTTTGTTCGTCTAACTTCTCCCCTTGCCTTTCCATTCCATTCTCTACTACTATTCAACTGTTCTAACCACACTAGGCCTACTCCTCCGACCTCCTCGAGCGCGACCTCTTAACCGGCAGCACTACTCTCCCAACTCTCCACGCCGCGGGTTCACTCTCAGACGCACAAGCCTGTTGGAGCAAGATCCTAAACTACCCCGGCGGCTATCACAAGAGTGGCCATGGGAGTAGTAGCAGCTACCACCGCCACCGTCGCTCTTCTTTGACCGCGCGCCGAGCCCTCGCTCTGCACGAAAAGTATGCCAAAGAAACCCATAATACGGAGACCGTCCATACGATGCCAATCAACATGTCTAGCCCGAGGAGCGTCCCGTCTGGTCCCGTCCTTCATCCCCATCGCGGAGGCTCCCGTCCTCACACTCATAATCCCCGCCACCGCCGACAGCTCCTCCAAGAATCCCCCCTAAACCCCGGCGCCGCTCCCGCATCCGACCCACTTCCCCGTGTTCTATATCGGCGCCACGGCACCATCCCCGGCCGCTCCATCGTTCCATGGGCCTGATTCCGCGATTCTACATTCTGCGTCTCATGCCTCGGAAACTACACTTCAAACTCGGGAAATGGAAACGGGTGATTCATCCGCGACGGTGGGTGGAGCAGAAAGTGGGGCGGCGGCTGCTTAGGGAATCACCGCGGAGCGCGCAGGCGAGGAGGTTGGTGTGGTGGGGTGCGAAGCGGAAAGCTGCGGATACGATTAGGAGGGCTAAGGTGGGGCGTAAAAGGAAGGTAAATCGGGTTACTAAAGGGATGCGAAAGGGTGTGAGGGGAGTAAAGCGGAAATTGGGGGGTGGGAAGAGGAGTAGGAGTAATTCTAGACGGCCTAGTTTTGGGGGGTTTAATGAGTCAAAGAAGCGATGATATCGTGAGAATAGAGTTGTGAGTGTGAGAGGAAGTTGTGTAGATTGATTCTATTGCTGCGCGCTACCAGGGCCCATTGGGAAAGCCGGGCTGGGGCTCGGAGGAGATTTGGAAGAGTACGAATAGCATGAACCCAGCCACTGCACAAAACATTAGGAAACCGAAACATTGATAGGCGGGGCTCTCTTCTCGGGATCGTCGACGGCGGTCTCGTGGGCTTTCTAGTAGAATGGTGCCGTAGTGTTGGTGGATATGGTGCGAATTTGCCATTAGAGTTGCGTCGTTCCCTACGTCGAGGGGAGGGTCTGGGTGGTATGGAGGTGGGTGGTGGTGATGATGGTGGTCGTGCGAGATGGTGTCGATGGACTTCGGTTGTTAGGTCTGAAGATGGGAGAAGAAGTAGTGGCGTACGGGAGGGATGTCTATAGTGCAGTCGGCGGGAGCGGAGTGGGTATGGTCGGCCATGTTTCTATTCGTACTCGTTCAATCAGAAGAGTGTTGGTAGAGAGTAGCTGATAATGAAGCTCCGTTCCAATTTCCAACAGAAGAGGCCAAGGCTCGTTTTTAGTATATAAGCTCGCGATTAAGATTGATGTCGTGGAAATATCCTAGGACTACAAGAAGCTGGAGTTCCGTAGTTGAGGTTTGAGAGAAGTCCGGGGGCTCATGCGGCGCTTACAGAAGCCTAAATCGAGGCGCAGCAGTTTTGGGGGCCGTTGGTCATGACCGTTACATCTTCGCGGCGATCGTGCCAATTGGGAGACAGGGAGAGTTCTAGTATGGTCGTGGCCTAAACCTAGATTTAGGTGCAAAGAGATTGACGGGTACAAACATCATCTAAGCCGTGTTACAGCATCTCACTATAATGGTGAGGCATTGCCATGCAACGCTGACTTGTCTTTCTCGCTGCTGACACTGCGAGGATTCGCTCTCTATTAGGATCATTGCCAGGTGGCGTTCAGGCTGCGCCAGTTTTTGGATCGGGGCCGGAATCGTACGTAGGAGGATGACCATGGTGTAAGGTGAAGGTGTCTGTAGTCTACAGGGAGGCTAATCAGTGGTCGACAAGGAGAGGAGACAAACTGGAGTAATTACACAGCAGTAAATTCGATAGTTGCATCAGCAGGAGGTATAGAATGGTCAGTCATATTTAGTTCGGGGGTTTCTTATGATAATCTGGTAGATGATTTTAAGACACGGTACCTAGAGATTTACGGAGAGATGGTCTCTGGGATGATTTGATGGAAAGCGAGTTTTGTAAGTCTTGACCTTTCTTTCCTCACCTTTTCAGAAGCCTTTGCGGCATGGATCTTACAAGGGTACATATAGAGTTTGTAGGCAGAACCGTCGCACTAAGTTTCAGCTGATCGTTGTTGTGGAGGGATGCTAGCGCATTCATCTGATTGGGTGGAGTAGAATATTCAGGGGCAGCTCGTTCCTGACGTCCCCTTCGAAAAACCTAACGTCCACTCCCACTTGCTAAGTCCTTCATCACTGTCCCTCTATATTACATATCAAGATCTGATGTATGTGCTTTCTCGCTTCACAAATAGACGCTAAATGCCTTTATTTGACTACAACTCCCCTGATTCCTTGTGGCAAGCATCTGGAGATCTGTGGACACGTTGGGCAGGGAGAATCCATACTGGGGCTATAAAAGTGGACTCTAACGCTTCAGAGTAAGCATGAAAGCTTGTTTTCTCCAGCTCGTCCTTTCTAGGGACTGAGGTTCCGATTGCGTGGCATGCGAAGCGTCACTACCTCCGCCATGCTATACAGAATACAGCCGTACGCTACGGACACAGCCAGGCTCCTACAACTCGGGTGATCTTCAGCCCTTATGTACTCAAATTGGTGAAACGGTATAGCACAGCGTCGTGGTGCCGCAACAAGGCTGAAATAGAATTATGATGATGGAATCCACCCTCGAACGAGGACAAGCGCGCGCAGAGGATACGCATCCTGCTGGTAAAACTTTCTCCAATTAGCAACTTCAGCGAGACCGGACAGCATAGTGAGTAAATATGTCACTGCAGACTGCGGGTTCATTATATATCTCAACTACCTCAACCACTCTTTCAATTTCGTGATCCTTTGAGTCCTTCCTATTACCACGCTCCAATATGGTCTATTCGTCCTTCTCCCTATGAAAGTGCAGGCGAATCCTTGGGGTGCGCCCGACTACATAGTCAATGACCGGTGATGTAAAAAAATTAAGGGGGGTGCCGGATAATAATTCCAGCGGGCACGTGCCGATGTGTGTGACAAAGTAAAGGTGGCTGCAATTTTAAGGGTATATATTTCGAAATATTTTGGCAGTCTTCCAATTATCTGTGCGGGATGCGGGATGCGGGGTGACAGACATGCCGGAGTGGTGCAGTGGTGCAGTGGTGAACACTAAGCCCTCTATAAATCGGCAGAGCGCTGGTAACACTGTCGGTATCTGTCTGTATCTGTCGGTATTGATAATTTTTGATTTTTTCGACCCCTAGGCCAGGGGACTTGGGTTCGAATCTCGGGGCGTATTCTTTTCACATCTTTTTCGATCAAAATGAGAATATTTCAGGAGCCACTCACCGACTCACGGGGAAAATGAAATCTGCCCTAGACAGCGCTTTGCATGTGGAGCAGGGTGATGCTATGGACGCACGCTTCTTGAGCCGTGCTTGCGTGCAGCTGCGGCGAGGGCGTTCACGGTGGTTTGGTCGAGCCCGGGGACATCGGACATAATTTTGATGTAGTCGGAGCCCTCGGCCGCCCTTTTCGCGGCGAACTGCTCTCCTTTGATGGGCTTTGATACAAGCCTGAGGCAGGATAGCCAGGCATGGAGCTGTGGCGGCTTCCGGGACTGGTGGCGGGTTTACCAGCACTTCTGATATCGGACAGGCCTGCCTTTTCGCGGAGAGTCTTGAGTAAAGTGAGGTCCATGGCCGCCATATCGAAAGCTGTCGTGACGCCGTAGCTGGTTAGTTGGTGGAGGTTGAGCTCGCCATGGAGATGGATGTGGGTGTCGATGAGGCCGGGTAGGAGCACGCCATTCTTTCCGTCGATGACTTTCACGTCCTCAGTAGAGCTATCGTAATCGATGATATTCCCTTTGATGATGCCGGTGGAGGGGTTGCAGAGCTTTTGGCCGTCGAGTACGCGGACTTTGGTGATGGCAATTCTTCATTCTCCTTCTGAGCTGGACATAGGGGAAGGTGACGGCATAAAGAAAAATTTATAAATGTTGAAAGACTTGGTATCATTAAGTGTAGCTCAAGTACAAGAAGTATAAAAGTAGATGTGGATAGACAAACACTACAAAAGCAAATTTCGAAGCACCTACTACCTGAGAGGGACGAGTCTTAAGTAGCACTGTTGTAACGAATAGACAGAGAGCGATAGAGGTCAGAGTGTGTGAAGTTCCGTTAGTCGCATATGTTGCCGAAAAATTATTCGGAGGAAGTACCTATTGGAATAGCGGCCCTCCGAACTCCAGATAGCCTCAGACAAAAGGTTGCTTAATGGCTTTATCCTGTATGCTAGTCGGTATACGGGGTAGACCGAGAAGTCAGGCACTCGGCTTCCCCCTCTCCTGTTAGTATTGCTCAGAACGTGCGCAGATGTAGGAACGCATAAGTATTCTAATCACAAACTTCCTGACCTTTCTCCACAGACCACACGACTTTATAACAATGCTAAAAGGTGAAACTCATTGTGACAACCCCAACCGGAGTGTGCCCAATGCCTTTTAGTATCATTACCCTTGCTTTTCTTGACCTCCCTACGCATTAGGACCTAGACCGTGCGAACATATCTTGCAATCGACTTCGAAACTTGACAAGCTTCGACACACTGATCTAGGAACATACGATCTAGTGCGGGATGTGCGGATCAAGACTCGCTGCATACCACTTACACTGTTGGCTTTCCAACCTTCATGTCGGGAGCTTTTGTTACTTGAAATTGGCAGAGGAGCTTCAGCGGAAGATACGGATACAACTTCAGAAATACATCATCCAGAGCGCTGGCCGGATGAGGCACTTCTCAACGTGCGTTTTTACGGCGAGCACAACCTTATCATTATTACTTTAAGGTTACGTTAGTAGAGAAACACAACATGGAGTAGTGGGGTTTGTGTTTTAGGGTGCCGATCATGAAGCACGTCAGATCTGAGCGAATGTCGCGAGGTCGGTTCGGCCCTCGTCCTGCTGCCAACCACCAACCACACTCTGCTGCTAGAACTCCGGCTTGTCTATCACCACTCATTTGGGGATATCTTCTACGGGTATTCTCTGGAAGACCCGGCTCACCGGCTCGTTCATGCGCGCTGCCCTGTCCACGTTACGTGGGTGCCGTCGAAAGTAGGACAGCTCCGCACTGCCCGCCACGAAACCGCCGTCCCGTACGCCGGAAACACTACTACCAAAAGACGCTTGGCCCGCGTTGATGATGGAGCCAAGAGGAGAGAAAGTCCTTACCGATCGGCGACCGTCTTGAATAGGATGCGAGCTCCCTTCGCTGTGGTGAGCAGAAAGATAGCGTGGCCATGGGCCTGAGGGTATATTACGCTGGTCCCTGACTATCTCTATCTTGCTGCGGTGTGAAGCTTTCAAGCCTCCTTAATTAGCAGTCCATGGCTACGTCTATCGAAAAAGACCTGGAGATTAACCATGCCTCCCCACCATCCACAGCCGGCTCCTCGGAGCTCGATGATAGCTACGAAACCTTCAGAAAGGCCCAAGGCATTGAGATAGATCCTGTCGAAGCGAAGCGAGTTCTTAGAAAAATTGACCTGCGAATTGTCCCCGTTCTTTTTATTACTTACCTGCTCCAATACCTCGACAAAAATGGCATCAACTATGCTAGCGTCTATGGCTTGCAGAAAGGCACACACTTGACAGGCGATGATTACTCATGGCTCGGTTGGTTCATTGAAGTTATCTTGTAGAGCAAATACTCACACATTTACAGGCTCCATATTCTATTTCGGGTACCTATTCGCTCAGTATCCTGCAGGATACGCCATGCAGCGGCTGCCCATCGCCAAATTTCTTGGATTTGCAACCCTGGGTGTGTAAAATTCAGACGAAGCTATTGAATAAACCTTACTAACACTCGGAAGGATGGGGTATCATCCTCATAACGACTCCCGCCTGCGTAAATTTTGCAGGAATTGCCGCGAACCGCTTCCTTCTCGGTGCAATGGAAGCTACCGTCAATCCGGGATTCGTTCTGATCATGAGCATGTGGTATACGTCTGCTGAGCAGCCTCTGAGACTGGAAACGTACTACTGCACGAACGGAATTGCGACCATGTTTGGAGGGTAGGCGTCATTCTTCCCACAAAAGCGTTCCAGATCACGTGCTAATATCGCACTCTCCTTACGCAGACTCATCGGATACGCTGTCGGTCATATTAAGACGGGAATTGCGCGCTGGATGTATGTTTTCATCATCTTTGGCTCGCTCAGCATTGCATGGGGCATCGTGTCGCTGCTCGTTCTACCTGACCTGCCATCCACTGCCAAGTTCCTGACCGAACACGAGAGGGCAATCGCTGTTGATCGCGTAGCCGCCAATAGACAGGGCGTGAAGAACCGCCACTTCAAGAAGTACCAAGCGTGGCAGACCGTGAAGGATCCAAAAACCTGGATATTGTTTGTCATGGCCACCGGTGCACAGATTCCAAATTCCGCTTTGACAAGCGTAAGTTCTGCCTCTCGAATTCATAATCATCCAAGCTAATAACCCCCTTTCCAGTTTGGTTCCATAGTAATCAGTTCATTCGGCTTCGACACTCTCGGAACCCAATACATGCAAATCCCCGGCGGCGCCGTGCAATTCCTCTCCCTGATGGCTGGTGGCATCATCTGCACTAAGTTCCCCAACAACAGCCGCTGCATCACCATGATCTTCGCAAACACCATGTGCATCCTCGGCGCCGGACTGCTGGTCGGCTTGCCCCGCCACAACAAATGGGGCCGGCTCGTCGCGCTGTGGCTCTGCTACTTCCAGGGCCTGGGCTTCAGCATGAGCCTGACAATGGTGTCGTCGAATGTCGCGGGCTACACTAAGAAGCAGCTGACGGGCGCGGCGCTGTTCACGGGTTACTGCGTCGGCAATATCATCGGCCCGCAGACGTTCAAGGATAGCGAGAAGCCCGGGTACCATTCGGCGTACATTGCTATGCTGGTAGGGTACTGTATCAAGCTTGCGATGGTGGTTGTGCTGTATATTTACATGTATTCGGACAATAAGAAGCGCGATAGGGAGGGTGCGCATGGGATTGCGTTGACGGAGGAGCAGGAGAGGGAGGCGATTGAGCTGGGGATGCATGATGTTACGGAAATCGATAACAAGGGGTTTAGGTACATCCTGTAGTAGACCGGCAAGACTATAGAATTGTACTTCTTGTCGCTTGTCAATGGGTGAGTTTTGGGCTGGTTAGTGGGTTGAGTGGTAACACTGGGGCTGACGACCGAACGGACATGAGACTGGTCCATTTACAGAGTTGCGAAGCTAAGAAAGGGGCTGTTGGGGAGATCGCGGATGATGAGTCTAATTGCATGGTGTTTGAAGGGCCGACGGCTGTTCTTGCATCGACAGCGTGGCGTCCGGCAGATACGTTTGGGATGGAGTGGGATAACACGGATTGGTATTTGAGGGAAGGTGATGGGTGGGGACTGAGAAGGAGGTCGTTTGATTTAAGGTTGCTGATGATGGAACTCGGACGTGGATTGAGAATGCTCGGTACCTGCTGTTGAGTGCTATGTGATTCGCGATGTGTAAATTATGACACCGAGGAGTGGTTCTGATGGCGGGCTGGCTCCCGTACATATATCTCGACACTGCAAACTGTTAGCCTTTCCAACAGTCTGACTTGAAGACTTGCGAGATTCATATTGCAAAGAGCACTTGAAATCAAACCTGTTAAAGCTTCGAAGTTGTTAAGGGTGCCAAGTTGCAGACTGGCTCCCGTTTATACATCTCAACATTATGTAACTGGATACATATTCATGGGTCTATTTCAAAGGCTTGCGGGGTTTACACTGCGAAACGCATTCGAGATCAGACCCTCTAAAGCTCTAGATTTTCACATACGCCAAGTTGCGGACTGGCTCCCGTTTATACATCCCGACAGTATGCAGATTGTTAGCTTTTCCAGCGGTCTGATTCAGACCCTTTCGCACTCGACATCAAAAAGGAGACGGAATTAGAGTATTTAGAGCCGGGTCTATCAGGAGAGCTGGAATCCGAACTATCTCCCGTTTACACAGCTCAGTAACAATCTAGTTCCTTTGCCTGATTGGACTTCTTGGTAGACTCGTATAATGTGCCTAGGCAGTTTTGTATCCATTATTAGCAAAATATACAACACAAAGGTCAAATTACCTGATGACACTCCAACCCATGGTATCACACGCACACCCACCCCTAATCATAAACCTTCGACACAACAATCCCATACGGATCCCTATCCCTCTCACTAACCTCCACCCCCACGTACTCATCCTCCAACGCTTCCAGCACCTCTTCTTCTACGCCTTCCCTTTCCCTCTCCTGCTTCCGCACAACCTCCCACTCCGCCTTAACAGCCTCCAGCAACTGCTGCCTCAACACACTATGCAAGAACCCCCTCTCGCTATTACTATGAAACAGCGTAACAACGCACTGCCCCTTCTCGATTGCTGCCAAAGCCTCGTGATGCGACATCTCGCCCGTGAACAGTAGATCGACGTCTAAGCCGGAGAGCAGCTCGCCGCCGGACCCCGCGCAGATGCCGACGGAGGAGATGGACATGTCGGGGATTTGTTTGCCCTGCGGGATGGCAATCGGGAAGCCTTTTGGGTTGCCGAGCCCGCGGCCGATGCGCTCGATGAGGGACGGGAGGGATTGGGGTTTGGAGAAGCGCACGATGCGACCCATGCCGGCGCCGGGGTGGGCGGGCAGGTCGAGGGGGCGGATGGGGTGGCGGGTGTGGGCTGTTGAGGCGCTGTATCACATATGCAATCAGCTTGGACGGCTACAGGGGGGGGTAGGGGAGTGCGTACAGTTTCAGATCGCCATCTTGGAGGTTTGCGGTGGAGGGGTGGTGTTGCAGCAGGTATGTTGGACGCTTTGGTTCTAGGAACGGATCGTCCTCGGGCGGTTGGGGTGTTGAGGGCTTCGAGGACTTTGAGGACGTCTCATCTGGTATTACGGCGCCATCTGTTGGTGCTGTGGCTGGCTCGCCCGTGATGATGTCCGCGAGCCAATCTCCTAGACCTCCGGGGGCGGCGTCGATGGCTGTGTGAGGGCTGTATACCTGACCATTGTTAGTGAAAGTCATATGTATGGTTCTATAATTCCGTACGCTTATCCCTTCAGCAGCTAATCGTAGTAGCGATTGCTGCTGGCTGTTGGCGAGGGTGATGGATTTGAGGCCTCTGAAGATGATCGGGTCTATGCTTGGAGCTTTGTCAGGGATTGGGATGTCGTGAGAGGAGGCTGAGACGCACGGTAGGCTACTATTACAGAGTCGTTTCGTTCAATTGCTTCGTCTGCAACTGCCTTTGTGAGGTCGACGGTGAGTAGTACTGAGTTCATCTGCCGCCGTAGAGGGTCAAAGGGAGATTCGAGGAGCACTGGACACGCTGTCAGCCCTCTTGTTGCAGCATTGAGCTGTGGGGGTGGTCATACACCCAGTATTGTCCCAGCTCTTGTCTGCCAACGCTTCTGGATAGCTATATTCGTCAGTCAGAGCTTCGCAGCACGCGCTGGTAAAACGTACAGCTTCCGCATAGCATGAACCACCGCCTTCGAGAAAGGTGCCGAAGCGGTAGGAGAAGTCATCGTGAACGCCCTTGCAACCGTTCTGAACATGAAGCTGCTCCAGAGTATCCAAAATGTGTTGTATGAAAAAAGCAACGCCGATCAACGAACTGGGAAGAAACACGCTAAACCCCACATCACGTGCGTCGAACGATCAAATGCCAAATTGGCCCGAGCACACCCCAGCACGTCATCATCCGAGATTCGGCGTGAAGGAACCGCAACATCAGATTAGATTGATAAAATTCATAATATCAGCCATGGACCCGCGCTTGCCCCAAACCCTCAGCAACCTCCACATCAACGAGTCAACTCCCGCAACTATGGCTTCCACGTCTGGCGAGCTTGCTGAGACGCAGCGCATAACACCCGAGGTGCTAAAGAGCAAATTGATTGAGAAACTAGAGGCTACCCATGTGGAAATCGACGATAAAGGTATTCTATCTAGTTGTGGACGATGAGGGTGGTTATTTCGTTCCTTGATCAAACTTTCTATCAAGATTTTCTATGGGTCCTCGCAAATTGTTCAGCCGCTAACCGCAAATGCCAATCTAGATGGATGTGGGCAAATGATTGAAGCTATCATTGTATCGCCTCAGTTCACGAAGAAGACAACGCTGGCAAGACACCGACTTGTGAATGCCGCATTGAAGGAGGAGATCGCTGCGATACATGCATGGTCGCCCAAGTGTCATACGCCCGAGGAGTGGGAAAAGAAGAAGCCGCAGGCTTGAGCGTTTTGCGGACACGGTTTGAATTACTCAGCAGACATGAGGTGTCATTTGGCTATCCGGACTTGCTTTCCCCAGGGTCGACTTGAGTTATGAACCAAACTAGGCTGCATTTCTACCCTACAAGCCACGGGCGATGGCTTCAACAAGAAGCGCCCTCTAGCGTATTCCTTCTAGCTTAGAAGAACCCGAATCTCACCGCTTGTGCGAGGGAAAATATCCCTCAGCCTCACCACTGGCTGCTCTTCCGATTCGCTTTCGTCGTCCAGCAACTCATCCGCTGCTATGATTTTGCTCTCAAGGAACTCGAAATCCTCGCAGAACTTGCCTGCTGCTTCCTCCGTGATTTTCTGAACCATTCTTGAGTTTCTCAATCTTTTGATATTCTCTGCCGCGTCCATAAGTGCTGAAGGGAGGAAGTCGTCTAGCTGCTGGCTTGTGGCAATCAAGTTCTCTGGCTTGAAGGGCTCCAGCGAAGCAAGCGTTGCGATGTCTTCCGCAGAGTCGGACATTCCGCTGACCGCTTCCAGCAAGACGTCAATGCCAGATTCGTATGTCAAGTATCGATGCTGAGACTCCACCAGCTTAGCGGAGTGCTCGCCATTAGTATCTTCCATCTCACTAATGCGATCACTCGCGAATGAGTAAGGCGTGAGAATGTTCTTAGCCTCTAATAAACAGTTGACGGCAAATATGTCGTTCTTGGGATCAGCGAGTCTCTTGTATAAGTTTTCACATCCGCTCAAAAAAGGGTCAAGGGCTTCCGACAGGACGACTTGGAATCCGTTGTCTCCTTCGTCGGTTGCGGCAATAGATGTGTCGTAGCTCTTAGCTAAAGCCTTGAGCATTTGAAGTGCATCTTCAAGGAAGTCTGGTGGTGACAAGTCTTCCGGAGCAACTGCAAGCTCGCTCTGGACAGCAGCAACCTGGTCTCTCATATTTGCACGGAATTGCCTCATTGCCGATTCCTCCAGCCCAGTAAAGACATCGAGCACCTCGGAGTCATTGCCGAGTAGCCTGGAGAAGGTGTTCTTATAAAAAGCAATGAGATTCGCAATTTTGTACGCAAGCGTTGCATCTTCGTGACTCTGTATGACTTGTTCGGTTCGCTGCCGCAACAGCCGCGCAACTCCTGTAAGGTCGCGACTGACGAGTTGATTCAGTGCCTTTCGACCATCGAAAATCTCCTCGTCCCCATCTGGACGCGACCAAGGTTCACTCTCGAGACCTGCTTGGATTCCGCGGGCAATCTCGTCGCCCTCCGAAATGAATAAGACTTCGAGTGCCTCTCTCTCCGAAACGGTAGCCGAATGGGCCCAGGCGAGCATGTCGCCCACGTATCGGAGGGGGTCATGGGCATGGAATTCGATCGGCTTCATGGTAGACATGCTCTGCAAATCCGAAGCGGATCCGGTCAGGGCAGTGTAGAAGGAATCCGAGAGTATGTTTTCCCGTGCTTCCGCGAAAAAGTCCAAGCAGCTTTGGAATAGCGTTGGTCGCTCTGCCAGCACTCGCAGAGACCTCCGTATGGAGGCATTGATCTGAGGATTCTCTAGGTCCAGCGTCTTGAACTCACGCTGAATCCAGCGGTACAACTTTTGAAAGGCTGAATTCAGCTGCTTAGAACTTTGCTCGAGAATCTCAAGGCCAAGTCGCTGATCCTCAGTCCCTAGGAGTACTTCGCAGTCATGATGAATCTTCTTTGCCCTGGTGAGTGTCTGGAAAAACTCCTCGTTCACAGGCTCGGCGGTGGATGTCAATACGGTGGCTTCCTCATCGGATATGACAAAGTGTGAACTAAACGCATCTAGCACATGCTGTTTCGTCTCAACTTGCTTTTTCTGATTCATAAGGCTGGTTGCCTCCTCCAAGACGGGGCCAGTTTCGTGGGTTGCCGCAGAAATGTGTCCACGCAAGTCCGCACAGCTCTGGTTCAGGTTCGAAATTGCCGTGCCAATTCGTTTTAGTTGCTTCGTCTCGAGTCAAAACCGGCACGAGTGATGATATGAATGACTGACCTCTGCAACTTGACCAAAATCCTTCACAATGTCCCCATTGCATTGGATAACCTCTTTCTGGACATCTAGCCTCAACTGCCGCCTTGTCTCTGCAGTATTGCGAATGCCCCTGCCATTGAGGGTCTCTAAAGCGTCTCGGATATCGAGATCAGCATATGACGCCGACAGGACGCTTGTGATCCTGCCTGACAGAGCATTGGAGCTTCGGGACGAGACGCCGAGAGAGGGCGTGGCCGGCGACAGGAGGTCTGGCGACGCGGGCGCGGACCTCTCCTGGAAGTAACTGCTCGCCATTTCCGAGTATCATATCACAGGTCTGGTGCATTGAATTTGATGACAGGCTGGCGACGGGTGCGGGTTTTTCCGATCCGAGGGAGATGGCAAGGCGAGTAAGTGGTAGTTGGAAGCTACTACTTTATATCAAGTTTCAGGTGCCTGCAGCGGCCATGCCACATGCCCGCAAACGACGGGGCGATGACCAGTTGCATCACACGTTGGGCACGCCTAGAGACGGGACTACAGCTAGAGTCAACTCGCCAGGCGACCACGATTCGACACCCTTCCACCTGACCTCAAACGCCCTTCCTGACACTTAATCACGGCGATTGCTGAGCCATGCACTAATGACCCAGGACCCATGGATGCGAGCCTGGACATGCGTGGATCTCTCACTGATCCCCTCTTCACCTCCGCCCTCCGCGCCTGCAACAGCTCCCCACACCTCCCGCAGCGGCCGCAGGCTTCTGCACCACCCCCAACTGCTCCTCCACTATGATGGCCTCCAACATCCTCTCGAGGCTCCTGCCTTCTGCCTCCGACGAACACCCTAATTACGACCCTCGACACCGGCGCAGCCCCTCCGACCCCTCCGATATTGAGGATGGACTTGGTATGGACATAGACGAGGAGAATCTTGGAGAACGCTTTCAGGAACAGGACTTAGACCATCTGTTGGCCGACGCAACGAGCAGTCATATCACAACTGAGAGCACTGCCTTTCTCCACAAAGAACGAAGGACGAGCGGACCACACACAGGATCCAGGGCAAAACATGGACGGGGAACCTCTGCTACGCGGAGAGGAGCGCACTCCGATGACGACGACGATGTTCCGGAGTCCCTGCTTCTTGAAGGGGCAGATGAGCCTCGGCGCCAAAGCACTCCAGCGAACCGCCGACCTGATCCCTCTCTACCTCCTCCTGTGCCAGGATTTGCTAGTCGCCAGACGAGAACTCAGTGGGAGACTGCCCAAGCCCAACAACGGCTTCATAACGATGATCGAAACTTACCACGCACTGCCAGGAGGCCTCTTCCAGCTGGTGCGGGCCAGCTTTCAAACGATCCCAAAGAGAGGGCAATGTGGATGTGGGTCAACGTCCAGGATCTTGATGATTTTCTCCGAAAAGTCTGCCAATACTATCACGGTCATGGAATTTGGTCCATCCTACTGTCTAGAGTTTTGGCTCTCCTGTAAGAGCTTACTGTTGTCCGCATTTATGTGTCTCTACTGACAAAGCTTAGGCAATCTGCATTTCTTACAGGCTTCCTGACGTTCCTTTTATTTTGCGTCAACTTCTGGAAGCTATCAAGTAGCAAAACGATGGAGGAAGTCCTGGTGCCGAAATGTACTCAGCAGTAAGCGATGACTTCTCAATATGGAGTGCTTGTGGCTAATTATTTATCAGGATTCACGGATTTTGGAAACTCTTCATATACATATTCATCGTCACTTGGTTCGTTCAGCTCGCCGGCCTCTTGAGGGAAATCCCTGCTCTGTGGAACATGTACAATTTCTATCACTACCTGCTGGACATACCGGATCGAAATATTCAGTCTGCTAGCTGGCAGTTGATTGTCAGTCGCTTGATGGCGCTTAGGGATTCTAATTATTCGACAGCACAGAATATATCACCTCGAGCCCGCAGGATTCTGCAAGACAAGTCGCGACAACGGATGGATGCTCACGACATTGCCAACCGCGTCATGCGACGCGAAAACTACCTTATCGCAATATTCAACAAGGAGGTCATGGATCTTGGCGTTCAAATACCTTTCTTAGGAACACGCAATTTCTTCTCCCGAACTACGGAATGGCATGTGGGACTTTCTGTGATCGACTTTGCATTTGGTCAGAACAACGAGATAGATCCCAAATTCCTTAAGGAGTCCAACCGACGAGAGCTGGTTGACAAACTGAATGCAAGGTTTCGGAATACCGCTATAATAAGCGTAGTCTGTGCGCCGGTCGCTGTTCTGTTCTTCGTAACGTCATTACTATTCAAATACTTCACAGTAAGTTTGCGTGAGAGCGCTCTAAAGAATACAAAACTCACATGTACGGGCAGGAGTACCACAAGGACCCCTCACAACTGAACACCCGAATGTTCACGCCCTTGGCGCAGTGGAAGTTCCGTGAATTCAATGAGTTGCCGCACCAGTTCGAACGGCGGGAGAAGATGGCATATCCCTTCGCCGACCGATACCTTGCGACGTTTCCCAAGGACAAGACGGAGCAGCTTGCTGGCTTCGTGGCGTTCGTTGCTGGCGCATTCGCCGCCGTTCTCGGCATTATCACGCTGTGGGATTCCGAGCTGTTCCTCGGGTTCGAGATCACGGCTGGAAGAAGCGTTATCTTCTATCTCGGCATCTTCGGAGTCATCTACGGGATAGCACGGAGCAGCAGCAGGAAAGATGAACAGGTCGCCGACGCCGAGTTCGCAATAAAGCAGGTTATCGCGTGCACTCGCTACGAGCCCGCTTCTTGGAAAGATCGACTGAACACCGACGAAGTTCGCAATGAGTTCTCTTCCCTTTATCAACTCAAAATCGTCATCTTCATTGAAGAGCTCTTGAGCATACTCATCACGCCTTACATTCTCGCCTTCAAATTGACGAATAGCACCGAGCGCATCGTCGACTTTTTCCGCGAATTTACCCTCCACGTAGATGGCCTAGGCTCTGTCTGCTCCTTTGCCGTTTTTGACTTTAAGCGCGGCGGAGAGAACAATCATGCAAATGACCGCGAAGACTCTGGGCTACGAGAAGACTACTACACGACCAAAGACAATAAGATGCTCGCGTCATACTACGGATTCCTAGACAACTATGGACCAACCAATCGTGGCCACAACGCCGGACACATACAAAACCAACGACCACACTACCCTCCCCCGGTCTTCCCCAGCGCTCTTGCTGGCGCTTCTACACAAGCCCTGCCGTCTGAAATGGCAGCCGCCCGCTCCACGAGCAGAGGCACCTCTGGCCGCCAGTCCGCCCAGCGCCGCACCTCACGAAACATGCCCGCTCCCGGCCGCGCATCCCCCATGAACTCCATTCTCCTAGACCCGCACCACCAGCCCCGCAACTCCCCGCTCCAAAAGGCGCAAGCGAAATATCGCAACCCCCTCACCGGCATTGAGGACCCCGACGAGCTCGATGAAGCTGACCTCCCCACGCGAAACTCGAGCCGCATCATGGAGGAGGACAGCAGCTTTGGGGACTCGTGGAAGACGACGAAGCTCGCACAGGCGGAGGACGAGGCGGAGGCGGAGGCGCAGGAGGAGGCGAGGAAGGGGGGGCAGGGCGGTGTCTTGGGAATTTTGGCGCAGTTTGGGGGCGCGCATACCCAGGGAAGGGGAGCGGGGGTAGGGATCTGAAGGGGGTTGGTATTCTCGTTTTCTTGGGTCTTAAGCATGAGAGGGGCGTTTTGGTCACAGCATAGGGATCTCTGAGATATCATGGGCTTGGGTATTGATATACAAGGCAAGGTAACACTATTGCATAGGACGCGAATGTACTCTATTATCACAATACTTCGATAGGCAGGACCTGCTGTGATTGAGCGTGCAAAAATCCTCGAACACACATGCTTAGAATGGGGTTGAATAAACGCAGGAATGCTTTCATTAACATGCTAACCTATCATATGGAAGATGCCATTTTCCGGAGGCTCCTGAAGGCCTCATGATTTACCGATATCCCAAACTCCACATCCACACAACTCCATCCCACCTTCCATCGCTCTCTCTCACCACCCCCTCCTCGCACCCCTAGCCTCACTCCCCTTCTCCTTGCGTTTAACCCTCTTGACATCCTGCCGCCGCCTCTTCTCCCTCCCAAACTCCTCTGGCTTCGACACAGCCTCAACCCGCCTCTTCGCCCTCCTCCCGTCCCGCCTCTCACGGATCCCTCGCTGCACTTCTCCTACCACGGCCACGTACGCCGTCGTCCCTAGTCTCTTTTGCAGTGTTGCCAAAATCTCTTGCGCTTTTTCCGTGAGTGCTTTGTACGCGTCGTTGAATGCGGGATCAGTAGACCGCGGCACCGTGGTGGCGGGGTCGATAAGCGTGAGCAGCGGGGAGAGGAGGAGTGGTAAAGAGGGTTTCAGAGATTCAGTAGGTAGGGATGAGCAAAGAGAGAAGAGCAAAGCCAGGGTCGCGGTTTTGGGAAACAGCGCTTCAAGGCGCATTATTTTGGTTTCAGATCGGAGGAGGTGCGCGAGGCGGGATAGGAGGGTGTGGAGGGCTGTTGGGAGCGTCTCGGGCTCGGGGGAGAAGCCGTTGAAGTCGTCCGGGTCGGAGTCCTGGGCAGGGCCTTCTTCCTCTTCCTCATCCTCATTCTCGTCGGCTGTGACTTTGCGACGGTTGTATTTGAGCCCGTTGGCGGCGAAGCAGCGTGCGAGGAAGGCGAGGTTGCGGATGCTGTCGGCGCAGAGTTCCTCGGATACGCGTGAGAGTTCGTCGCTGGATTTGGGGACACGGAGGACCTTTATGGTGCCGTTCATGATGTCGAGCATTTCTCCGCCATTGAGCTCCAGACCGCCGGAGCCGATGAGAGGAAGCGAGTCCAGTCCGGTCTCAGCGTTTTTGGAGGCGAAGTCGCCGAAGTATCGCTGGATTAGTCGGGCAGCTGTGACTTTGACCCATACGTGTGGGAAGGATATGCATCTGCGGACTGAAGCCCATAGACCTTCCATACCTACAGCGAATGTTTTGCTGGGAGCGTATTTGCAAAGTTTTGAAAAAGTGTTCAGGGAATAGAAGACGAGCTCCCATGATCCATCCTCGTCTAGGTCGGCGTGGTCTGCGATGTTTTGCTCGATGTGATCGAGTACGTACCCGACTTCCTTCGACTGGCCCTCTGTAACTTCAACGAACAGTCCGAAGCTCTGCATCGACAGTCGCTTGAGACCTTTGTTGTCCTGCTCCATCCACCTCTTGAGCTGCTCAATGATCCGTTTCGTCTCCTCGCCATCCGCGCGTTCAAAAACCTTCTTCAAGAGAGCACTCGCCATCTCCCGACATTCCTTAGACTCATCGTTGAACATCTGAACCGCAAGCGGTATGAAGACCAACTTGAGGATTTCCTGGATCTTTTTGTCGCCGACCTTGGTGACCAAAAGATTGACGACTTCCATCACAGATTGTCTTCCCTCAACATACTTGTAGCTCAAGTTCTTTATCAAGAACTCGAGTTGCTTCTCGAATCTCTTCTCAGCCTGGGGATATTCCATAAAGAACTGGAAATACACACTCCGCGCTGCATCTCTCGAGCCTCGCGTCTGATTGGTGACCATCATGGCAGCAACCACATCGATTACCTCGTAAACCTCCGGTATTGCTATTTTGCGTGCCATCACTGCTCTCAGGAAATTGAAAGTTACACCTTGACGGTCTGGCTCGTCGAGATCAGGCTTGAGTTGCTTGAGAAGATAGGCAATGTCCTTTTCCTTAACCTTGACATCTCGCCTCTCACGAAGGATTGCAGAGATCAGCTTCAAGGCTGCCTGCGCCAATTCCGTGTTGCTTGACGGTGAGTTCTTGATACTTTGAACAGCTTCGGCGACGTAGAGTGGAGCATTCTTGTCGATTAGGGGAAGGGGCACCTTGATGATGGTTGTGAGGAGGCGCATGGCTGAGACTTGAACTTCTTCTTGTCCTTGAATGAGGAAGTTGCTGATGATCGGTATGAAACCTGCGACATTCTGTGGTGTTTGAAGTGAGTCCTGTTTGCGAAGAACGGATTGAAGAATGTCCATGGAGAATCGTATCATCTTGTAGAAATGAGAGGCCCTTGCGCCCTTTCCTGAACCACGGGACGACTTCATAGTTATGAGATACCTTTTCGTCCGCTCATCATCGTCCGGTGTACTAGATTGGTGCTGCATATCGTTGACTTCTTGGATCAGCTGGTAGCAGAACACTAGGATATCTCGGTTCTTGACGGCGGCGTTCAGCTGTATACCCAAGCCTATTCGGCGGAGTAGCTCGTCAATCTTTCGAGCCATCTTGATGTTCAGCTTCTCCAGAAGCAGCGCCATGATTGGCCGGACCAGGTCAACGAGATGATTCAGCGTTGTCCCCTTCGCGATGAGCTCCATAGAGTCGAAACTCTTGCTACTTTTCACTTCTCGCATCTTACTGATATATTCCTCTGCATCCTTCTCTTGTCCAGTAACACCAAAGATATCGTCCATGATGATCGCTACAATGTCTCGTAGGCAGTAGTCGAGATCTCCAGGAGCCAGTTGATAAGCAAGGTCATCAGTAGGAGTTGAAATCTTGTTCAAAAGTGTATGCATTGTGAAGGAGAGAACATGCAGCTGATAACCCCGTTGAAGAGCACCTCGCAAGGCTTTGAGGATAAAACCAAAGTAAGTGGGTCCAATCAGAGTCGCAATCTCGCCTAAAGTGTTTCTTGTCATGTCTCGGGCGTCTTGCGATTTACTTTTCAAGATGTGGCAAACGTCCAAAAGAACGGAAGGCAGCTTTTCCGCAAACTGATCGGGAGGCAATACGCGGAGAACCTTAGTTACCGCAACAGCGATCGGAACACGAAGGCTAACAGTGGACTCGTCTTTCTTGTTCAGAAAGTCCATCAGGGATGGAAGAATGTTTGAGAGAAGGTCATGCGAAAGCTTTCCCTGGGCTGGAAGAGTCATTGCTAGTTTAGTTTGCGGTAGACTGAGTGTAATAGCAATCTCTGCATCAATACCATTGGCCGGGTCCGCATCTGTGGTAATCGGAGGATCTACTTCTTTGGCTTCAGGTGTTGATCGAGGCTCGATGTATCCCTTGGAAATCCCAGCATGACTGAGCGCATCCATGATACCTCCAACGAGTCTTATGACGGTCTTCTCCATGTCCTCTTTGCTCTTGATATAGCTCGAAAATCGGACAAGAAGAGCTCTGTACTGCGGCCATTCAAGATATTGGGCAAGCGAACTGATGGTTCGTATCGCCTCTCCTGCAAGATTGTGGGCACTTTCATCATCCGACTTATCGAAGATGAAATGCTCGATGAGCGGTATGAAGAGGTGCGCTAAGTTGCCACTACCAATTTGGCCGGTTTGAGCCTCAGTTGCGAGCCTTCGAAGTGCCCTAGATCGTCGGTGCTGCTGAATATGTAGCACATTCGTAAAGAAAGAAGCTTCGTCATCATCTCCTGCTAGAAGAATGTGGAGATCAGAAACAGGAGACCAAGTTGGGAAGCGCCGTACTAGCTGCGCAAGAACCGAGAGGTACTCCGATCTGACCAGCTCAGAATGCTCACGAAAGCCTTGTTGGAGCCCTGGGAGGATAGTTTCCGATATCAGACCTTTGAAGTCATCAATAGAGCTACTATTGCTGTCTGTGGAAGCAGCTTCGATGAAACGTCGAAGGGAGTATGACGCATTAACCCGAATACTCAATTCTTCGCTGTCTTTGATGTAGTACAGCATGTTGAAGACCAGTGGGCGCCATTGCCTGACTGTATAGGAGGAATAATGTTCTTCGTTAACTACGCCGAAGGCTCGAGATCGTCGTTCAAAGTCGGGTTCATCGAGTCTATCAATGGAGAAAGAATTAAGTCCCGTACAGATATCCGCAACCTCCTGCAGATCGAAATGGCTTCCGGATAAATCTTTCATTATAGCGCAAAGGACTTGTCTGTTTGGCCGATCCTTAAAGAAGGCGAACAGCGAGCTTGTAACACTAAATATGTCGTCAAATATACCTGTGGCCGCAAGATCACACCGAGGAATGAACTCGTGGAGGATCTTCAGCAGAGTTCCTTTGGTTTGTGGGTTGACACGCTTGGTAGGTTGACGTAGAAGGAAAGTTGCTATCTCAATCAAGTTTTGTGACTCGGAGGAACCGACGACGAATGGTGCCAGATCGGCGACACAGCCAACAGCAGTCTCCAAAAGATCTTTACTGGGGCTTTTTCGGAGTAGATTTCCAATCTGAGTCAAGAACGTGTTGGAATATGGCTCGAGGATTCGAACTCGGACTTCATCCCTCAAGTCGTCCGCATTGGCAGTGGATACCTCGTTACCGATGTCGACAAGCTTAACAATACTGCGCAAGATATCATTCAGCACGAATAGCTTGACCTCGTCTTTCGCGGAAGGAACCTCAAGGCATTCCAGAATCTTAGTTAAGACATCGGGATTGTTATTGACGAGAAACAATGCGGTCGAGAGTGACTTGGCCCAGACCGAGAATAGTCTGAGAAGCCCAGAAATGGAGTGGGCTGTCTCGTTGGGTAGTCGTTCTAGCCTTGGTTCGACTAGCTCCTGGATTATAACAGGCACATAGGGTTTCCAAGCGAAATCTGAACAGCTTTCGAAAAGCATATTCAGAGAGTGGAATCCTACTTGTCTAATAGATTTGAGCAGTGACAATGGAGAATGCTGAGGAAGAGAAACTCCGACGTCGTGTTCACTGATACCACGGCTAGCCCGAATCAAGCAGTATAGTAGAGGATCCACTATTCTTGGGACATATGGCAGAACCGTAGCTTGAAGAGTGCTGATGAAGTCTTCGAACATGTTTAGGAGCCCAAAATGCTTCCTGGGTTCCAGGATGTCTTGTCTGATAATCTCTTCGCTGAGAACTTCGTTCTGGGCAATTGAAATGTCCTTGAGATGGCTAAGAGCAATATCCAAAAACTGAGCGGTGGAGCCCTCTCCTAATCTTGTCAAGGCTATGAAAACGGCCTTTCGTCGGGATTCTTGGCCTCGTTTTCCGCTTGCTGACCCAGATCGACTAACGACTCTGCCAAAGAGCAGTCGTAGTATGATGGGAAGAAGCGCTTCACGGTGGTCTTCTTGGATATTATCTTCATCGTTGCCAATATCTAGAAATACAGAGATCTGCTCCCGGAATCGGGCCTCGTCCAGGAGATTGAAAAGATTCTCCTCGTAACGGTTGACTGCAGCGTTTTTCCACGTCAGAATAGCCTTGAGAGCGGACTTTTGGATTTCAACGTCTCCATTTTCGAGAAGAGAAAGGAGCGTTGAGTAGACTTCGTTCGACTTGTACAAGACCTTGGGATTAACGAATTGCGCGAACAGCAAAAGCATAGCTTTTTGTTCTTTTCGAGCCCATCGAAGTGGCTGCGCATCTTCGACGCCCACGGCATCATCCTCGGGGCTTTCTAAGTGAGCATGCGGATCCGTATGTGATACCCAGTCGAGAAGTACAGGGACTAAGAGTCTTGATCGTTTCTCAGCGACCTGTGGAATTGCATTAAGAACGCGAAGTGCTTGAGTTCTATTTGCAGGAGAAATCAAATGAACCGGTTGGTGCTGGGTATCGAAGAGGTCTTTTAGCTGCGAAGAAGCTTCGTCATGGATTTTCTGCGAATCCTCGATGACAATGCTTAGATGATTGACATTGCTGCATTCAAACTCAGACATGCGCGCTGTAGACTTGGCCTCATCGTCTTTCGGAGTTTGGACTTCCGGGTGGTCGGGAATGCTTTCCAGCCAGGCAAACGCAATTTGTGAGACTGCCGCTTCTCCTTCGCTAGTCGCGCACATTTCTTTCAAGGCTGAGCATGAATCATCCCAGAGTTGGGTGAACTTAACATGCAGAAGCCCAAAGCAGAAATGTGGGATCGCTGTTGAAAGCCAAGGGTCCGAAGCCACGGATTTGTAAGTGGTGGCTAGCTTTCTCATATTCATAGATAGTGAGCGTGATGTTTCTATACCGATAGGACTTTCTTCGATCAGAATAGCCGTGGATAGTATCTCGGATATTTCGTCTTGCAGAGTTGAAACAATAACACTAAGTACTTCCAATGCTGCCAGCCGTAAAGCGTGAGAGGGTGATCCAAGACATGGCAACAAGGCAGCTTTCAAGATGTCCATATGCGGGCCTTTGAAGTCCAAGGCCTTTGGTGCCTTGGTTATCAGCGAGAGAAGTGCTTGCCAATAATGCACATGATTCTCATAGCTTGCGGACGAGGAACATAGCGGTTGCCATTGACCCTGGAGTGATTCAAAATCGTGACCGTTTTCAATCAGGTACGAGAAGCCGGTGCCGAGAGCGAATATGTTTCTCGGCGATTCGGTGCTAGATTGGGGCGAATGTAACACTCGGTTGAAAAGACTCGACAGAAATTTTAAGATATTCTCCTTGTGAGAAGAACTTATTACCAGAGTCTGACTTGCGGAAATGAAGCCATTAAATTTATAGACAAGCACATCCTCGTGTATATGGGTGGTCTCGGCAACTGTGTTTAATAGGGTGACCGCATGTTCTTGCCAATCAAGGGGGCACTTCAAGCTTTGAGATGGGACGGCCGAGCTTTGTGCTAGGCGAGGCAATATAACACACAGTTCATCACCATAGGTCTGCCACTTTGAAGCAATGAATCTAGTCTCGCGTTAGTTCATGCTCGTGTTCAGATACGTTAATGCATACCTTCTAAAATGCGGCAACACCAAGGTCCCAAATCGCTCGGGGCCCAATTTCGCAAAGAACATGCAAAATGGCAAAAAATGAGACTCCCAAGGTTCAGTTGTGAAGCGTTCAAGAACTCCGAGGTGGGATATTGATGATTCTAGAGGGCAGCTCTGAAAGACAACCGCATACGCACTTAGCACGTCGGCGGAGGCTGTTTTATACCGATTTTCTTCAATTCCAGCGGTGATAGAATCTAGGGTCTCTAGAACGTCTTTCCAATCCTCAACACGATTACCTTTCCGCACTCCAGAGACCAAGAAGATCAGCTGAGCGGAGAGTCGGATGCAGTCCTCTCTTTCCGGAGAGTCATGAAGCCTGATCTGCCCGAGAACTGCAGTAAGAAGAGGTTTGAAGGTAGTGGAGTTGGTGTGATGAATCAGCGCAGTCACCACGCCTTTCAGAACATCCTCAATAGATGAAGACAACTCTTGATACTCGCTAGATTTGAGCGAAGCGTAGCTTTGACTCATCAGTTCCTGCACGATGACTTGACCACCTGAATGTACTCCGTTCTGTACACCTTTTACGGACTCCGTGATGAGCACCATCAGGCCTTGCTTATACTGATCGATGTTCTTTTGGTCCGAAAAGCTCTGCAAATCTTTGACGATATGTTCGAAGATATTTTCCAGTGGGGCTTTATCCCTGTGATATGATGCTGCTGCTTTCCGGAATAGAAAGCTTAGAGATTCGGCGGCGAACCTCATCACGAAATATTTCTGTTGTCGTTTTCCGAGCAACGGTGCCATGAGATCGAAAAGGGGTCGCAAATCAGGTACGAGAAGCCGCGAAAGATACTTGAAGAGCCATGCCAGGCATGTAAAGCTCCATTCGATAATCTCAGGTTCTTGTCGGGCGGCAGCAAGCTGGGAAACAGTCGACACTGTCCGCGCAAAGTGTTTCTCGAATCGAACACCCAGATCATGCGCAAAGTGGCCCACAAGGCTCAAGAGCGGTTCCAAACTCCAGATATCCCCCTTCTCAATGTATTCCAGCAATATATCCAGGATGCGGTCCCCATGGTGTAGGATTTGCGGGAGGCTTTCGGAGAGAGAGTTGACTTCTCGGGAGAATTTGGTAAAGCCTTCGGAGATGTTGCGGTCCCTCCAGTCGTCCAAGGAGGTCTTGAAGTATGAGAAGTTCGCAGTAACGTCTCCGTCGTCGTCGGTGGGGCGGCGGACTCGGCGGACTGGGTCGATGTTGAGCTTTGCAATGCGCTGAGAGAAGGATTCGAAGTGATGTTTTCGAGAGGAAGGGGTTCCGCCTTTCGTATTCTTCGGCCGGAAGGGCTTTTCTGGCCGGCCTCGCGACATTATGGCCATCTTTGCGGTTTGGCTGTCAAGATTCATGCCCGCGGCGTCAAGTCCAAAAAAAAGATGGATGCCAAGATTTCGCGCCATCCCTGATCGAGGATCCCTGCAAGCGCGCTACGACCACCACCAGAAAACTTGACGTTGATTCACCACAATACTTGAACTTAGACATCCGCCTAGCCATCTCTCACCATTACAATGTATCACAGATGAGCGATTGACCAGCCTCTAAGCCTCACTCGGTGACCTTAAGTAAAGATTCAGTATGGCCTCGAAGATGTGAGTGCAATTATGCCTTGTTGATCCCTCTTTTAATATACATCATTTTCTTGTCATTCTTCTTTTGTTTCGTTCCTGCGTATAGTCTTACAGTGAGCTTTCTAACAAATACAGTCTCGTGGTTGGTGGTGTTTACGGCCAATTTCCAGCCGTTTTCAGCAAAATATCAGCCCTGCATGCTAAAAACGCCTTCTCACTTGCAATAATCGTAGGGGACCTCTTTGCGGACCCCGTAACAGCTACATCGCAAGATCGGGATAACGCGCAGTCCCTCATCCAAGGAAACATTGATATCCCCCTCCCAGTTTACTTTGCTCTTGGCAAACAAGGTCTCCCCGAAAACGTCATTGAGAAGTTGGAAAGCTCTGCTGGTGAATTGTGTTCTAATCTCTATTTCCTCGGCAAGCGAACTACCATCAAGACCTCTGAGGGCATCCGCATTGTGGCCCTTGGTGGGAACCTAGACCCTAACATCATTGGTGGTGCGTCGAAAGACAAATACCCACCGTTCTATGGCGAGGGGGATGCGCGAGCATTGCGTGGAGCCAATACAGCCGATATCCTAGTGACTAGCGAATGGCCAGCAGGCATCAGGACGGGGTCGAAGCTCGAGTTCCAGTCTGACCTAGGAGAGCCACCATCTCAACAATGCATTGCCGATCTAAGTTCGACACTAAAGCCGCGCTATCATTTCTCCATTTCTATGGACACTTTCTTCGAGCGGGAGCCGTTCTTCCACACACCAACCGAGGAATCACCGGACACGTTCCCAATCACTCGCTTCTTCAGCATGGCTCCATTCGGAAACCCAAAGAAGCAGAAGTGGATATACGCCTTCTCACTAGATCCAACTGCCGCTTCGCCTGTAGCCGTACCCGCTGGGGCAACTGCTTCGCCGCTATCTATGGCGGGTAAAAAGCGGCCTGCGCAGCCGAGTCAGGCGTCGTCTTTTCGCTTTGCTGACAGCGGCCACGGCCGAGGAAACAAGCGTCGTCGGGCACCTCCTACAGCTGGCGAATGTTTTTTCTGTCTTTCGAATCCCAATCTGGCAACTCACCTTATAACCTCAATCGGCGACAACGCGTATCTAACGACGGCTAAAGGACCACTTAGCACCGGACAAACATTTCCCAAATTGGCGTTCCCATGTCACATACTTATCATTCCACTAACCCACGAAGCTACCTTGGCGTCTATCGAAGAAGAGTCTCGCCATGGAACTTACAAAGAGATGAACAAATATCGCAACGCCATCCACAACATGCTCATCTCCCTGACCGGATCAGAGCTGGGGTCAGTCACTTGGGAAGTCAGTAGATCAGGCGGCGTCCACACTCATTGGCAATTTCTTCCGGTATCAGCAGATCTTGTTCGCCGGGGCTTAGTAGAGGCCGCCTTCAAGGTGGAAGCTGAGAATCAGAAATACCCGAAGTTCGAAGCCAGGGATGTTGGCGACGGCTTCGAGGAATCCAATGACTTCTTCAGAGTCGTCATCTGGTCTAGTTCGGAAGGTGATGCTAGCGAGGGCAAGGAAACAAGCCTCGTGCTTCCCCTGGATGCATCATTCAGGTTCGACCTACAGTTCGGACGAAGAGTTTTGGCCAAGCTTCTGGGGTTGGAGCAGCGTATCGACTGGCACGATTGTGGACAGACGCATGTGCAGGAGGAAGCGGATGTTGCGGCGTTCAAGTCGGCGTTCAAGGACTTCGATTTCACTCTAAGCGACGAGTAGTGGCAAGCCCTGGCAAGGACAACACGCGTGGTTCAATCAATCAGAGGCGCTATCTGGAGCACCTGGCGCATTAGAGAAATATCCGGGCAGAATTTTGTAGGATTACTAGGTACCTATACCCCGTCCACGAGATGCTTTTAGTCATGCCAAGTTCAATATCAAATCTGTGGAGAAAGAAAAATGCGGCATCAGTCCACGGTATGGGGTGGAATAAACAACGGCCGTCGAATCGGAGGATTGAGCCTTATTCGACTGGCACATGGCTGCAATCATATTGACCTTACCTGGCACTCTCCTACAGATCACGGCATCGGCCCGACGGCAGACAGGGCATAAATGTTCTAGTGCGCATCACGAAGCTTGTGTTTCGGGCAGGGACCATGAAATAACACCCGAAGGCGATCTGCACCCCAGAACGAATGATAAGAGATCCCCGCCCATCGTGTCGCCTACCGCGCCCTCCACTCCAATATCCCGCCTCTGAACCCCTCCAACGATCTCGCCAAGCACGCTGTCCTTGCATAAAGGGCGGTCCCGGACACCAAATGGAGCAGCTCCATTCACTACTCAGGAACACAGTCTCTACGCGCCTTGCATATCACTCTTGGCATCTCCCTGGACCTTCCACTTTGATCTCGTCGTCGCTATAATGGAGCCTGTATTTCAGGATACGCTCGGATGCGTTGCTATCGTTAGCCTGCAACTACTAATATTCATTCCAGAATCGCGGGAGCTTCCGACAGTGAAGTATTATTTAAAGGTGGCGAAGATCGTGGTATCACTTTTCTCCAGCCAGCCAAGATCAGCATCTGATTTCAAGGTTGGGCCTCGATTGTCAGAAATTCCCCCGCAAACATGAAGATGCTTCTTGCCATTGGTCTTCTTGCGGGCTCGTCCGTAGTCCACGCGCTGCCTGCACCTGCTCCAGCTCCTTCACCACCTGGCGTCCCTACCAAGGCGACTGCTAAGAGCAATTTGGCTGCCCTGACCGTTGCGGCTCAGGGCTCGCAGGACGGATACTCTCGAGACCTGTTCCCTCACTGGATCACCATAAGCGGGTAATGCATTCAATTCCCTATTTTCATCAAATCGTCTAACAATACAGTACCTGCAACACACGAGAAACTGTCCTCAAGCGCGACGGCACTAGTGTCGTCACGAACTCTGCCTGTGCTTCTACAAGTGGCTCATGGTACTCTCCCTACGATGGAGCTACGTGGACAGCGGCTAGTGACTTGGACATCGACCATCTCGTCCCCCTCTCGAACGCTTGGAAGGTGAGCTTAGTCCTTCCCAGCATTCAGTTAAGAAACATAAAGTTATAACTGTCTCCAGTCTGGTGCCGCTTCATGGACTACCGCGCAACGTCAGGCATTCGCCAACGACCTGACTAACCCTCAACTGCTTGCTGTAACAGATAACGTCAACGAAGCCAAGAGTGACAGTGGACCTGAGGACTGGAAGCCTCCTCTGAGTAAGTCCTTTTGTTCACGAACCCATAGGCGAGCATTCCAAGCTAACAGCATATTTTTCAGCCTCGTACTATTGCACCTACGCAAAGATGTGGGTAAAGGTCAAGTACGTCTACGATCTGACTATCACGTCGGCGGAGAAGTCCGCGTTGACGAGCATGTTGAACACGTGCTGAGTGTTGCATCTGCATAATCTCAATAGGGTGACGCGATCGCTGATCTGGTGGAAAAGGAAGATTTCGTTACGCTTTTACGTCCGTCGTCTTTGACACTAGGTGGATACGAGCAACAAGGATTTGTCTCTTATTCTTATAGTCAATAGTTATCTTCCATTATGGGTTCGGCCGACCCACCCTTAAGCTGTCTCTTCTTCTGTAACACTACCATCTACTCATCGCGATGGTGAAAGAAGCTTCGGTCGTGTCTCAGTTATACCGGAAGGAGCATTACCACTCACCATGCGGTCAACAAGAGTCTCACTCTGCTCAAGCTGATTTGACTCCAGCTGCTCTTTCCTGAATCACAAGTGCCACCTGATCCAGCACCCTCCCCTACACATCTGCTTTGCCATCTACAAGTCCTATGGCGAATCTCTAAAAGTCCTATATGAATATCGACACCAGCGTACACACCCAGGAGGAACTTCACTCCCCGATCTCTTCATGCTAGACGGCCCGGCCGTATCGCGCGCGCTGCCCGTCCGGCGAAGGAAAACGTCCCTAACCCCTTCCACCTCATCCAACCACGACGACGGCTGTTTTGCGCTTTGCGGCTTTGCGCCCTCGAAAAACAAGACGACCAGCCCGCACCCATACAAAGCAAGCCCAACTGCATCATCATCGACATCTCGATATCACCTGCAACCTCAAGCCGACAGGGCCACCACTCCTCCGCAGCTACTCCCCGGCATCCGCACCTCGACCTCCCTTTCAACGAACCGAACGTCGTCATCCCCGACATCGACACGAACGCCAACTACGCCCCCCAAAGCGCCCACCCCTCCCCGCCCCATCCTCCCCCACCCCGGCACCCTCGCCACCATGCACAACGCTCCACTCTACTCCCCACCGCCCAGACGCAGCTCAACAAACCCCTTCTTCGCCTCTCCGCCACCCAGTCCGCACATCATCCACTCTCCGACCCCCACCCGCCGCCGCTCCTCAACGACCCGCCCGCTCTTCCCCCCGACGCACTACATAATCCCCGAGATCCGCCGCATCTCCGCCACCACCGTCGACTCGGACAACGACCTGCTCACAGCGCACGAGTTCCTGGACATAACCCGCCTGTCGCCCACATTTGTGCCAGTGGACGCCGCGCGCTTGTCGCCGCTATACTTGCCGCCACGGTTTGAGAGTCGTGTAGGGCCGGTTCAGGAGGTGAGGGAGGAGGTGCCGCGGGTTAGGGGGGAGAGGAGGGTTAGTGAGGGGAATACCGCCGAGGGGCGGGTCAAGTTTGTGCCACCACCACAGGAGGAGAATTGGAGGGAAGGGGGCAGGTTGGGGCGGAGGGAGAGGATGAGCAGCGTCGCGTGGTAGGAATGGGGGGTAGTGAAGGGTGCTTCGGGGAAGGTTATTTTGCTGCTTGCCCCTTGGAGATGGCATTTGGGAGCTGCTATCGGCCGTATTCTTTGCGACTATGGATCGCCTAACGGGCTTCGAGTTGGATGTCCTCGAACCGAAGTGTGGTTACTGCGGCGCTGAGTCTGAAATGTTTCACTTCGACTGCCTGGGAAGATATTGTGGCAGGCAGCACGACAAGATGTGAATTGTGTGCTGAGCACTACTGATCTTTTTGATTCATGAGCGCTAACTTGATGCCGCAGGGCGGGTATCACGCCGTCCGCACTTAAGCCGGCGCCTCGAACACCGCTGACCATTCCAATTGAGCCATAAAAGTTTTCTAGAACCGGTCCCACTCATCCCTCGTCTCACGTTTATGCGGTGCTCGTGCTCAGGATGTCGGAGTCACCTAGGCCGTGTTAGTACTAATCGGAATCCTTAAAACCGAGAGATATTCTGCAACTTACCAGCATCCAAGATAGCCATGGTCGAGCAGCGGAAGAGTTTACCGCAGGCAGTGCCCAATTCGATCTTTATAATCCAGCGCGTTAGTATGATGCATAGCCCTCCGAAGTCTCTGCGGGGAGAGACATCTTCTCAGGGCTTGCCCTCGGGGACCGACCATGATAGTGGCCCCGTCGTTAGGCCGTGAGGCAGGATTAGGGTTGTAGACGTACGTTGTTGCCGGAGAAATGATGCACGGAGGTCTTGGAGAGCATGCTGTAGTCTGGAAAAAGTTAGTAACTGTATGAGCTATTTCGATTCGCCACGGGGAGATACTAAAGGGATATAAAAGTCGCTCATGAGGGCAATTGGAAGTAAAACGTACATTCGAGCTCGCTCTTCCTCAGTGGGGGGCTGTTGCCGGCGATGATGACAAGCTTAGCCTTTCCGGATCGAAGCCTGGACGGGTGTTAGAGATCTGCGTGCTGGACGAACATAACGAGTCTCCGGAGTTCGTGTAGCGGAGTGAGAGGGCGGGATTTTTCGTGTATTCAGACGGGGGAAGGGGTCGTATGTCGTAGATATGGTTTGGTACTGGAGGGGTAGGGAATGGGGTATTGCGGCATCAGCAGGAATGGGGTTAAGACGTACGACTTGAGTGTCGACTTGTAGCCCAAAGTAACCCTAAGAAGTTGTGTTAGCCACTGTACGGCCGGGATTTGTGTAATTGAGAGGCGCTTTTCTTACTTTCCAGACTTCATCACAAGCGCAAGGCGCGAGTTGATCCTTTTTACGAGTTAGATTGGGATGGAGCTGAACGACCTTTCGTGACAAGGCAGGCTTACGAGTCAGCGGTCTTCTTGTTCTTCTTGGGGGCCATTGTGAGTGGAGGTGGGTGGATTGTCGATTGGAGAGGTGGAATAAGTTGGCGATGGCTGGCGACGGCGAGGTTCGATGAATTCCAAAGTTTCGTGGGAGGGCAGAAATGTCTTGGCAATGAAGCGAGACGCTAACCGTATTCAGGCCCCACGTGATGGAAACCTCTCACCAGCAAAGTTATGAATGGCCCATACAGATTCACTTGACCTAGTATGTAATGTGAGCACTATGTGATAATAACGCGTAAGGTAGCTTGGATGGTTTCGCCGGCCATCTATGCTTAGTCAATTAAATTTCGTTCATACTAAATACTCGAAATGCATCGTGGGACCTTGAACAAAGACACTCGAGTGCATGCAGACTTAGGTCGCAGTGCTAGAACTACGAGCAAACTTTAAACCGTGCATCCAAATCTTGACTGCATTAGAGCTGGTATCTACCTAATACGAGAGAACTAGTCCAGAGCTTATTCAACAATACGTATTGAAAACAATGATAGGAAGTAAAGTCCAGGCCCTCCGCATCAAAACGCCCACCTGCTTAGGAAAACCTCCAACCGCAACTCCCATATGATATAGCCCAAATCAGGCCAGAATCCGCCAACTCCAACCCCCAATCCCTCATAATAAGACTTCAAACTCGTCCAGTCCAACGTCCAATCCTTCAAAGCCTATTTACGCTGCAGCCTCGACAGCCGCTGCAATCTCTCCGCCAGCCTCCGCCTCAGCCCAATCTCCCCAAAGCCCTCGCTGGGCTCTGAACCGAAGAGGTCCACCAAGTTGGTCGACTGGCTGTTCTACCTTGATAGCAGACTTAGTAGCCAGCACTAACATCTCAAAGAACATCCGTGTCGCATCGGCCTTAGTCGTCTTCTCCTCCGGCAACATATCTTGGAACAGCACGCTGGTCTTCAGCCTCTCAGATTCGCTCTCCGCAGCAGCTGGTCCGAACCTCTCGCGGAGTAGATGAACGGCATTCTTCGTGCCTAGTGAGATAGGGCCGCTGTCGGCCGGGTGCAAGAAAGGAGCTGTTGTGTCGTCGAAATTATCGGGAATGGGGGATAATGCTTCCTCCTCATCCAATTCGAGTGGGGGTGGTGCTGGCGCATCTTCGGGGAGCTCAATGATATCATCCTGAATGCCGGTGAGGGTGTCGTCGTTGGCTAGAATCGTCTCGTCATTGTCGTCGAGATTGATATCCACAGGAGCGTCGTCTTCCTCGGTCTTTCGTTTCCGCTTCAGCTCCCCCGAACGCTTTACGACTTCCAGTGACAAGAGATCCCTGAGTTCCGGTGCCCAACCAATGTTGCGACCTTCACCCAAGATACTCGAGACAAACCCTCCTGTCTTTTGCATGGTCATGAGCGCGAGGAGCATGGGATCCCGCGGTAAGAAGGAAGCGGCTTTCAGGATCTTCGATCGATCGTTCTGCTGCGCCCTGATCTGGTTAGAGTGGATTTCGGTGTCCGCATCAGCATGCAAGAGTTTGCGCCGCTTAGCCTTGTGGGCCTGTTGGTGCAGGGTCTCATCTTCCTCGTCCTGAGGTTCGAAAAGAGTCGTATTTTGTCCCCCATTGACCGTCTGTTCCAGCTCTCGTTCCACGCTGGAACGAATGGAAGATAGCGGCGATAGTGTGTCCCGTTGCCGGCGGTCTGCACCCACGTCACCCAGGTCAGGAAAGTGAGGTGTATTAGGCGTGTCCGGGTCATTGTGATCCAAGGCTCCCTGGAACAGGGAGGTATCCTCTACAATGAGGTCATCATCTCCAAAATTCAGCTGCACATCGTCGTCTAGTGGCTTCGCGCTATCGCCAAACTCCTCCGACGCGTTTCGCTCAAGCGGGGCATCTCTGGCCATTTCGATTCCCATGCTCGTTCCATCCAGAAGGTCATCGTCAAAATTAAGGTCGATGTCATTGTCCAGAGCTTCAACAGTATCCTCCGTAGGCTCCTCAATGCTTGTAGATAGAACCTGCTGGCTGTATATCAAGTAGTTCGGATCTTGCGCAGCCCCTAGGTCACCCCGTAGCTGTGATTGAGTTTGAAGCATAAAGGGATCCGGCGGCGCCAAAAAGAGGTCCATATCAGTAACCTGATCAACAAGCAACAGAGACTTCGGATTCGCGGCGTGGGTCTGGTTCGCGGGGATATCGACATCATTGCTAGACCTAAAAGCCTATCCAATTGTTAGAAAATGCGAATTGCGCAAAGTCGCAAAATGACGCGACTGACCATCTTAAGCTTCAGGAGTGCTTCATTGCAGTCTTCCAACAGATAGCGCGCCTTCCGGCTGTAGATGCGCACCACGCCGAGCAGCAGCTGGCCACTGAGTCGCAGGGCGATCGGCGCCTGGTCCGCCTGGTCCTTCCCGACGATGGTATTAACGTTCTGCGTTATGTTTGAGCTCACGATCATGTTCTTCGAGAGCTTACGCTCCATGTTGGCAGCCAGCCAGACACGGGCCAGCGGCCCCTCTCTGGACAGCAGGGTCTCGGAGTAGAACATGGTGGGGTGGGTGGTGTGGATGAGGTGGTGTTGATGAAGGAGAAGAACGCGTTGGTGTGGCTGGGACTTGTTGATGAGAGGGCGCCAAAGATTACCGACATTCATCCGGCGCAGTCACGTGATGTATCATTTCAATCTGCTGCGTCTCCAGAAGCACCCCACAGACCCTCCCAAGGTTGTCCTACTAGCAGATTACTTCTTATTGTAGGTTTTCAGTAGCTAGCTCAGTAGAGCTTTAGAGAGTCATCTGTGCTAAAAGTATGGTATATAAGTACTCGAGAACACCACCAAGTACTGATCTCATAACGTCCCTGTCATTTCAACGGTGCTTGTCTGAGTTCAAGATGAAAAGCGAAAGGTCGGCTCTGTAAAAGAGTAGTAGAAGAAAAGCAGTTAAATCGAGAATGCAATATCACGTTCGTCCTAACCGAAAAGAACAGTGATGGTAGTTTACAGATTCATACACACAAGGCCTCTAAGAGCATCTGTATTGATCAAACAGGATTGTCTTCAACTCCGTGTTGGGAGTCATCTGTATAACTCGGTCCCACCACCGTGCTCTGTGCTTCTTCTCTCTGCAACTGGGTTTCGAGATCAGCAGCCCACAGGGCCGACCCTGCAGCTGTCGTCATCAGGAAGAACATTGAAAGAACTGGAATAAGCTGGAGTAACAATGCCACCGTTCCAAACCTATGCATGTCAGTCTACATAACACCTGCTAGAAGGGGGCCTCCTGTTTCACTTACCAGGTGTACTGCCATTGCCGTCCTCTGACGAACGCTCTCCTCTGCTTCTTGTCCAAGTCATGCAGCTGGAAGTATCGCCAATGCTGCAACGGCCCCGCCCGGTATCCAGTAAGGATCAAGAATAGAGGTACTCCCACAAACGGTATGAAGTTGAGGGGTAGCAGGACGATGAACTCCACAATCTGCCGCAGCGAGAAAGGTCCATACACCGAAGACCGAGTTGGCTTCCCTAGTCTTTTCAACGGGTTCTCACCCTCAATCGAAACCGGCCGCCTAGTAGCTACCAAGTCATCCCAGCCTTTATTGACCAATATCGAGTCGAAGGTATCAAGCTGTGATTCATCCTACAGCTTGTCAGCGTTGGCTAGTTGGCGCAGGTCCACCTTGTATGGTCATACCACGAAAAACGCTTCAAAGAGTAGTGCTACGATCGCTGCACCCTCCCCGAGGACTAGAAACGTTCCATTCACCCATGCGCCCGCATGGTGGAAGATGGCGAGGAAAGCGACTTGAGGTAGGTAGGTCCAGAAAAAGAGGTTGAACAGCACAAAGATACTGAGGAGGAAGGCAGGGAGGAGACGCGCTCGCAGTAGGGGCCATAGGAATGAATGGCCTGCGAAATATACAATGCCCTGTTTGAGTCAGACTGGTTAATGATTCATAAACATGTGCGCATACCTTCAGGGGATAGAGCCAGGATGCTGTGACAACGATTCTGGCCGGATTTATGAAGACTGTCCGTGCTAGTCCTGAGGATGGTGCCATGATGTACGCGCACGCGGATGCTGCCGTAGAATGCTCGTGAAGTTGTGCCTTGAGGTGATGACCACCTGGCGCTTTGACCATTTACCGGTCAGTGCTTTGCAGTTACGTGAGGGTTTCTACAACATCTCCTCGGGTCTTGTATTCTCATCAAAGGCCTCAGGGCCGCGCAGTGCTTCTTTCTTTACCATTCTTTACCATAGCTATACCTCTCGTTCAGACTCGTGGGGAAAAAGGCGCCTTCCCGTGAAGAATATCTCAACATATCAGAGTAGAATCATCAACACAGTTGGATTGGATAAGACCTCTACATCTCGGCGGCCCTCCCGAACGGCAAATACGGCAGCGGCCTTATTCCCGATGTACAGCACCCAGCATCGGCCGCGGACAGGACCCACAGATCGACTAGGCTTACGCCCTTTGGTGACAGCGCCTTGATCTCCAAAAATTAATTGCCATGGTTCTCCGCCATCGGACTACTACAAAGTAAAGGCCGGTGAGGATGTGTCATACCTGCTATCACCATCCTATGATAATATAATATACACTTTCTCTGCCTTCATTTCCTCATTGTATGCATACTTCAATGCGCGAAATCACTTCATTCGTTGCCCACAATTCCCAACATTATGACTGAGAAGCAACGCCAGAGCGGGGTACTGACTCCAGAGCTTGAAGAAAAAGAACGTGACTGGTCAGACAGAGACGATATGACCGTGGACCGCGAACAGTCTGTAGGGGAGCCCTCTCAGTCATTTCAACCAGTGGAACCCAAGGCGATAGAAACGAGCAATGGCGGTGTACTTGATCGTCTTAGGTCCAACGTCTCCTTGCACAAAGATCCTGGACCACCCCCAGATGGAGGAAAAGCATGGATCCAGGTCGCCGTGGCCCATCTTGTAATATGTGAAACCTGGGGACAAATCAGCTCTTACGGCGTATTTCAAAGCTACTACTCGGGCACACTCGGCCATCCACCATCCGATATATCATGGGTCGGATCTTGCCAGATCTTCCTCCTATTCTTCATCGGCACATTCTCAGGTAGAGCAACTGATGCGGGTCTCTTCCGCCCAGTATTCATGCTGGGAGTATTCTTCCAAGTCCTCGGTATCTTCATGACATCGCTTTCGACAAAATACTGGCAGCTGTTCCTAGCACAAGGTGTCTGCACAGGAATTGGAAATGGGCTTCAATTCTGTCCCACGATGTCTTTGCTTTCCACATATTTCAGCAAGAACAAGTCGTTAGCCATAGGCTTAGCAGCTGCTGGCTCAGCTACAGGCGGACTAGTCAGTTTTGCGTTTGCCTCTCTCGCCCCTAATACTAAGTATTTTTAGATCTATCCAGCCATTGCGACCCAACTACTAGATCAAATCGGATTTGGTTGGACAATGCGAGTTATAGGGTTTGTCACTATTGCTCAAGCTTCTGTTGCCTGTGCGTTTTTGAAACCACGATTACCTCCGCGGAAAGCAGGCCCGCTAGTTGAATGGGCTGCTCTGAAAGAGCCTACTTATGTGCTCTACTGCGTTGGAATGTTTCTCAATTTCTGGGCGCTTTACTTCGCTTTCTATTACGTACGTATATCGCGGTAGCAATACTGCAACGAGCCCAATGCTGATAGAATCCACAGGTTGGGGCATACGGAAGAGATATCATTGGTATGAGCAACAAGGACTCCATATACCTATTGATGATCATGAACGGAGTCGGATACGTCGGCCGCATTGTACCAAACTTCTTCGCCGATCGTGTTGGCCCCTTGAACATGATCATTCCTTTCGCCTTCCTCTCTGGAATATTGATATACTCATGGGCTGGCGTAACCTCTACTGGCGGTCTCTACGCCTTTTCAGTCATATATGGTCTCTTTGCCGCTGCCATGCAAAGTATGTTTCCGGCGACGCTGTCGAGCTTGACGACGGACCTCAGCAAAGCTGGAGTACGTATGGGCATGGGTTTTTCCATCGTCTCGGTAGCTTGTCTCACAGGACCGCCTCTTGCTGGCGCACTCATCCAGTCTAACCACGGCAACTACCTACATGCCCAGATGTTCGCTGGCACTTGTTTGATCTGTGGAGGACTAACACTGGTAGCAGCAAGAATTGCGAAGACTGGATGGAAAATTAAGGCTATCATCTAAGAGGATGGAAAGGTCTTTTTCAGACGATCGAGAACGAGCTGTCCGCCTGCATAGAGCTCCGCGCCGCCTCGCAAAACGCTGGAGTACCACTCTCTTAGGCCATTCAAAGAGGCAGCTCTCGCCTTTGTCCTGAGCCCAGGTAGATGGTCGAACCATTTCGCGTTGTTAATGCGCCATGGAGGCTGCATATGTGGTGAGACGCACGTGTTTATGCATAGAAGTCTCTTTTTTGAATTCAAGCGCAGAAAGTTTGCATGAATTTCCGGCATTATGAGGAGTTCCTGGCCTCCTCAATCACGATACCATTTTCACGATGTACATACATTAATAGCGTTCAAATCTCTCCTCAAAAGAATATTATATAATCACTCGACATCATCGCCTTATGATCATTCCTGAAGTTGCTCTTAACCGCATAGTTCTATGATGCTGCTTCTTTAAGGTACATTTCATGGAGATGTCGCGACCAAAACTCCCACACACATTACCATGGTAGCTTGCCACAAACTCAACAGCAGTGCGTCTTAGTCGTCGGTAGAACCTCATTCCACTCCGATGTTACTCTACTGACGTGTCTAGTATTCCACCACCAAACCCGTCCCATAAGCATCCACCACAGATGGGGCGGCGAAACCAACAGCACCCACTACCGCGTGACCTCTGACACCTGGAAGCTCATGACGAGCAACCCTGAGTTGTGCTGTCGAGGCCTACTTACGTATTCCTACCCTCGGAATCAGCCCTTCGATCTCTGCGAACCGATTAGCATGTCTTACATTGCTGCCACGTCTGCGGTTCTTGAACAAGTGAGTGAGGATATAAGCCGCAGCTCGCGAGTTTTGCCGTTGGGACCAGAGTTGTGGAGATGTGCAGCTGAAACCATATCATCAATCACGTCTTCTTTTGAGTGTCATGAAGAACGGAAACACATCGTGTCTTTCGAGCAACCAGTATCCAATTTTCTGGCAATATCGTGCTCATCCTTCATCTGTGAGTTCCCTTTAGCCTAAACATTCATCTTAAATTGTCTATCGAGATCCCCACCCTTGTCTGGTTACTTCGGAGCCACATACTCCCTCGCCCCCTCCGTACTAAACAAAACCACCACAGACTCCTTCCCCAGCCCTAACCTTCCCTTCTCCTCCTTACAAAGCCTCCTCAGCGCTCCCAAAGTCGCTGCACCACATGGCCCTACCATGACTCCCCTCGCATGCAAATACTGCACAGATTCATGCGCTTCAACGTCCGTGATAGCAACACTGATCCCCACGCCAGCGCGGAGCACAGGCCACGCTGTCGTAGAAACAGTGCCGCAGTTCATCCCGCACATGATGCTTTCAGCAGTATCCACCGTAGTGATCTTACCTGCCTGGAGCGACGCCTGCAGACAGGCCGCCGTATCTGGCTCCACTGTAACGACCGTTGCTCGAGCGGAATGAGTTTTGTAGTGCATGACGACTGACTGCGCCCATGAGCCGACGCCGACAGAGGCGATGGCAAAGGTGGCTGTCTTGCCCGTGAGTTCTTGGACTTGTGCATCCGTTTCTGTGAGCATGGTGGAGTAGCCTTCGACAACCCACTATGGATAGATAAACATCAGTAAGTTATGGGAGTAATGTGAGTAATGTGAGTAATGTGAGTAATGTGAGTAATGTGAGTAATGTGAGTAATGGGAGTAATGGGAGTAATGTGAGTAAAGGGAGTAATGTGAGTAAAGAGCGTAATGTAAGTAATGAGAGTAATGTAAGTAAAGAGAGTAAAGGGAGTAATGTAAGTAAAGGTAATAATGGGAGTAAAGGGAGTAATGGGAGTAATAAGTTGACGGAAAGTGAATTGCATCTTTACCTGCGGGATTGTCTCATATCCGTCCCAACTCGTATCCATCACCAACAACCGCCCCGGCTTCTTCGCCTCTTCTCTTGCCGCCACAATAGAATCATCGTAATTTCCTTGCACAACCTCCACCGTCGCCCCTTCACTCCCAATCCGCCCTTGCGTGGCCAGATCCATGAACTTCGGCACGAAAATTGTTGCGGGGATGCCTAAATATTTTGCCATCCGCGCAACAGCCCGTCCCCAGTTCCCCTCTGAGCACGTCACGAGTTTGATTCCCGCATCTTTCGCCGCTGTGCTGACGGCCTCAATTGAGGAAGAGAGGTCGAGAGCTGACTGAGTGGCTATGGCGCGGTGGATTGCCCACGATGCGCCTAGGATCTTAAACGCGGGTAGTCTGAAGCGGTCGGATTCATCTTTAAGGAGGACATGTCCGAGGCCCAGTTCTTTGGCGACGTCGGGGAGGGGGACGAGGCGGGTAGTGTTGTAGCCTGGGAGGCGGCGGTGAAAGGGGAAGACTGCGGGGTTGAGGGTGGTGTTGGTTTGGTATATAGCGGCGGAGGAGTTGAAGTACATGATAAATAGGAATTTACGGTAGTTTGAGTAGATAGAGTAGTATAGTTGTTTAAGGGGGACTGTCACAGAGATTCATATGTAAGGCATATGAAAAGGGTCTTATATCCCGGATATGAACACAAACTGACGATGTTAGCCAAGACTACCTTACACACGCCCTTTGAATAACAAGTGGATAGATGGCTAACCTTAGAGTAAGTAATGCACTGAGGTGTATCACGGAAAGGAATCAAAGACTCCGGAGTAGGACTCGGAGTAGCATCAATATTCACTAACGTAATTAGGTATACCGTCTGGAACTAGTACCTTCGATGGCCGTTTTTACGTCTTATCTAGATCAGGTATGCTCGAGTATCTGATTGAGTGAGGTATATATTTCGGACGACGCTGTATCATTAGTACAGTCTGATTGTATTGTATTGGGTGATGGGTAATGGTGATAGGCTCTGGTTCTTGTGGCCCGGGAATATAGGAGGGAGACTGCCATTTCCTGCGGAGGGGAGTTCGAGTTCGTCATCACGTGACATATATTACCTTTGCCATCATGTTATTCCTTAATTACAGGATGAGTAACTGAGTATAGACATCCTATCATGGCTATAGGATAGTGCAAGATGTATTGGTTGTTCAAACGTACTATCTACTCTTTCGAGGTTGGGCCAATCAAGGACCTCCTCAGGTCAAAGACACGAAGATATTGATAGAATCTTACTCGATGATCCTTCACCATCAGGCGTACATCTAACCTTGCTCTTTCTTACCCACCTCCGCCATGGCTGCATCGAAGGATCGTCTGCCACACCGTGAACTCCCAAAGCGGCGATCAAGATGGCAGATGACCACAAGGGATCAGCCTCCAAGGCTGACCACCGGTGTTCATCGGCCCCCAAATACCACGGCAGCGGGAGCGGAACGCTGCATTTCGCGCACGTAAAGGAAACCGCAGCCCGCTACGCTGCCTAGATCGATACTTCTCCTGCTACTACCGTATATACGTAGCCTTATACACGCAGCCTTGCTGTCAGCATGCTGGCGCGCAATTCACTACTTCACGACGCGTGCGACCTTTGCGGTGACTTTTCTATTTATTCTCTCGCGCTACTCATTGCGCTCGTCCACTGATTGGCGACGCTTGCTAGCTGAGATAGCTTGTGTTTGTTTAACTGTACTGTTCTCAATTAATGAAGCATGGCGAGCTCGAGGCCGCCTCCGAAGTCTACGCCTCCACTTCAACCGGCTCTACCATCGAGCTCGAAACGCTCCAAATCGGATCCCCCGCCGATTACCATTGAAGACACCACTACGGGGGCAGTGCCGAGGAGGGAGAGTGTGAAGCCTGAAGGTGGGTTGTTCCAACAGCTAGAACGACACGCTACGCGTGCTCAAGCTTCAAGCTTCAAGCTTTACGAAGAGACACCTTACTGATTCATTCTTCCTTGCAGACTCCGGTCCTTCGACTACTACTGCCTCAGCTTCCGCCTCCACCACTGGGTTCCGAAGCAACTTCCAATTCCCACCAAACGAGGCGCAAAACCCTCAAGACCCTGACCCGGCGAGTCTGCGTGCGCGACGCACTTCGACCTGGCATAGACGGAGACACAGTCCTGGTATAGAGTGGAAGGAGAAGTGGACAAAGGATAGTTGGAAGAACGGACGTGTGCTGTTGATTGATTATGTGGCTAGAGGTGCGTTCTTGTCTCAAGTGGTTGGGAAGCGTGAATGGTGAAAATGTGGAAGGTCGACCAGGGCAGGAAATGGTACATGAGCTAAGGTCAGGCAGAACATACACAAAACGGACGGCGAAAGATTGTCGCGCAGGAATTTGGAGATGTGGACGGACTGAGGAGGTTCTATGCGAATGTATGTTGAGTGCATTCTTTGAGCTGAAAGGGCCGCATTAACATCGGAGTAGCAAGATCTATCTCACCAAGCTGCGCTGAGGGTCATGTAGGTCATGTTCCATTACTCCGTGCTTCCTCGGTTCCTAATGCTAGTAATTCTGACTCTAATATGCCTCAAGACACGTCCAAAATGCTTCGTGGGCCACACGCTTTCTCCTCCGCAAATTCAACATTGACCATCACGACGACCTAGTGGGCACCACATTCGGTCGCTGGGCGAAGTATGAACGGCCCCAGCGCCGTGGAGGAAAACCTGTTCTCAATGGGAAAACCTTTCGCACTCAGCGTGACCCGTGGCGTGGCATCTCACGCGCAGCCTTCGGCCTCGACTACCTGCGTCATTACGATAAAGGGCGCTTTAACAAGAATGCCGCTCTCATGAAGTTCCAAGAACTTAATCACTTTGACGCGTTTGACACCCCAACCTATGGTTACGACTCCTTTGTGCAGCGACTGAGCGTGTACATACAGCGAAGCGAAGGAGAGGCAGCACTTCCTATGGATCCGGACATCCGAAACCCATACAACGAGAACGAAGTAAGGGAGTATCAAAGATTGCGGAGGCAGTATAGCAATGACAAAGGCGCGAATGGGCACGAGAACTATATCCCAAAGCTACAATCGCTTGATAATGGTATGATGTTCCTTACTCGGCTGACCTACTTTTATTTACACTTCCCTTCCTTTTGAAGTGAATGCAGCATTTTCTGACTTGTAGATCACAGGCAGCACCATCATAATTTTCGAGCATTCTCAGTCCGGGTGTGTAGAGGACACCTTGATTGGAGCCCGGCAAGAAATCGAAAGCAGATGGCGGCGGCTGACTTTCTACCTACCGCGCGAAGAAATATCAAACGACGAGCGCTTAGCCCTCGAGTGCATGGATTTCATCTTACGAGATATATTCAAAGCGCTAGCATTCTCGTGGGAGAAGTATCTCAACATTTGCGAGACGCATGTCGGTATCTTAGTAAGTGGGCCTGGTCCCACAACCGTGAGACACATTAATTAATGTAAAGTAGGAAGACAAAATCTACGAGAACCCGGCAGACGAGTCTAGAGCACCTGAACTGTGGACTAATTCTAGTCTTTGGTTGAAAGTGGAACGCCTCATGTACATCCACGTCAATATCATTAAGGAGATGAAAAATCACCTCAAGGAACTCGCCGATGAAGACCCGCCACAACAAGAAGCGTGGTTGGAAAACACAGCAGACGAATTCGACAAACTGTCCAACCTGATAGAGGAGGGCATCGTAAAGCCAACTACTAATCTCAGCGACCTAATGTACAAATCAGTTGGCATCCGCGACGCTCGCCACAGTCTCCAGCTTGGAACCTCCATGTGGCGTCTCTCTTGGATCACGTTCATATTTCTCCCTCTCACGTTTGTGGTCGGCTTCTTTGGTATGAACGTTGACACTTTCAGCAACGATCCCTCAATCAAATGGTTCTTCATCAGCGCCTTCCCACTGATGATCACCGTCCTCATCGGCTGGTACGGGATCAAACATACCCTCGCCTCCCAACGCCAGGACCCCCTTCGCCGTGGCGTCTATGAAACCCTCTTCCACGAATTGAGCGCCAACCACCCATCCCTCTGGTCCCGTCGCGGTCCTCGCACCGACCTTGTCCCGGTTGGCTGGCTCTCTGGCATCCAGTGGCGCCTTGTCACATCCTGGTTCGCACCCGAGCGCACTATCGCGGCTAAGGGCTATGATGCCGCCAGCGAGGAACTTGGAGTTTGGAGTCGCGTCAAGCGCTTCCTGGTTCGTCGATGGCTGGGCCACATACAGGTCATGCCGGCGAAAGGTGGATCGGCCAGCGCTCCTGACTTGGAGAGTGCAGCGTTCGATGCGGATCTGGGGGCTGTGGGCGAGCTACTATCTCTTGCGACGCCGGTAGCATTGGCGGAGGTGGATCCCGCGGCTGCGACTCGCATTGGGCGGAGCATTCCGTTGAGGAGGCTCAGGAGTCTTAGCCCCACTCGAAGTGATGATGGAATTGGATATGGAAGCGGGGGCGGTAGCGGAAGCGGAAGGCCAGCGAGTTTTGGCAGGCCAGCCAGTGGAGGAGGAGCAAGCGGGGTCATGGTCGATGAAAGGGGGCTAAGCGAGGATGAAAAGAGCGATGCGAGTGCAGGAGAGGAGGACCCGAGGAGGAGAGGCTTCATGCAAAGGCTGACTGTGCCGATGTATCCTGGGGGTGCAGGTGATGCGACGGGTGGGCTGTGAGGGCAATGGTCTACATGAGCGCGGAAAGGAATATTTGAGAGTACCTGAATATCTTGAGGTGGATAATGGGGGATTTGAAGGCAAGCATTATTACAGTATCCAATCTCCCGAATAATCCGTTGATTACACCCATAGGTACAAATATCAATCAGCTTAAATAGCATAATGTAACTACGAAGTATTTCACTTCGAGCTTCAGCTTGCTGCACCCTTACAACCACGCCTCCCTCACCCATTCCAATCCCTCCTTCAGCCACTCGTCCTTCTCTGGATCGAGTTCCCCATCGAAGCCATGATTCCCCGGCTTCACCGTCAACCTCGTTTTCCCGGGGAACAGCCTCTCCGCCTTCTCCTCAAACTTCACAGAAAAGTCCACGCTCACAACCGAATCCTCCGCGCCATGAATCACCCACGTCCTCGGCAACCACGTCGCATCATCCAACCGCTCGTACGGATTGAACCGCTTCCCATCGCCCAAGAACTGCAGCCGCCGCCCCGGCTGCTGCATCAATGCCATCCCTTCCAGCAACCGCTCGGGGGGATTCGCACCGCTCATCACAACCCCCGGTTCCATCCCCGCGAGCCACGCGTCAACTGCCGCAGCGTCGGGCAGCGGCACCCCAAACAACTCAGTCTTCCCGCTCGGGGGAAGCGGCTGCGTCATCGGGTACGGGAGGTGCATCGCCTTGATCGTCCCCTCGGGGAGCAAGTACACGGACTGCAGCGCCATCCAGCCGCCCGCGCTCTCGCCCGACACGAGGATGTGGTCGAGGTCAGCGGTGACGCCCGCGGCCTTGGAGCCCAGCAGCGCCGGAAACGGGCCCTGGAGCCAGGTCCAGAAGTCGGCGAGGTCGTCGAGGATGTCGGCGCCCGAGTGCTCGGGGAGGAGGCGGTGGTTGGGGGCGACGATGATGGCGGAGTTGGCGAGGGCGAAGGAGACGAGGTAGGGGGGGAACCAGTCGGGGTACAGAGCTTTACCCGTGAAGAGGCCACCGCCATGAAATTGGGCGAGGATGGGGTGCGCGCCTGGCGTGATATTTTTGGGGATGAGGATCTCGGCGACGATGGGTTGGTTGTTGATGGTTTTGTAGGGGATGGTGTGGCGGGTGAAGTCGATGAAACGGGTTTCAGGGCTGGGAGATACCATTGTGAAGGCTTGAGGGGGGATTATGTTTACTGAGAAGCTGGGAACTGTGATCGAGATCGATGAGTATTGATAAGAGATATATGAGAGTATAGAGTTTGCGTTGTTGATAAGACAGGAGAACTTTGTGGTTGATGTTTTTCACCGTCCAAAGCTTGGCCTTATATATACCTCAGCCCATTCTCAACCTTCATGGCCTCGTTATGAAGCCACATCTCCCTTCGGCGTCTCGGTCGCTGATTCATAAGGCTCTATCTCCTCTGCTCCGGCGCCTTTACAGACACAGTAATTTAAGGACGTGCATCTCTTTCGCCGTTTCGACTATTTGTAAGGCTTGAAAGGGCGGTGATGCAACACCTTCTATAGGCAGTAATTTAAGGACGTGCGCTGCCTGCGGGCTTGGTTAGGGTTCCAAGCTTTCTGGACGCTGGTTTTGAAGCCTTTACAGGAACAGTAATAAAAGGACGTGCGGCGTCTGAAAGAGGGAATTGGTGTTGATGCCATCCATGACGCTCGGGTCGGACTTCGGACTGAGCGCGAGACCGACGCTACGCCAGTAGTCGTATTCGAGGACTTGGCTTTTTGAGGATGACGCATCAGCATGAAGATACGTTAGCTGAGGCTTGTTGCACGTAGAAGTCGTCGCTTTGTCGAATTAATTGGTTGGTTTTAGGTTTGTGATTACACCATGGTATTTCTATCCCTTCTACTTCCCAGCATACATCTCTACGCGTTTCAAATACAACTTCTTTCTACAGCAACCCTGTCACTCGCTGTGTTACTTATAGGGGGATGGTAATTCCCTGGGCGAAAGAGATTCAGCCGTCATCTCGTACCGTACAATTTCATGTCTGTCTTCGTACCCGGCCCAAGGTTTATGAGGCAGAGCGGCGCCCGCATACACTGCCTGCGATGCGTGCTGGTCAGTTCCATAGGGCCGTGCAGATGATACTAGCTCAACACGATCGGAGAGAGATCTCGCTTGATCCCGTCGTCGTAGAAAGTAGGCTATGGCTCCTAGTCCTATGAGAACCGCGATGCCGAATGGAACGCCGACTCCAAGGCCGACCATGGACTCGGTGGACAGTCCTTGCGATCCTGGGCTTGAGGAACTCGACCCTGAGCTTGAGGAACTCGACCCTAGGCTCGAGGAACTCGTTGGAGTCTGGGATGTTGGGGACAAGGAAGATGTTGTGGAAGCCTGTTGAGTTGACGTCGAGGCAGTTAATGACGACGTAATGCTGGAAGACGTAGTCGACTTCACTGTGCTCGTAGAACTCGTGGGATTCGCAGTAAGGATATTTCCATGCTCATCGAGGAATACTCCACGATTGCTCTGACAGCACTGCCGGTCGTTGTCGCAGCAAAGACTTCCATTTTGGCACACGAAGACGCGGGGGAAGAGGCCTCCGTTGTCGGACTCGTCTTTACTGTCAGCATTCGCGAGGCTCTCAAGAGAGTCTCTGTCTAACTCACTATACAGGCAAATCTGAGCGCACACGTTGTCATTCCACGGATCCACAGCGCATGGTCCTCGAACCAGCGTCGTCTCGAGATCTCCGTTGTTGTGGCAGAGGCGATTAGGGAGGCAGGTCGCGTTATACCCGCAGCACGCCGATGAGCCTGGACAGACCTGGTTATCGGGTCCATATTCGAGGCCGTCGAAGGCAAAGCACGAGGCGGCGCTGCAAGCGGTGATGAGATGTTGCAGTACAAGGAAAAGGGCAAACGCAGCACCAGAATTCAACACCATTGCCGCCGATAGTGATATCGAGCAGCAGGTACATGAGAAGACGGAAACATCTAGGAATCTTAAACTTTCGGCAACGTTGCCTCTGCGGCAGAGCTCATCAGTGTCCCAACATGCTGGGGTTGAAATTGTCGGGGTGAGGCACAGCGTCTGCAGGGAATATCAAACCCCGAGCATGCAGCTCTACCTAGCAGGAACAGCCCCTTGAAGTATGCTATGGTCGGTGTATTTCGCAAATGCTGCGTAACAAAAGGCTCTATGGACCTGCAAAAGGCTATTCTAGCCTGTATAATTTCTCTTCTCGGCTTCTAGTGCCGAATTTTTACCCTTGCTGCTGCGTCTATGGGCTGCTGTGGGATAGCGAGAGTAGGAGACGCGAGCGGCACGTTTCATTAGTGGGTCCGGCGAAGCAGGCACGGATTGTGCCACGACCCCGAAATAGCTGATTACTCGACTACAAAGGTATCACACCCTGTTTCTTCAGATGTGGTGGAGGTACGATGCATCACTCGCAGCCTGTTGGTCGCGTTGGTGCTGCCTTTACTGCTACCGTCGGGCGTAGGGTGCTAAGTGGTGGCAGGCATGTCGTGCGCAGGAGGCTAGGTAATCTACTCTGCCGTTAGGTTGCAGCACAGCAACGAGGCTGAGACCGCTATGCTTCGGCTTGTAAAGCAGTAAGACTGGCGATACGTAACAAGGTCTAGCGCTTAGAAATGTAACAGAAGGGCGCATGCTACAGCTCTTGTAGGTAGGACATTGTTATTATGGAAGACTAGATATCTATTCACCATTTTTATTGTTCTGTCCACGAAGTTATTGGTTAGAGTAAGACGAGCGTATGTATAGCCCCTAGGCGCCTCCCGTGGATAGCCTGCAGGTGGCTTTCTATAAGATATAGCACGGGAGCTCCACAAGATTGAGATTATCAATTTCAAGCAAAGATGAAAAAGCCATTGTAACACAGTAACCACTTGGTACGCTAGGGAGATAATTTTAAGATGCGTCTAGGGACCAACCGATGCTAGCATATATGTCTCGACATTAACGCAGCAATAAAGAAGGCAGAATTGGTCCGCCAGGCACCTGCATGAGTTGTTGGAGGTCGTTACCAGGCTTATGATCGCCCGCAGGCCATGGCGCGCGCTTAAAGGCTTGATATGGACGGACACGGTGCTAGTAAACTGTCTAGGCGATGGTACTCAGTTTGGAAAAGCTTGAATATTCTGTGGAGCTGAATCGATTATCGAGATGGAGCCCAGCATCTCATCACTTTTAAGATGCTGAGCAAGGAGGAGAGGTACTTTGTGAGAAGATGTGGTACTCCGTGCTCTTGCGCCAACATAAAGCGATAATGCTGCTCGTATAGATTGATCAGTCATCTTTTTCCGTTTCTGCAGCGTCTTCCAGGGGTACAGCCGCTAACCAATCACAGAAAGTTGAACGCCAACACGCGCTAGGGTTCTTCAGCCATCACGAGCATCTCGCCAATAATCGACAACCTGGGTATGAAGGCGTGCGGCACGGTTTTTTCCAACGCCGCAATGGGCGCACCGCAGGTTCCAGCCCTGTCGGGAACAGCGATGCCAATCTATTGCACGTCTGCCGCAGCCGTTTCATGCCAAATCCTTCCAAGTCCTTCCGCGCGTCTGCACCCCACACTACTTGTGGTTGCTCCCTTGCTTCCGACTTTCTTTTGTACATGTGTTCTTACTCTTGGCTCTTTCAAATCGTCCTTGTTTCGTTTCTCAAATATCCGCTGTCATGATAACTTTTACCGGGCTGTCTTTGAGTGGAAGGCTGAGGATTCTCGCCGTTGCCGCTAGTTGTGTCCTCCTCCTCATCAGTTTGTATCAGTTTTCAGACTACAGGAAGCTTCCGTTTGTTCGTCATGATGCGCCTATCGCCGTGACTGCGAGTATAGCTCATTCGACGTCTGCTTCTATCGAATCGTTAGCATCTAGTGTTGCGACGTCTGCTACCGCTGTCTCATCAACCCCCATATTCCGGGAACCGTCCTTATCCACCTTCAAGACTTCAACGGCATTGAAGACCGCTATAGCAGCAACAGCATCTGCATCTTCCAGTCCAACTCAGCAAGCAGAAAACAATGTCAAGGAGCCTCTCGGTGCGATTGTCGCTGCTGCAATGGACACAACCGACATTTCCTGGATGCACGAGTTAGCAGACAAGTACGAACGCCGCCTTACCCCAATTCCGTCCACGCACTAACATCACCCAGCTGGACTCTGTATCCCTACGTTGTGAACAACCCCTCCCCACCCCCCGAACTCAGTGTCCCCCAAAACAAAGGCCACGAAGCCATGGTCTACCTGACCTTCATCATCAACAACTGGGCTCAGCTCCCCCGGCGCGTAATCTTCGTGCATGGCCACCGTAGCAGCTGGCACCAAGAAGGTGATATCGTCGCCCTTGTCCGCTCCCTCCGCCTCCCCGCTCTCGAATCCGCCGGATACGTTCCCTTGCGCTGCGACTGGTACCCATCCTGTCCCGCTGAGATCCGCCCCGTGACCCACGACGCCGTGCAATGGGGTCCCGGCGTGCATCGGGAAGACGCCGAGCGTGGAATCTCCGATGCATGGGAGACACTGTTTCCCGGGGTGGCGGTGCCGGAGACAATCGCATCGCAGTGCTGTGCGCAGTTTGCGGTAACAAGAGAGGCGATTCAAAAGAGAGAAAAGAAGGCGTATGAAGGGATGAGAGAGTGGATTTTGAATACGACTTTGATTGATGATGTTAGTGGAAGGGTGTTGGAGAAGTTGTGGGCGTTCATAATGACGGGCGATGCTGTGCAGTAAGTTGGTTCAGATTTTGCAGATGTGTGTGGACGAGGGTTGTGCTGATTCGATATAGTTGTCCTCCTCCGCAACAGTGTGCGTGCGAATATTTTGGCCAGTGCGGGGATCGCGATTGGCCGAGGCCTCCTGAGGGTCTTCAGATGTGGCCGTCGCAGTGATATTGGAGATTGAGAAATCGACTTTTGGAATTTTCTTCTGGGCGGCCCTGGGAAACTGCCTCCAAGGATGAACGCGATCTTGTCCTTTGTGACCAACAGCTACCGGGAGCGAGATCGTTTCCCCAGCTAGAGCCAGCGGAAATTTAGCTCGAGAGATCCTTCACATCGGAAATTCGACGGATCCACTAATACAGGGACGGATCCACTTATACAGGGGTGCCTATAGTACTTTCCGATCCAACACTACACTAGAAGACAGCGGACGACCGTGTTCTCGAATCGACTGTAATAGCCCTATAGAGTGAGGACCTGAAGGATTGTAGAGGGATACACCGGCGGATAGAAAGGAGATGACATCAAGCACCGGCAACATCCCAACTTACCGCCTCAACCATTTCAACTTCGCATCCCCTGGCCTCCGCATCTCCATAAGCAAATACATCTCCTGGTCTCTCGCGACTGCCAACGTCCGCTCCCGCGCTTCGGACATGCTCTCTCCAGCCTTTAGAACCGGCTCTACCCTGTGATCCCGAAACAGCGCACACATCAGTCCCACGAACTCGACTTGCGCGAACTTCTTCCCGGGACACACGCGCGGACCGTCGGCCCAGGGGAGGAAGGTGGCTTTTGGGGGTGCGAGCAGGGTTTCGGCATTGATGGTGGCAGTGGTGGTGGAAGCGGACGAGCTAGACGTGGTATTCGTGGCAGTGGTCCAGCGTTTCGGATTCCACGCGAGAGAGTCGGCGCCCCAGTAGCGTGGGTGCGTTGCTAAAGCCATAGAGTTGACATTGAAGATCGTTTTTGGCGGAAGCGTGTAGGGCTGGTTGTTGATTGTGAGGGTGGTTGGGGTGGAGAGCATGGACATTCTGAGGAAGCCGAGGGTTGGGTTGTAGAGGCGGAGTGTTTCGTACTGGTGGTGTTTGGTTAGCTTGGAGGCAAGAGAAATGTTTAGGCGAAAGAAAAGGGAGGAAGTCGGAAGAGACTTGAATGAATGAGATGTGCAAAAATTTGGTAACAAGTACAGGTAGGAAGAATGCTCATAAAATACTGCCATGCTTCGAAATCAAATGGAATAACTTCATACCAACACGGCTACACAGCGCTTGAATCTTGGAAAGGCTTCTGCATAGTTCCAAGTCGATTGATCGTCGTTCGGCAAGACACAGCGGATCTCATCTGATATCCAATCCTGGACATCAGGACACGCCGCAAGAAACACGAATGCCGTCGATAGTGACAATGCGGTTGTGTCGTATCCCGCAAAGTGAAAGATAAATATGTTCCCGAATATCTCACTCTCGGACAGTGCTGCTTTGGCGCCTTCTTTGTCGCTAGCTTGCTCAGAAGCTCGAATGAGGGAAGCAACAAGGCTTGAAGCAGATGATTTTCCCTGTCGTATCAAACTCTTCTCTTCAGATACGATGTTGCTTACATACTCCTTGAAATCTGAGACTGCTTGTCCGATCCTACTAACGGCTTTAGGCATAAACGGGGCAGTCAGCAACCTAGGACCAACCACCAAGATTAAGAGAATGTAATCCAGTATCGTGGACAAGTTCTCCCTATTCTTCCTCGCAAAGCCACTGTCCGTACTTCTCTGCTGCTCATCAAAACCAGCAAAAGGCGCCGATCTGCCAAACCCAGCACCAGAGAGCACATTCAACGTAAAAGTCTTCGAGTCCTCCAGCACATCGTCCATAACATTTCCAGGCCGCGACGTCCAATACTTAATCATCCCAGCACCCTGTCTCAACGCCTCATCAAAGACGATGCGATTGTTCTGTTCATTGAACGGAATGTTCACAATCTTGCGCTGCCGCTGCCACTCCGCGCCCTGCACCGAACTAACATTCTTCCCAAGCACATTCAGCATCTCCATGGTCTCCATTGGCCGATCGAATTCTTTCCGGCTGCGCGCGATAATCTCAGATATGGTGTCTGGATCGGCGATACAAAGCCAGATCTTAGCTGGCGATACTGTGACGAATGCGTCGCCGAACTCGTCGACCCAGTGGTAGGTGTCACGAATTTCAAAGCCGTGGCGGCAGAACCGTGTGAAGTTTCCAGAGCCGAAGGGGACACGCTCGAAGATGGGGAGGAGAAAGCGGCCGACTAGGATCCACAGTGGATTCAATTGGTCGAAGGGCCGGATGATGATGGGGAGGCCAATTTTACGGGCGCGGGAGTAGTTGATAGAGAAGGTGTAGATGTTCCAGGCGAGGAATGTGCATGGTATCAAGAAGAGGGATATGAGCAGAGAGGTTGCCATATTAGATGAGATGGGGACAGATGTAATGGAAAAAGAAGAAATTTGAATAGATGATGCAGTGGGAAATCGGACACGGCTTTGTGCTTGACCGTAGGTATAAGTTATCAATAACTTTGATTCTCATATACTAATGATGGTTTTACAGAAGGGATTGACGTTGACGCTGACTCTATGCCTCTGCAGGGGAGATCTGTTGAGGGGTAGGATGCCTTGACTCGTCTTTGCCTGGGCCCCCCGTCAGCCTACATAAATAAGACTCTACAAAGGTATGCTGCTGGAATCCTTGATTCTCTGACTCCTACCATGTTGCCCATTCTAGAGCTCTGAGACAAACCTACAATTGGCACGAAATTGAGACTTCAGTATCTAAAAGAAGCTGAAAATCGAAGGGTGTAGTCAGGAACGGTGAATTGACGTGATTGGTAAACTAGTGGCGAAAGGAGCGGACCGAAAGAAAGCCGAGCGCACTTGACTCCACTTTAACCTCACCTTCTTTCCCAGGATCTCCAACCCAACCACCACGACACCGCTCCTCTTGAACACCACCAACGCTTCACAACATCCTCAATCTCAACTCGCTACCGTTTGGCTTCCATAGTCACCGTCAACAGACACACCGGATACCCCAGAAGTCCCCTTCAAGCGCAACCGTGGCAAACCTTACCAATGGCGAAACCTACTTCCAAACCCTACTCTAGTACTAGTAGTAGTAATTCTCACGCCGCCGCCATGAATTACGAAGACACCCACTCCAACATCCGCGCCAGCTGCTACGTCGTCGACGCCGCCACTACCGCGCTCCAAGGATACCACTACTCCACTACGGGGGCTGGCGGGGTCGATTGGCGTTCCTGAGGTGAGCTCGGTGAGTACTCCCCAAATCCCAAAGCTATGACACGCAACAAAGACGTTAAAACTGACTCTTCCACCAGGGAATGCCATCGCCACCGCAGAGTCCCCCCCTCGCCGCCTACAACAGTCACGCCACCAAGCGCCCCGCTTCGGACAACGGGAGCCGCAGTGGCAGGGCGCGTAGAGGGGGGGCTGCATACACCATCACGGAGGAGTGTGAGAGACTCTTCTGCGGGACACTGAGGGCTGTTTTCCTGGGTGAGGGGAACTCGGCCGATCAGGACTCGCTTGTGGCGGGTGTGCAAAACTACAACATTACTACTAGCGCCTTTGGCTCCGACATCAACGCCCACGCTCGCTATGCGCACAGCACGCGTGGTTTACCGTCACCTGAAATGGATGGCTTTGTCGAGAGTGGAGGGCTGGTGACTGACTGGATGGAAATGTTCGACTATGTTGGGGGCACTCGATTTAGAGGGTTTGTGGCGGAGAAGGATGGGGAGAGAGCTATGTTCGTTTTCTTTGACAATCAGGTCGTTGGAAATGATCTCAAGCCTGGGTAAGTGCATGACCCTCGTGTAACATATTGGGATCATCGAATTTAATTCTGACTGCAGCTTGATGGCCCTCCTCGAACTTTGCGACATTCCTTCGTTCGAATGCTCCCAACTCGTCGTCTGCCTGGACCGACACACCGAGTCCCACGCCATGAGCACTCTTTCGAGGGACCTTGGCTGGGTTGGTTTCAGCCTGACGACACTCGACGAATGGACCAATGGAGACGAGATTACGAGTGATTCCTGGATTTTCATGGGCATGGATGTCTAGAGTGGTTCCTTCTGTCTCTACTTTGTCGCTGGACACCGTTTTTGACTTTCAAGTTTAGCTTGGAGTTCTGCGTCTGTCTTTTTGATCACTTTGGTGCGTAAAAGTCGGGGGAGGCTTCGTGAGGTACATCTCAATAATCAACTCTCATTCTTGAAAGTTCAACCTACCCGGCAACATCACGTGTACCCTATTACTCGATGGGCTTCTAGATAGCCTCCCTGAGGTCATGGAACCTTATCGCCTCTTATATCGCCGACTCGTTGATTAGTGAGACAGTCAGCGTCTGAGTCGTATAGAATATCGAGGTAGTAGCAATAACACATCGAAAGATGCAAAAAGGATATGTCGCACTCCTTTCTACCTCGTCATTATACATCTCGTTCATATCGACGTCGTCTTCGTAAGCCCTCTCTATCCAACAAACCCACCAAACCGTGCCATAATCATCACTCATACCTTATAACCTCGTCCAACCTGCAAAACTCACCCACCTTCTCTCACCCTAAAAGCCTCCAACACACTCCCCTGCCCTTCCGGCGCCAGCTTCAACCCTTCGAACCGCGACTCCGGCAACCGCCTCCCGGCCTTGATGCTCTCCAGCACCCACTCCACGCCCACGAAGCGCACCGCCTTGCCCCCCGTCCGCGCGACCTCCTTCTGGATCTTCGTCCCCGCAAGCCCGCCGCCTACCCCACCCCGCGCGTTCTCAGTCCCCAGCACGACGTGTGTGACGGAGCGGCGCGCGAGGCCCTGGGCGAGGGCCGCGCCGTGGGAGGCGAGGAGGCGCTTGAGTTTGTGGTCGGAGACGAGAGGGGCGGTGGAGCCATTAATGTAGAACGTCAGCGACGTGAAGATCTGGGGGAGCTGAGGGTCGGGAATGGTGTTGGTGTTTGGGTCCTCCTCTCTCGTCCCCCTATTGCCATCATCTGTTTGTTTGTCGAGAAGCACAACGCTCTTAGTGTCCCTCTTCCGCTCCTGAGTGAGCCAGCTTTTCACGTCTGATTGCCCGGCGCCCCTGAGCCCGCTGGCGCCGGCTTCCCACCCGCCGTTTGCTTTCCGCCCGTCTTTGCCGAAGGTGAAGCTTCCGGCGCCCACGGTGTCGGCGATGCGGCGGCCGCCGTGCATGCCGCTGGTGAATTGCGCGCTGAGTTTCTTTTGGCGTGAGTGCCGCCAATCGGTGCTGCCGCCGAGGCGGTTTTCGGCGCGTTGGTGGCCGGTGGAGGAGGAGTTCCAGGCGTCGAATATCTTGCGGGTGGGGAGGGCGGCGCGGGTGACGGGTTGGGTGGTGTCCATGGGAGTCGTGAAGGTCGTGGATATGTTTGTGTTTGTGGGCGCGGAGGTGAATACCGAGGTCGATTTGGAGCTTGTGGGTGTAGGAATTGGCCTGGATCTAGTCGAGATATTCGGGCCATCATTGGGCGGAAGCGTTGTGGCTGTATGGGTCGAAGAAGAGGTTGTTCTCCCAAAAGCAGTGGTTTTGCTATTGCTCCGGTCCCTTCGTCTATCCAACACAGCCCTCTCGTTTTTCGAATCACTCAGCTCTTGTCCAGAAGGCGGTGGGTCGAACCTCGAATCCTCTTCTGCATCCCAATTCCTACGCGTGTCTGCCTTCTCTTTCGCCGTGATCATATGCTCATCGTGCCCCTCCACGCTCACGCCAACATCCCTCACCCTCATCCTCTTCGTCCCTTCTCCTCGAGTCCCAGCCGTTTCTGGCCCCTGGACACGTTTCCGCTTCAAAGCAGCATCAACAACACGATTATCTTCCCCACCCTGGCCCCTCATGAACACGAACTCCTCCCTTTCTCCCAGCTGGACCCAGCTCCTCGTACGACCCGTTCCCAAGTCCCGAACAATCGACCCGCTCGAAAGCTCTGTATCAAGATAAATTCCTCGCTTCGAACAGAATCTAGACAAGACTTTGGAGGTCCATTAGCAGCCATTAGACTGATCAACTGGCGATATACGCACCCCGTATTGCTGTTCGTTCAGGTAGGCACTCAATACTAAGAAGGTGCTACTGTCCGCACAGCAAACGTCCAGATCGAGATATGAAAGTTCATAAGAGAACGTGTACCCGAAAAAAAGCAAACAAAGCCCCCCCGCAGATCCTCACGCAGGGTCCTGCGTTGACGACCGTTATCCAGGTCCTAGCGCCTCTGCGGTGGCGATCCGAGCACGACGATCGGAGTGGATGTGGCGCACTTTGTGGTTGAGACCTGGAACAAGATAATAGCTACAGAAGAGGGAAGTCGGACTCTGGTGGTGGTCCCCAGTCGATGGATGTGGTGGTGTTGACCGTCTGAAAGGAATTGAAGGTGGGGTGCCGCCGCGTCGTGTATCTTAAACCCGACGGCGGGAAGCCGGTGCGGTATCACGAGACTTCGACAGTCATGAAATTTACTCGCCGCAGTGCCCAGGATCACCATTCACCAAAGCAAGCATGAAACGTGAGTACCGGTGAATAGTCTTAATTCGATTCCTACAGAATCGTGGCGCGCATGGCGCATATGATGGCTCGCAGCGAGCCCACTCCCACCAACCCGTGGGGTCAGACATATTGCTCATTCCAATCTCAGCCCCCATCCCAAAGTATACAATCATGCTCCTTTATTTGCCCCCACACTGATGGTGGAAAGCCCGAGAAGCTAGTACGCCCATGATTATGCTCATCCAGGCCGTAGCGCCAAGATCCGCAAAGAACCCCGCCGAAACCATGCAGACGAAAAAAAGAAAGGGTGTGCAGCCCCAGAGGACCGCCTACCTATGCGAACAAGAAGAGTACAGCGAAGAAGAGAAAGGGGTTTTTCCAGCTCGTGAGAGTCGCCTCTGGTACGCCTGAATATCAAGGGTCGAATCCAAAGATTCAAGGAAAGTCATACCGTCGCAAAATAAAGCATGAACATGAACATGAGCTCGTCCCAGTTGAGAGACCAGGGCAGAAAAGGTGCATCGGAACATGATCCATCGCTTCAATGCCGCTCCGTAATTTTGGGGGGGTGTTTGGGCAGGTTGCTCGCACAGAACACCAAGAAAAGAGATCGTTTACCGTACCTGAATGCCGTGAAAATCATGATCCTCCTCATTGCCGTTCCCAAGATCTTTCAAGTAAAGTCATGGGACATCACAACGTATCTCCTAGGTCCTCAAGACCTCATCAGCCCCTTAGGGTCTTGCTTCTGGCGTTGTATTGCATGCGAGCTCGTCTCATTTCTTCAGCATCGAAATCCTCGGTAGCACTGGCCTTCCTCCTTCCCATTCCAATTAGCGAAGTTGCGCTCAGGTTATTTTTCTTGAGGGTCTGCAGAGATCCCATCGATTTCATCTTCTTGATCTTCGGGTTGGCCTTCCGATTGTCGTTGCCCGTGATATCGAAGAGGGGCGAAACCTTTTCAGGCTTCACGATCTCTTCAACATCAGGCCTCGTCTTGACTCGCATCCTCTTGAACTCGCGAGAGATCTTTTCGAGAGTGCTGAGACCCTTTTGCGAAGGTTTGTGTGGAGTTGGCGCCGAGAATTTCGGTAGTGGAACCTCCTTTCCGGCACTGGTACTGGGTCGTCTGCTCGAGCTAAAGCTCACTCCCGAATCTGTCTTCTTCCCCTTTCGAATGGGTGCCTCTTGCACTGGCTCCAACTGCTCGATGCTATAGATATTGCTGCAGTCGTCGATGATCTGCTTCGCAACACTGAGGAATTTTTCCAGACTAAGCGCAGTCTGACGCCAGCCGTCCTGCTGCCCCTCTAACGCGCCCTGCATCCTTAGATTCTCGAGCGAAGCTGGACCACGCTTCCCGACAGCGGTTATGTATTTGAAGAAACCGTCGCGCTGCTGCTTGTAAGCATCAGCTGTCAGCCCCTTGACGAGCTGTGTGTCGAAACCAGGATGAGGAGGCGGATATAGGGTGTTGAGCATAGCCACACAGTTGTGCTTGTTGTACGGGACCGCGCTCATCTCATGAATCATGATCTAAATTGTCAGTGACTGAATTGATTTGAAGGTGGAGCAAGTGCCAAGCACATACCCATCGACGAAGGCCGATCCAAAGCTGGGAGTAGTATATATCTGCCTTGCTGTTCTTCGCCTCGGAGTTGGCGACCCAGGTTCCCACGCCCGGCAAGCGCTCCGAGAAATCGTCGGCCTCGGTGCCCACAGTGTTAGGCAGCACCGTCAGACGACGAAGCGCTGCTGCGTACTCCTTGCGCCTCCGTGTGTCCAGATCGCGGATGTAGTCGAGAACCGCGAGAGATTGTGTAAAGTCGGTATCATCCAGGTGGAGTGGGAAGCACTTCGAGACGAAAGCGACGATGAAGGTTGGAGGCAACGAACACGGTTGGGACGGTAGCTTGGAAATCTGGTTCATGAGAGAGGCGGTGAATTCGTGAGCAGGGTATTCACTCTCGGAAAGAGGAGAATCCTCTCCCTTGGACGTGTTAGGGGTCTGTGCACGAGATCTTACAGCAGCTTGACGGGAACGGGTCCCGTTACGAGCCCCGGAATTGATGGTGTACATCGTGCGGAGAGGGATCTCATAGTTGCCAGGGTACTGCAGCAGGTGCTCCAGGGCGTCCTGGTACGAAGAGCCGGAGGCGTTGCTCTCTCCTGAACCATTGCGAGAGTGAATTTGCGAGGCCATGGTGACTCGAACGAGTGGAGATGGTCCTAGCTCGTTGTTCTGGTAGCTAGGCGCTCGGTGGTGGATGTGGAAATGTGTGTGGGTGAAGATGGTGGGTGGTGTTTATGTTTTGGCTGCTGCTGTCTCGGCAACAATCAAACTCAGGCTGCGGCCTGGAATCAAGCGGCGGATCCGAAACGGGAGATGGAAGCTGACGGCGAGTGCATACACTCGAACAGAATGGAAAGGTCGCAGACACGAGACTGGCTTGCTGGACAAGTGAATGTGGGGTGGTGGGGTGCAGAAGGCTTAAAAGGCGGGGTGGCCGAGTCTGCACGCAAGGGAGGCGGAAGAGTCTAGACGCCCTGGCATAACCCTCGAGGCGGAGTCGATATGCGATGGCGCGTCGAGGAAGCTGCACGCAGGCGACGGGTGTGGTAGCAAACAGCAGAGAGCAGTGGTGCGCGTCGAAAGAATGGGAGGCGACCGAGTCGACGGCGACGTGCGTGCGGGGCACCAAGCGAAAGACGGACAGCAGCACGGGGCGAGCGGCACAAAGGAGGGAGGAGTTAGGTATACGCAGAGAGAGCAGAGGGCGCGCGAGGGATGGTGTTGAGTAGAGGGAGGAGGAGAGGATTTTTGGGGTGTCAATCGGTCGGAACTACCACCAGGGGCGCTCAAGCCGTTTACAGATGTGCCAAGGCCTCATGCACGTTATGACATGGATAGTGACAGGGATGGCATTCCCGGGGAAGAGGATAACACGGATGCTAGTCCCACGCTCCCAGTCCTCTTGTGGCGGCACCACCAACCTTAGCTTCAGAATCCTCTCGACCATGGCCGCGCTCCTTGCCCTTCTCGTTCCTCCGGGCCCGCCAGAGTGGCTCCAAGCAGTGTGAACGACTCCTGCAAAGGGCGCCGTGCAGAGAGCCCGCAGCCCGCGAGTCGGCCGGCCCTCCTTCAGGCCTGGCAACAGGCCGCCGGCGAGGGCTGCCAGGATGCTGTGCCTTTTTTCGCTGTCAAGGGCATCCCTCTCTGCGCTCTCGGCTTCAGCTGCGGTGCGGGAGGCACCAGCAGCGGTGTCCCATGAAGTCGTCGTGGGAGCCGGCGTCCGTCACTTCCACCGTCAAAAGCCACAATATATATCGTTTTTCCCTCAGCTAAAAAGCCCACTGTGCACAGTGCAACACGCCCGAAATCCACACCGGCCACCTCGTGTGCCTGTTTCTCTCCCACGTGCAAAAGTGACAAATGCCCCTATCCAGGCAGCGCCCAATCCATGTGCGACCTGACGCAGTTGCGCTGCGTGAATCGAGCGCATGATGCCGTGCCTCCCTGGCTTCAAACGTGAAAATGCACAGCGTTGGAAAAATTCAAATGCAACCCCGCCGGCCCAATCAGCGCGCCGCCTCGTCATCTTTATCGGCGCCTTTTCTCGTCAATTCGGCCAGACCGCCGCACTGCTCCCACGACGATGGGTTTCAGCCACCACTCGCGGCCCATTCGGACGGTGGCCCAACGCCATCATTAAACGGAGAAGCCACGGCGACGTCTTGCTCATCTCCCACGGCCTAGCACCGCCTGGCAGGGCTGTTGTGTATCGCGCTGCGGGCTAGCGACCTGTTCGTGTCGTGTTCCCCGGCCCTCTCTCCGCAAGCCGGCAGACACGTGCAAGTCGAGGCGATGGTTGGTGATCGCCGCTCACGCTTTGTGAAAGACCAGGGCGAGGTGCTGGAGTGTCAGCATGCTGAGTCGCTGCGAACTGTATCTTATCCGGAGGCCTACCCGCGGCCCAGACGGAGCGGTCGGCTATCGAGCCAGGACGCCCGTGTCAGCCATGCCAGTGTGGAGAGAAGCCAAATCAACTGATGTTGGCATCGCTGGGAGTGCCCTCCCAGACGCGTGGGATGAATACGGGACACCATCGCATGGGTGGTGCTGGGACACAGCCAGCACGCCGAAACGCTCGGAGAACAACAAACGCGTTGAACTCTGAGGCCTTGACGCGTGAGAAGAGATGGGGACCGGAATCGAGCCCGTTGAGTCGAGCAATGGGTGAGGCCGGAGGCTGGATGGATTGTCATTCGTCTTACCAGAGGATCAACTCCGGCAGTTAACCTCACAACAATACATAACCCAGCCATCAAGACTCCTATATTTACGACCTCCTCGAAATTCGCGTCTTTGGTGGCTCAAACGATATCCTCCCGTCCGGGTGCCACCATTGTTCTGCCCGACAGCGAAGGCTTCCGCGTGGATCGTCACCGTGGCGTTCACCACAGTGACACCACATCCAATAAGCCTCCTTCTGCTTTTCTCCGTCAACACCAGCCTCAGCCCCGAAAAATGTCCCGCCATTGGCCAGTTCCTGTCCCATCCCAAGGGTCCATAGATTCTACTTAAAGGGGCTGTTAAATGTTCCGAAAAGACTAATATTCACGAGTGACAATCGGTAGAAGTGACGAAATCTCGGAGACACGCAAACCTGTCTTTCGGCCCCTATTTGAGTCCGCAAACGTGGAGGCGGGACTTGATTGTGATGGCGTGTCGTGATGCGGATGGAAAAAAAAAGTAAGAGGCGCAGGATGCAAAGAATGGGAAGTTTATTAATCTACGCTTACAAACTTGGGTTAGCCTTCCAGAGACGCACAACTTTTCCAGCCTGCAAAACAGCGCAACAACGCCGCCAGAGACCATCATATTTGTTCCAGAGTTAGAGGATTGTCATCTTGCGCCATAACTCCTGAAAATACAAGCGCGATGGCGTACGAATTCGTGACCGTGGACGTCTTCACCAAGACCCGATACGAAGGGAACCCTTTGGCGATCATCAAAATCCCGAAATCGGCATCGGTGACTCAAGATCAGAAGCAAGCTATTGCAAAGGAGTTTAATCTGTCGGAATCGACCTTCTTGCATGAGCGCAGCACCGAGGCGTATGAGTGGACGGTTGATATATTTCTTACCAACGGAGAGATCCCGTTCGCGGGACATCCAACAATTGGTACGGCTTGTCACGTGCTCTCAGAGATTGCCGAATCGGGAGCACATGCGAGCGACGAAACCATCAAGGCCATCTTCAATGTAAAAGCCGGCAAGATTGACCTTCAATACAACATCCGGGATGAGACCACTAAAGCCTCTATACCGCACAATGTCAACATTCATCAGCGAACATGCAGTCGAGAATCTCTCCGTCAGTTCCAACCGAACCTTAAGGCAGCAGAGGAGTCTAGCAAGATTAGCCTGAAAGAGAGTTCTCCTGTCGTGTCCATCGTCAAGGGAATGACCTTCGTCCTGGTAGAGCTGGCCGATGAGAAAGCATTGGGAGCAGTGTCGACAACCAACTCGTCCATCGAGTTCACAGACCTTGACGAGGGTTGGAACGAGACGTTCGTAGGCTGGTACTTCTACGTCCGGCTCGGCAGTTCGGAAGATGGAGTTGTGAAGTTGCGCACGAGGATGATCGAAGGCCTGCTGGAAGACCCTGCCACGGGAAGCGCAGCCAGTGCTTTGGCAGGATATCTCTCCTTGAAGGAAGGAAAGCCTGGTACGACGCTGAAGTATGAGATGACTCAAGGCGTCGAAATAGGTCGTCGGAGTGAGATCGGGATTGAGGTGATCATGGCCGAATCTCAAGGCATTGATACCATCAACTTGATCGGAACAGCCGTGCGAGTCATGGAGGGTCGAGTGATGGCTTAGAGGGAATCGAGGTCGAGATGCTGTCCCTAAAGTGCAAGATCAGAGGCGGTAATCTCTGGGGCAGAGGGACCAATTGCTATATCATATCTGCTTCTGCAGTGTATGGACCGGCACAGGGATAGAACATTCGGTTGAGACGGCCATTGCGCGCCGTAGTTTCAATCGTCAACAAGAGCCGAGTTCTTTCGCTTCTGCTTCGCTGTTTTAATGTGATTCCAAAACTTGGCGGTAGTGCATGAATTTGGCGGATATTTTTGGGCCAGCAGATCTGGACCTTAAACCGTGTTAAGGTGTGGTACACATCCAGCGCAGATCCTTATGCTAGATTCTCCGTTGCTCAAGTGGGAGGGAGCAAAGGCGCTAATACGGAGAGTACGGCGTCAAGAGCAAAGGTAAGAGGTAACTGTAAGGAGGCGCCGAAGGTGTAGCGAAAAGGATGAAGGATTAAGCTTGCGAGAAGGTCAAAACAGAGGGGCATGCGGCTGTAGATTGCAATTGATTCTTCATCAAAGTTTCCGAATTGGATGGAGCAGCGAGATGACCAGGAGGCCTGCCAGGAGGAAGGGGGAGGGGCGGCGGCTCTGTTTGCCTCAGACTCGGGATACGAGTCCGCCCTTGACTGAATTTGTCAAGTAGCATCATGAGGGAGCGAGCAATCCAGGCCATAAGCTCAGGCAGAAACGATGGGTGCGATGGCGGTTTGAAGGGGAGGGGAAGTGGTGGTTACAGCGCGGCGGGTCAGAGCTCCTCCAGCTCCCAGCTAACAGGGTTTCGCGACATTGCTGCTTGAGCCACAGCTCCCGGCCCGTTACCGCCTGTCGCATGGACGACGCCTCAAAATGGGGGATGCAGCGTCCTTGAGACGGATGGAAGCCAGAGGAAATTGGGCTTGATGGCCTGGCCGTCGAGGATCTCCCCTTCAGGCTTAGCCCCGCGGCAAGAAGCGTGCCTTAGTTCTATGTCATCAACGAAACCACGTCGGTCTCAGGATGGGCTTCAAGACTGTTTCCGCCAAAACCTCAATGCCTCGCGCAAAGCTGGCCCGGCAGCCTCATGGACGCGGCCCAGGTGGTCTCCGTCGACGCCTGCGGCTGCTGTAGTACCCCTCGCGGCCTCTCGTGAGACAGGGCCGCCTTCATCGGGTTTCATGGACACCGAGGAGCATTATTCTTGGGGCTGCTTTCGAACATCGCCAAGGACTTAAAGACTGCCATGGCCGCCTTAATCCACTCTCCATCCACTGCCTTCACTGCCTTTCATCTAGAGGTCCTCTTCTTGAGCCTTACGTTCCTTTCTGTCATTCCTCTACCTTCTTTTCCAGATCACGTTGAGCGTGTCTGTTTTTGCCTCAACTATAATCTCCGCAAGACGGTATTCTTTCTTTTACTTGTGCATTCTTTCACAACCATCGCTCTTCTCCGTCACCTCACGCCATTATGCGATTCACTACCGTTATCCCTGTATTGGCTCTAGCAGCCAGGTTGGTCAATGCCCAATCATCAGCAGTCAGCAACGCAAAGTCTGGGGGCAACCAAGGCGGCAACCAGGGTGGTAACGCCAATACCGGCACATCCACGACGTTGAATCCAGCCGTCATTCAGACGACGGACAATGGTCTCGCTGATGCGGAAGCTGGCCAAGCCGCTTCCCTCACGTACGTTCCTTTTCTAGTGCAACCAAGTGCTTGACTAACAAGCGTAGTTCGAAAAACAACTTCATTGACTTCTGTGTGGGCAAGACTATAACCAACGGCTTGCAGACCCAGGCAGGCTCTTGCAACCCTATTGGTATGTAAACCTTTTCCTCATGCAAAGGCATTTGAGAACTAATGGACTGCTAGCAATGGGTGACATTCCCGCGAAGGACAAGATGATCTCGGCAGCTTTTGTCTCGCCGACCAACAACCAAGCGAACGTTCCTGCAGCGCCCGAAAACATCACGTTCTCCGTCCAGCTCCAAAATCTCAACGCTGGTACTTTCACCAACCCGGACAACACCTACTACGCTGCACCTCAACAGATCGGCACCAACGGCGCAGTAATCGGACACACTCATATTACTGTTCAGGACTTAAAAGGGGATATTAATACCGTCACACCTCCTGATCCAACAGTGTTTGCTTTCTTCAAGGGCGTCAACGATGATGGCAATGGGAATGGTCTTCTAAGTGCCACATTGTCTGGCGGCCTACCGCCGGGAGCTTATCGTGTCTGCTCTATGACCTCGGCCAGCAATCATCAACCTGTGCTAATGCCCGTGGCTCAACGTGGTGCTCAGGACGACTGTGTGAGATTTACAGTTACGGCCGGCAAGGGCGGCAATACTGGAAAAGGACAAAATGGCAATACTGGAAATACGGGCAATACTGGAAATGCAGGAGGAAACGTAGCCGCATCCAGTGCGGTAGCTGCTACTAGTGCGGCAGCCGCTACGACCTCGGCCGCTGCTGGCGGCAACGCCGCTGGTGGGAAGGGACAAGCCGGCAAAGGTGGCCAGCGCTTTGGTCAAGGCAAAGGCGGCCGTTTTGGCCGACCCAGGAAGTTCACAGCGCGCGAGTTTATTGCGTAGAGACTACTTCACCATCTAGAAGATGTCTAGGACCGGCGTTGTGCCCGGAGAGGATGAATCACGAGCTGAAGAGGATTGGTGGAGGTGGTAGGCACTGAGATGTAATGCTTCTTTCTTCGAACCTTTCTGGACTACATCATGTCACATAGATCATATCTCCGTCCAGCGCGACCCTTCGCACATCACGGAGCAAGGCCTTTCTCCTGGTTCAATATTGCGTGGGAGTTGGCTGTTTTCAATTTAGGCGCCATAGTTGATGAAAGATGAATGTAAAACTATTCTTTTTACCGGGCCATGGGACATCAGGTATGATGCGACATCTGAGACACTCTCCACCTCTAGTGCAATCGTGAAGTGTGAAGGTGGATGCGAAACGTTCAAGGGGTCCCGATGTCTCATCAAGCTCAGAGCCCCATCGACACTAGTCCTACCCTAGTTAGTCTCGGCTAAGTGCATGAACAATGCCTTGTAGGAGCTTCCGTCTCCGCCTGCAGACACCTCCGTTCGCCTTCGCGAGCCGACATGGTCACTGGCCACTCGTAGAATGTGAAGGTCAAGGGTCGTCACCAAGACACCTCCAGCTATCCTCAACTAGGATGAAAAGCCGAAGTGGAATTGTCGCTCCAAGCGACGTGACACCTCCCTTTCACTACCTTCCATATCTAACAGGACCTCGGGACGCCTCCGTATGGTATACTGCTTAACCTCACAAGGTGGGTTGTAGACCGAGTACCTCGTAAACCTCGAGCGTTCGCCATTAAGAAGCCTCATATCCAACCTTATAGCCCCCGCGTCCGCATTACATCGACCTGGCTGAGATAGTTCCAAAAGCGAACATATCTTATTCTGTCTTTTGACTAGGCTCGCATAAACCCCATGAGTCCATCATGTAGCTTTAGCCGATTCATTCGGTCGGCAAATACGATATGCGTCCTGCTCAATAGCAAGTTGGCACTGGTCAAGTGTAAGCGGTATACTCAGTAAGTGTTGCCACAAGCGGCTTCATGACGCTATGTACTATCAGCAATCACGTTTAGCACTTGTGTTTCCTCAAACTCAACTAGTCGTCAATTTATAAATACTGCGTTAGGTGTTTAATTTACTTAAAGGGACGGCGCTTTCTATGAATCTCTCTGCAAATCGACAATCTCTCCACAGGCCTTAGACCAAAACCAGCTTGGAAGTGTCCTTCTCAGAAGACAAAACTACTAAGACCCTCTGAGCAGTCGCCTCAACTTCGCTGGCCGGCGTTTCTGGGTCCAGCATGTGACGTGCATCTCCAGATAACCCGTGAAGGAGGGTCGCCAAGGCGGATGTCTTCCATACAGCAACATTTTGTCTCGTGCTCTTCACGATCGTCCCTACCAAGAAAACAAAGCTGAAAATAAGCAGAAGGGCGGGAAGCAAGATCCATATCCATCTGATTCGAACAAACGTCTGAGGAGCCCAAGCACTGCCCTTTGCTAATTCTGTCCCGTCGCTTTTCCTCCGTATGCTATTCGTAATAGCGGCAGCGATGTTGTCCATACCAGGGACGATGTCGTAGGGAGGCTGGAAAATGAACTCGTATATACCATTCATGACAGTCCTGAAGTTCCCTTCAACATCTTCAAAATCGACCGGCGACAGCCCTCCATCGCCGCCGAATGCAAGCTGTTGCCTAATCGCTTCGGTTGTCGAATTCGAGACGGTAAATGTGCCGTTCGCGCCTGGCGGGGAGATGCTGACAGGCTGCTTCCCAGCCTGTAATTCTGCCTCTGAGGGCTTCGTTGTTGTCGGATCTAGATATGTGCTGACGAGCGTTTCGTTCAAAACACCACCCTCGTGTATGCTTTGATAGGATTGGACACACCAAGTCATGAGACACTCCAGCATCACTGGAGTGTCGTTTCGTTTGGCCGCCTTCGCTCCTCCAGGGATATACGCTACGTATAGGTCTAGAAGCGGGTATGCAACGTCCTGGAAGAGAGTAGAGTTCCAATGCGAGTCAACTGCTTTCATTGCCAGATAGTGGTAAGAATGATCCTCGGCGAAACCATTGTCGTCTTTCCCGACCATTAGGGTATTGTTTAGTAACCAACCACACGCCTTCGGAGTCGACTGTGTGTCATAAACAAGGAAGTTTACATTGGTGAAATTCCGACATTGGTAATAGAGCAAATTGGTGACCTCCTTGCACTGGTTGCACACTGCAAGAGAAGAATAGGTTGGCCAGGAGCAGTTACCGGAGGGGCAGTTTGACGGAGGTGGAGTAAAGGTGTCTTTAGTGTTGGCATAAATAGCAGTGCTGATGAACAGGCTTGTTTGTGGATCATTGGCCAACGTTAGTGCGCTGTCATTCCCCGCCAGCCAAGCCGGGTCGACATGGAAGCTTCTAGCAATGGCGACCGTGGATTCTCCAACGATGACAGGTCTCTCTGGATAAGCAACAATCTGCTGAAACATTGTTTCGAAAGCTAGGGCGAGGATAGTGATGACTGCTCCTAATGTTGCTAGGTGTCTAAGACCAATAATTAGTCAGTAGTTTGTACGAGAGTGAGGATCATTTGGAAATGATACAGATACATACCTGCATTTCGTGGTCCAAATGAGCATCAAAGAGCCCCATGGACCTCTGCTAGCACTATCAAAAGTGAAAAAGTCCATCAACTTCGACTCATTCTTGAACCAAACCCACTTGAGCTGACCGATCGCCTCTGACACCGGAAGAATCAAGGCAGCTTTCGCCAAAGCCGCGAGAATCGCAATATAGGCGTTGATGGTAAGTCCGAGAGGCCAATGCGGCAAAGGCTGTTCGCTGCGTAGCAACAATACGACGACTATTGCAGCAGTGGCGAAGAAGGCAACCAGCCAGCTGAAGAGTTCCCACCACCACCAATCCATCAGTACCCGGTTGAGAACTGTGGTCTTCGCCCTAATCAGCCTCGGCGGTCCTCCCTCCAAAGTTGAATCCGCCTCTTCCTTGTCCGACACCTGGGTAGCGTTGTGGATCTCGATGAAAGCACTAGTCCGAGAGACCCCCGAGACCTCCGAGACATGAGAATGATGAAGCTGACGACGAGATTCCTGGTTCTCTGGCACCTCCAAACAATGTTCCTGATAGTGGCCTAGTAGCTCCGACCCAATGCTCCACGGCCTCGCCCCAACATGCCCTTCTTCCCTTCCTCTGACGTGCTCTTCTTCCCGTCCATCCCCATACGACGACCTCGATAACCTAGACATGTACGACCAGCGTCTCCACAATTCAAATGATCCTCGGGGAATAGAAATCCAGCTCCAACTTCGGGTTCGGGTTCCGAAACACGTGCGGCTCCAGGCAATTCCTTGCAAAATAGTCCCCGAGCCATCACACGAGCAGGAGCCAATTCTCTTATCATCCCTCCCAGCTCTTGCTACGCCGCAATCCGCGCCGCACGCTCTGGTTTCAAAACCGCAGAACCGCAAACACAAAGCAAGCGGGAAGACAGAAAAAGATCAGAGTGGTTGTCGAGCGCGGGCATAGGCACCGCCGCCAGAAATGCAGGAAAGGGAGAATTCCATTGGATCCGGAGGCTGGAAAGAGCTGGATATGTTGATCGCACGCTTGCCCGCACCACTGACGGGGAAGCGCTGGGGTCCCTGTTGGCGCGCAATGATGCAGTGCGTGTTTCCGAAGTCAGCGCTTAACGGGGGCGGAAAATAGAATCTTGAAGTGAGGAACTTTGTTATTGACGTAGTTAGTCTGTTCCAATGTTCCGTCACTGGAACATGCTCTTTCGCACTAGGAGGACTGTTTTCCCTCAGAGGAAATGAGATCGTAGTCCTCGGAGGATAAAACGCTAAGACGCTGGATTCGAGGTCTCACGTGATGCTTACTTGGTAGCATTCTCGCTTAGACGCTCGCTAAAGTTTTACAATATGCGTTCACCTTTTCCTCTGTGCTCGACACTTTCAAATGTGCGAAGACTTACTCTTTTTGATCTGAACTCTTAGCGTTCCGAGAGTGAGGAATTATCCAGTATGTTTGTCCGCCCACCACATCTGCCTGTCCATAGCACAGAGAACCCGCGCGTATTCCTCGTCTAGCATCTTGTATGCTATATTCTCCATGTCCTTGAAAGCATCATAGTCTGGCGCATTGACACAAGTCGCATCTTCATCTTCCAAACAATCTTGGCGATCCTTACTTATCAACTCCGTAGTAGACCCTGAAGCCTTCTTGCTGAATTTGAAAACGCTGCGTCCAGGTTTCAATCTCCTAATCCAGAGAACGCCCGGCTGGCAACGTATCCAAGTCCATCTCGACCAGATGCGCACATTGTAGAACGACGGCGCCCAGCGAGACGAAGCCACTTTGACGTACCAGGGCACGTCGCCGGTTGTGTAGCTCATGAGCCAGCTAGATCTTGTCAGGTACATGATGCAGGTCATGGCCAAGAACGGGAAGTAAAGAATGATAGCCCAGGTGACGGCGAAGAAGCTGGATCCGAATTGGATGTGACCTGCGATGCATATTCCGGCACCAGCAAACCACAATAGTACAGTGGTAGGGAGAATCACTCTAAGTGAAAGACGGCGTTTGGGGAAGAAGTCGAAGAGATCCGCTGGGCGCTGCGTTGATGGTTTGTACACGGATAGAGGGTCTGGGAACATCAGGAGGAGGAATCACTACTCGAAGGGACGGCGACTTACGAAGGCTTATCGATATCCTATGATGCGCTGTCTCTGATTCTACGGGAAGAAAAATGTCGGACGAGCCATTCTCTAGGTGGGTCTCCCAGCAGTGGCAGAATCGCAAGGCTGACTCGAATCGTACTTCTACTTCGTGACCCTGCCGTCTGAGGACTGCAAAACATGCTCCGGTACCGTAAGTGTCTTGAATGAGAGAATGAGCTTCCTTGTGCAAATTAAGATGAAGGTAAAAGTCTCCCGAAGTGTTGTGCTGGGGCATATCTAGGGTGATGCATATGTGCGGTTCTTCGGGTGTGGCTGCTACATTGATACAAAATGTTCGCAATTGTGGGCTAGACGGTATTGTCACAAAGAAGCCGTAAGGACCGCAGTGAGAATCAACTTTTAGGACTTCACCGTCAATATTTACCATCCTTGTGTCGAGGCCTGTGATCTGTCGTCCGGTTGGCGCATCTGGGATCCATGAAAGATGGCGAGGCTGAGTAGATGGCTCGGCTTGAGAAATACTAAAGAGCTCGAGTGGAAGCCGATCTTGTGCGAGAAGCATTGCTTTCATCCTTTCGGATCTTCCTCGGCGATCGACTAATTCCTCGTTTTCTTCGGGTGACTGCACCTTTGACGATAATTCTGATATTTCGAGAGCGCTGAATCCGAGCAGGCTGATACAATGGTTAAACATAAGCTTCCAACCATTGTCCTCGCTATACGTACTTTGCTAGAACAACATGAACGTCCTTGGGTTTCGTAGTTGACCGACCCAAGAAGCTGTTCCATACTGTAATAAATCGATACTCCTGTATCGAAATAGTTTGAGATAAACGGAACGTGAAGTTTCCTACAAACGGGAGCTTTAACGGCACCCACCACTTATGCCATTTGACTGGTCCACGGCAGTCTACTGCAGCGGTTGGAGAGCCGAAAGACTCGATTTTGTTGTGAGGCAGTACGCCGTCGCTAAAGTCATACCACAAACTTGACGGAGAAGCTAGGGCACCTTCTTGAAGAGTCCAACAACGCCCCATCCACCGGCAGCTCATGAGATGAAAGCCAAAGGTACGTCTGTCGGTGTCTTTACACGGTATACTTTGCAACTCGGAGTCTAGAACCAGGACGTATTTGGCTCCTACGTATGTTGCTGTCATGAGCGAGATGGCTCTCTGCTCAAGTATCCGATGCCTTTCGCTCTTCGACCCTTTTGGGACACAGAAGATGTCCATCCAGAATATGGTACGCTGTCTTTTCTTTGCGAATTTGCGGCGACGAAACCCCTTGAAATACTTCGCATTTTCTATGTCCTTTTTCTCGACGAGGCGTATAGCTGCAAGCACTTTCTGGAGTCGACATGCGGGCAATTGATTGCTTTTGGCGCTTCCAAGTCCATCGGCCCAGACCTAGTACTCGCTAGTCAGGCTTGATAGCTAAAGGGGGCAAACGGAGCATAACAACCTACATGAGTGATTGCAGTGTAGTCTACACCTTGCCTAGCTTCAATGACGTCTAGTCGTAGACTGTTGTTCGGATTCCTCACACAAGATACTAACGGAATCTTGCCCTTGTCGAGTAAGGCCATCATTTGCTTTTCGAGAAGGGCTACTTCTTCATTTTTTGGTGCAAGACAACATCCAGGGCCGTGCGATGAAGCGCTGTGATCATGCGTGGGCTCGAAAGTTTCCCAATCGATCTGATGTGCAACGCAATATTCGTGTTTATCGCATGAATGATGCTCTCCGTGCCACTCCGGCCGTTTTGTATGAGCCATATGGCAGACGCTAGTTGCCGGCTGGGTCTGGAGCATGTAGTGGATCTGATGCGGGCTTGACAAGGTTGGATAAGCGCTTGTGGTCGAGCTGGGGTCATATTTTAGGCTACATACCACCACCGGTTCTCAATCATAGAGTCCCATAGTAAGAAAGTAGATTCCGGTGAGCCGTCGGGGGAGTGCTTGAAACGGGCCCTAGTCAAAACTGCGTCCAGCGCCATATTCGACTCTGGAGAATAGCTGCGCGCCAAGAGAGTAAGGGTACATATCAGAACTTTGACTGAAAAGAGGACGCGATGTAGCCGGTCGTCATTTGACTTGACTTTCCCGAATCGCTCGCAAGCAAACAAAGAACGGGCGAGGAGCTGTCCACTGGTCTCGACAGCCGTTTTATGGACCTCCTCTTTCGAAATGTCGTCGGAACCGTATTGGTACTCTGGCCAACACGCCATCATCTTACGGAGCTGTTTTGTGGTAAGTACCTCGCTGCCATCTTCTAAGATTTTTCGGAACTCTTTGGGCACCACTTTCCCTCGAAAGAACTCTATCAACGTGCCGAAAATGAGCCAGGATTGTATCAGTGAGAGAAGAGCATCGTCTTTGCTGATTTCAGGATGATTGGATCGTAACGATTTGAGATGGTGAAGAGGAAAGTTGAGAAATGTATCTGAATTGTAAATGGACGAAAGATCAGAACCGGACTTGCGCACATAGGGCACCTTAACCAGAGGCTCACTGAGACGAGCACCACGTAAATGATCCATAGAGAGTACCTCTGGTGAACGTGTTGCGCAGAAGCCACAGCTATATACGTGGAGGAGAACAAGGCTGTGCTGTGCAGAGAAAAAGGGGTCAAGCCTTGGGGGCTGAAACTACAACATGGGATCCCTTGTACTTGATACGGAAGGTTAAGAGCATGATTAGGCCAAACATCGCTCACCGGTTTCTGGAACTAGCTCTAGCCTATATATGAATGAGCGTCGATGGTGAGCTTTGGTTAGGCGGTGATGGACGGAGGTTCCTTGAGATAGCCTCCAAATTTATGACCTAAGCCTAATAGACCAACGCTAGTCTCCAAAAGCTCCGTTCACAACTTAATGACGAAAGCTGCGTGAAGTGCTCAATGCGTCATAATGACTCTTAATAAACGTTACTCTGGTCAGGTTGTAGTTCAGGCTGTGTTTGGAGGCACTGAAGTTCCTGGAGGTCGAGAAGACCAATATGTTGATGACAATGCCCAAGAGCTCAAATCATGTGCATGCCGAGCGTGAGCAGTCAGTTCATACATGCAAAAAGGAAGAGCACGGTAGAGGTAGAGTAAGTTTCATGTGTATTTCGCATACTAAATATCAAATTCTGTGGGATAAGATACTTGTCGCACTTCGCTTTTCCCTGGCGAAGGAGAAATCGCCTGGCATGTGGCAAGCCCGTCGTACTCATCTGCATCAGAGCCTGACCAGAAGCCCCCATAGCATGATGCCATACCTGATGAACGCCGAAATCGAAAATTGAATTGAAAATCGCTAGCCGGCAACCGAAAGCTTCAGAAACGCCTTCCTGGACAGCCCGCAAACCCATGAAGTCATCCACTAGCATCGCAGAAACATCTACAGTAGTCCACTCTACACCACTGAGGGGATCCCTGTTCCAGTCTAAGCAACTTGCCTAGGCTTCGCCTTCGTGGCCTTCTTCTCCTTGGCCGCTTGCTTCTGCTTCTTTTTCTTCTCTTCAATCTTCGCCTCATTTTTGCGCTTCAGGCTCGCTTGTTGCTCTTCAGTCTTCGCAACTGGCCTGAAGAACCCCTCGAGTCGGCTCTGTTGTGCGGTTTTGAGGTTCTTCGTCAGTTTTGCGGCACCGTTCTTCACCCTATCTTCACTGAAGCCTTTTTCCTCGACAAGGAACTTGATCAGGCCCGGAAGGTCGGGCGCCTCCCATTTGAAGTCGCATTCAGGGTCGTCAGCGGGGCGGACATCGGGTTCAAGGAAGAGGAGGCGAGCGTCGGCATAAGGCCAGTCTTCGGGGATGGTGTACTTTGTCGACTTTCCGATAGCGGCGACAACACCCTCGAGGTTCTTGTGTTCGCGGATGAGCTTGAGAGCGGTGGTTGGGCCAATGCCTTTGATGGGGTCGAGATAATCGCAACCAAGGAGGATGCAGAGATCGATGAACTGCGAATGACGGAATATTAGCATACTGAGATTGAATACAGTTCACACCCGAAGTATCATACCTGTGTCCTGTCCATCTCTAGTCCTTCCAACACCTTGTCAAGGTGGATCTCAAGAATCGGTTCCTTCCGCTGCTCGCTGAATGTAAGATGTCGCAGCAGCACTGGCGAATCGAACGTGAGTGTGTCCATATCTTCCGAAGCGGCTGCATATACCTTCCCACCCCTCGCAAGCGTCGCGCACTGGGCTTCTGCCTCGGTCGGCGCCACAATGTAAGGTATGCCCATCAGCTTCAACAGTTTCTGGCACTCTGCGTTGTGCTCTCTCGTCACCCTCACGGTGCGCCGCGAGAACTTCTCCACGTCCTCGGCTGTACCGGTCTCCTTAGCCTCCTCATGTGATGCTTGTGCCTCAGACTTGCGCTGGAATCGCTTCGCGAGCTCGCCGGACTTGAGCTTGGGTGGGGCGCCGTCGAAGACGTAGAGTGGCTTGATACCGTTGTCGACCATGCGCAGAGTGCGGTAGAACATGCCCATCAAGTGAGAGGTGGTTTCGCCGGTCTCGTTCATGAGCTGTTGGCCATCGGAGCGGACTGCGATGAGGAAGCTGTAGATGCTCATGGATCTGGTGGAGTTTTAGTCGCAGGTAGTGAGAGACACAAAGTGTGTACATACGCGTCCTGGATTGATTAGTATGTTGAGACTATGCATCGTAGACATTTGAAGAGCTCACTATCGCGACCTTGCGGCCGAATTGGTTCTTGATCTCCCCGGTTTTGACAGCATCGGGGGCGTTTTCGCTGATGACCTGGAAGAGTGACTTGATACCCATCTTGAGGAATTTACCAGAGAAATGTGAATGTAGAAGAGGAGATGTTGCTGCACTTGATGCAAGAAGAACTAAGAAAGCAGATCAGGCGTCGTGGTGGGCGAATTGTCACCCAGGCAGAAGTATCCCAGGGTTGGAGTTGAAGATCGGGAAAGAGCGCCTCACTAGCGTCATTTCCGCGTTCGACGTGATGCCACCGGGGTCGCAGCCCTATATCTCTTGGCATATCTTCAACATCACACATTCAAGTCGCAACTCTCAATATTTGCCTGAGCAACAAAGAGCCTAGCTGCTAGCACCCTTGTTCTATCAACCGCGGCCCCCAAAATGTAGACTATGCAAATCTTGCTCCCACAGCGGCCTTTGGCGGCGAAGTTCGGGCCAGAAAGGCCAATGGGCATCGGACCGCGGTCCCAGCTCAATCGCGGCCCTTCCGTCGGCCATTGTCGATCGTGGGGTACATATTCTTTCACCAACTGCCATGATTCAATGACGCGCAATTAACATTTTCTTACTCTCTTTACTCTATACACTGCTGCTATCTGTTCGCCAATATGTTCAAGCCAGTCTGCAGGCAGGCTGTCCGCCAATTGACTAGACCTACTGGTTCTGCAGTCGTTGGAAGGCGATATGCTCATACTCCAGCAGCGTTTGACTGGAAAGATCCCCTTGGGGCGAACAACCTGTTTACGGAAGATGAGCTGGCAATTGCGGAGACTGCCGAAGCGTATTGTCAGGAACGCATGCTGCCCAGGCTTCTAGGTATCATGACCCCAGCCTCAGGTCCTGAAGCACTCAGCTAACAATATTGCAGACGCATACCGAAATGAAGACTTCGATCGAAAGATCCTCGAGGAAATGGGAGAGCTCGGACTTCTTGGTGCAACAATACAGGGATACGGATGCGCCGGCGTGAGCAGTGTGGCTTCTGGTTTGATCACACGAGCTGTGGAGAGAGTGGACTCGGGTTACCGATCCGGATACTCGGTACAGAGCTCCCTGGTAATGGGCGGAATCGAGGAGCATGGCACCCAGGAACTGAAGGACAAATACTTGCCCGAGATGGCAAAGGGGAAAATGCTAGGCTGCTTCGGGTTGACAGAACCAAATCACGGATCGGATCCTGGATCGATGGAGACAGTCGCAAAGCCACACCCGTCCAAGAAGGGATACTACTCACTTTCTGGAGCCAAAACATGGATCACCAACTCTCCCATCTCCGATCTGTTCCTTGTGTGGGCCAAGCTCGAGAGTACCGGGAAGATCCGCGGCTTCGTGATCGAGAGGAGTCAGTGTCCACCAGGCACTCTGGAGACGCCACCAATAAAGAACAAGAATGGTCTGAGGGCATCCATAACTGGCATGATCCAACTAGATGAGTGTCCTGTTCCGGAAGAGAACATGTTCCCTGAGGTTGAGGGCCTGAGGGGTCCATTCAGCTGCCTGAACAACGCGAGATACGGAATTGCATGGGGAACGATGGGCGCGCTTGAAGACAGCATCTCAAGGACAAGAGACTATGCTCTGAATCGCAAACAGTTCAAGGGCAATCCAATCGCAAAGTACCAGCTTGTGCAGAAGAAACTTGCAGACGCCACTACTGATGCTGCATACGGTATACTTGCAGCGACCCAAGTTGGCAGACTCAAGGACGAAGGCAAAGCGGCCCCGGAAATGATCTCGATGATCAAGCGACAGAACTGTGATAGGGCGTTGGTCAACGCGAGAATGTGAGTTGTCACGACAGGCTGCACGCTCATGCGCTAACTTTCATGCAGACTGCAAGAGGTATTCGGCGGCAATGCTGTCAGTGACGAGTACGGAATAGGCCGACACGTTGCGAATCTGTTTGTGACCCAGACGTACGAGGGACAGAGCGACATTCACGGTAAGTCTCGGGCAGGCTGCATGATGTTGGCCACTACTGACCTAGTCACGCAGCTCTCATTCTCGGAAGAGCCATCACTGGCATTCAAGCCTTCTGCTAGTGCATGCATCGATCGATGGATATCTTGACAAGAAACAATAGCTGTAAATATATCGAGGGTTTGTAGATGCACGCTTCTTGGCACGCAAAAACTGTGCCGGAAAGTATGGGGTAGTCGTATGCAATTAATCAACCACAGGAGATAACTCCGTGCGATGACATAGACATACGACAAAAGCAGGAGCACCTTTCGTACATTAGATAGAAACGCTAAGAACCTTCTGGATGTTTATGCAATGTGAAGTACTGTATGGGTGAGCACTTTCGTGATTGAGGACCCAGACGGTGCAGCACTCAAGCCTACATATGTGATAGAAGCATACTCATGCACGCCAAGCACCCTCAGCCTCCAAATAACTAGCAATGCTAGGCCTCAAATGCAGGACTACCGGCTGTATCGAGCGAGACGTGGAGGCTGCTGTCCTACGTTTCAGAGCACACCTCGCGGGGAGTGCACAGCTTGCTGCTTGCAGACGGCCCCTTCCGCCCCGAACCCTAATCGAGACGCAGTTGGTGAAGGAGCTCAATAGGTACATCTCGTTGCTTTGTCAACGCGGAGGGTTGATATGCAATATATTGGTGGTATTACTGGCAGACGTCGTCGATGGTAGAAGGTGGTTGCGAGAACGACGGGGTTCTATCGTTTGCCACGCGTGAGCGGTGAATTCTGCTGAAGAAGTGCACCGGGTCTCAGCCTGGGGCCAACCAACCCATAAAACGTCGCCGGCTGCCTCGAAACCCTTCTTCCCTCACTCCCGACTTCCTTCGCGGCCTTTCACCCACAACATCAGTCCAACACCGCCCGACGCTGACCAGGTATGTTATTAGTGCTGGCCTGCCAGCGATACGCCCCGCCTGCTTTCATGGCGCTAACCTGATAGACGCAGCCCACTTCAGTTCTCCGTCACAGCAGACTTCCTCTTGCAAAACCACTCCCTCTTTCCCGATCCACACCCCCGAAAACACACTCGCAAAATGGCTCTCAAGCGCATCAATAAGGAGCTCACTGACCTCGGTCGGTAAGTTCGCCGTCTCTCTCTCCGCCTGCCCGCCTCGCTGTTGCTCGCATGACTCTGGGGTGCGGGGTGCAAGGCCGTCGCTCTGCATGCCGGGCAAAAGACCTCATTCTCGCGGATCTGGCTAACTAGTATCCTACAGTGACCCGCCGTCGTCCTGCTCTGCCGGCCCTATCGGCGATGACCTGGTACGTCTCACTCTCGAAGAGGAATCTGTGCGGCTGGAGCGGCTTCCAGGCCGCCGGCTCCGTCGACAATCACAAAAGCGAGACAGCAGACTGACTGAGTGCTCACAATAGTTTCACTGGCAAGCAACGATCATGGGCCCTGTAAGTGAAGCCATACCCCTTTCATGCCGCAGCGCTGTGCCTCATCGCCACTCTGCATCACCTCAAAACGTGAGAATCCCGCAAGCTGACAAACCCCACTCCAGGGCGACTCGCCATACTCGGGAGGCGTCTTCTTCCTAGCAATCCACTTCCCCACCGACTATCCTTTCAAGCCACCGAAGGTCAACTTCACCACCCGCATCTATCACCCAAACATCAACTCGAACGGAAGCATCTGTTTGGATATCTTACGAGACCAGTGGAGCCCGGCGTTGACGATTTCGAAGGGCGAGTCTACAACCTTCTAGCCGTCTTGTTTCGGCTGCTAACATTAGTTATAGTGCTACTCTCAATCTGCTCTATGCTCACAGACCCGAACCCGGACGACCCTCTGGTACCCGAGATCGCGCACGTCTACAAGACCGACCGCTCCCGCTACGAGTCCACAGCTAGGGAATGGACTCGAAAGTACGCCATCTAGCCCTACAAAGCGAATCCACAGCATGATAACAGTCGGGCTCTACAAAAACGACTTTGACGGACCCCATCCAGCTAAATTACTACATGGGGCAAAACTCTGCGGCGGGGGTGGACGAGGCTTGTTTTCTGATTGCGTTCAAGTGGCATGGAGATGGGCTCAGCGTTAATCGGCTTGGTGTTTCCTTATCCCGACTCCCCACGACTCTCCCCCCACACACATCTATCACGGCCTTCCCACTGTTATTACCCCCCCTTCTTTCGCTGTAGACCCGAAAGTCTACAACCGGAAGATGGCTCTTTCCTTACCGGGTTTCTGCGGCTTTCCACGATGCATATCCGGGTTTTTCCTACTACACGGGAGTGCTAAGGATGAAATCTGCATTTAGATTAGCTTATCATGGTATCAGAAGCGTGTTCTTGTGATATTCGTGAGTGACTATATGACTAGATTCTTCAGTCTTTATGGTTTCGAATGTTTGTGATGTTTTTCTTTGCCAGGAGAGGTCGCGTCACCCAGCTCAGCCCTATCGATGTTGCCTCAGGCGAGGTTCCGATGAAGACTTCGTATTGCCCGTCTACGAACGCCCCAGGGTCTGTGACGCGGAAAGCGATTGACAAAGAGCTTTAGAATGTTAGCAGACCTCCAGCCGAGGTGTACACGAACGAGTCAGAAGAAGTCCCAGAGAACAGCGCCAACATCAACAACACATACAAATACATTCCCTGGAATTTTATCTGTACACTCGTCCCCAAATATAACAACGCTGCTGCCGCTTGCCATGATACAGAGTATATCCGAAACCGTCCTCTGCCGTTATCGGGTGAGCGTAGATAGACTCTCGTCCGTGGATGACTATGCCGTCTTGTCCTGAGAAGCTTCGCCCTGTTTCTCTCCTACATCTTCCTCTTTCGGTGTGATCTCTTCAGCTTGCTCGATCACTTCGGAAGCACTCTCAGCTTCCTGCTCTACCACTTCCTGGTTTTTTTCCGCAATCAGCTCATTCGCATCCTGAGCACCTGGCTCGACCTGCTCCGCCGCGTCTGAAGCCTCTTTCTCGATCACTTCTACCACATCTTGACCCTCTTGCACAATCTCCTCTGTCGCATCCTGAGAAGCTACTCCAACTTCCTCCGGCTCATCCTTGAACTCCCTCACAATCCCGACCACCTCGTCCAGAGAAAGTTGCACAGGAGGGCTGTTGGGAAGCGGGAACTCTTCCCTAAACTCCTCGATCGTCATCTCCGCCGGTGGCGCCTGCTGCGTCTCCTCAACTGCCAGCTCCGGTAGTGGGCCGACCGACGCTCCGTACTCCTCCATGACAGCACGTCGTTCTCTGTTCAGGATGTAGGCAGGACCCACAAGAGGAGCCAGTAGCGACGGTCTGGTGTTCTCCTGCATAGATTGCCTGAGCTCTTTCTCCAAGTGCGCGAACGTGGCTTGGATGTGCTTGATGGCGAAGCCCTTCTTGCCGACGTCGTTTGTGGCATCGGCGGGGTCTTGCAAGCACAGGAGATATGGTTGGGCGGGGTCGATCTGGCCCATTTTCTCTCTATATAGACCCTTCTAGAGGATGTCAATCAATCGTGACTAGAACGCGAAAGTGGTCATATTTACCTCATCCAGGTTCTTCTTCTGCTTAACGGTGATGAAAGTTTTGGACCTCTTAGGGAATACCTCGGCTGGCTCGATAGAGACTCCGAGGGAGTACGTATCGAACTTGGCCCAGAAATTTAAGAACGAGAGGAGGCGCTGCCCGAGATCGGGGATGGGGATCTCTGGATTTAATTTGATGCTGGCAACAGCCATCATGAAGACGCTGTAGGAGCCCAGGCCGCCCCTGAAAACGTCGGAGAGGCCTCGAATGTCGAATAGCACCTTCAGAACAGCAACGAGTTCCTTCAGGCCGGGATACTCTGCTAGGTATTTGAGGATGTACGCCCGGGATACTGAAGTGTCGTTTGATCCCACCACTTGAAGATCTAGCCGCGACTTGATGTGTTGTACGGTGATGAGGGGATAACGGGCATGCCTAATTGAGCAGAGCATGTACATGCCCGCTTTCTGCATGACCAAGTGAAATTCAGTAAGGTCCTTCAGCAGGGTTTTCCGTATAACGTAACGTGGTGCTTTTTCTAGTTTTGAGCCGACCAATGTAGGCACTGAGAGTCGAAGGTCGATGTCTGATGTGGCTAATGCCAACCCGTTCCACTCGGATCCAAACACGCTCACTGTATGCTTGGGAAAAGTCTGCTTGACTAGATCAGAAAGCTCCTTAATCACGGCTTGCCGCGCGATGTGCTCGTTCGGTGTTGGCATCATGTACGAATTAAACCTTGATATTTCCTCCGAAAGTCTAATTCAGGAAGTTAGCGTGGCTTCCACAAGGTTTCCGTGGGTATAGCTGACCTCTCAGCCCCCGTCATCGACTGTAACCCCTCCTTGACAGTCCAAGGAAGTTCGTTCTCAGGGACAACCAGGTCAGTAAGTGGTACAACATTTTCCCCTTTATATTCCAGAAGCTGTTGGCCTTGTTTGAAGGTTGCTATGGTTGGCCATTTCTTCGGCGTCGACTCCTTCCTGGATTTACTCTTGAGCTCCTTCAGTTTCGCCTTGGACCCGTCTTGTCTTAGCATCAGATCGATTGGGGGCCCATCGTCGAGATTTTGATCGTTTTGGGACTCGGTGACAGCTTTCTTAGGTTTCTTGACCTGCCTGGACATTGGCGCCGCCGCCGCTCGAAAAACTGTTTGGCGAGGAAAGGTAATGGGATCGTCTTCAGTCACAGGCGGTCTAGGGTATTGTCTCTTAAGTGCAATGCCTTGAAGGCTTACGACGGTGGGGATCCTAGGCTTTTCCGGTACCACGTGCCGTATCAGAGGCATTTCTCCAGGCTCTTTCTCAACATTGACAACCAAACTCAGCGGCGACCGTACTTTGGTTTGTTTGAAATACGTTCCACGCTGACTGCTCTGGACACCGCGGAGAAGGGATGCCCGATTCGAGGCGCGATGCGCTTCAAGCGTGGCGGACAGGTCATGAGGGTCTATGTCGTCGATTTGGCGCTCGTTGGCAGCAGCAATGCTCTCTCGAGGATAGGCGTGTTTCTTCGGCGGCAACTCTGCTGGAGACTGATCGGCTTGGTCGGAGATGACTGGCGAGGAAGGCTCTTCGGATGTTTCGTGCGATGGCGGTTGAGGTAGAGGCTGTTCGGGGTCGTGTGTAGCTATGGTGGAGGAGAAACGCTGAAGCTGGTTAGGGGTTCCAGCAGCAACGAACTGCTGCCAGAGGACAATTGAAGGCTTGAAGGCATTCTGGGCAGTGCAAACCGCTGTGTGGCGAGCTCTATGCATTGGCGGCGCGGAGCACGGAGTGTGAATAATGCTGGACAACTGAGCGCGAAAGCTCGAAGTCCTCGCGAGATTCTGGAGATTTAATTTACGGTACGATTGGCCTCGTTCTGGCCTAGCGTCATATTCTTTTCTCTACAGCTCTCCACCGTGCTCGTCAGAGAGATCTGGTAAGTAGCAATTTGTAATAACCAGGTCTTATAGCTTTGACTGTAACAGCATCTATTGCCAGATTGCCAAATCGATCCAACCTTTCCAATTCCTAGGCGCCTTCTAGCAGTCAATTGAATCATGAAGACGTTTGGAGATGCTGGAGTGCAAACACCCGGCCAAGCCATCTCCACATCAACCCGCCCGATAGCGGAGTAGATCCCTAGATGGTGAATAAAATATCTATCTGCTCGTTGTTATCACGCGGAATAAATCGGTGTCATGTGGTTGGGCAAACCCAGGCACAGGAAACAAAATGGCATTGCCGCGAAATGACGCAGGCGGGGCGGCCAGGCCTTCAAACCTCGATTCGTAGTAATCATTAGATGCAGCAAGCTTCCCACCTGCACCTCTGCTTTCTCCTGACCCGATAGTATATCTTGACTAGAGCCTCCAGTACATCTTGCAACGACATTGGACGCGCTGGCACCAATTCCTAGCTCTTTGCCTATCTGCCATTGTTCCTCTCCCCCGAACATGCCATAGCTCGGCGTCAACTGCCCGCAATCCCGCATTGCCCTCAACTCCCAGCTGCCAGGTACGACTCGAGACATACCCTTTTACATGTGATATATACTCTTCAAGAAGGTGAGCTTCTGTTCCCCATAGCAGCACGTCACTGCCGCGATCTGAGCCGTGGTCGTTGCGTGGAGAGAGCCAGCCACCTGGTGCTTCACGCAGTGATTGCCAGGTGAGCGTGCACAACGCAATGACCTGATGACCTGGCTAGCTGATTTCCTATGCTATTTTCTCCGTGTCATTCTTGTTGTGTTTTTCACCCTTGGCTCCACCTGACTGACGGCTCAAAATGCAGAACGACACCAAAGAGAGCGTAGCAATGTCTACCTCCCCACGTCCATCCTCCGCAGTCGACGAGGAACAGGAAGATGCCCATCCTGCACTGCACCCATCCATAACATCGGTCCCCGTCACTCCTGGTGTTCATCTCGCCGGACACTCTGCATACATCGAACCAGGCCAAGCCGGTGAAAGCACCCAGCTTCCTTTTGATGAGAACGCCACGCCAGGCCCACGATGGAATGCAAATTCCTATTTCGCCCCCAAAGATGGACCTAGACCCGATTCTCCGACCGAAGCGGCGGCTGGAGCTAGGAGTGGAGAGGATCTGTTGCGCCGGCTCAGCCTCATTGGAGATACAGTTGGGAAGCCCGACCTCGCAGATGTAGATCCCAGGGCTGCTCACCCTGGCTTGAATCTCAGTGGAGGGGTCATCTCCGCAACTTTCTGTGTGCCATATCAAATTGGATACTCTCCGGGCCATGACTGGGTAAGTTGAAGAAAAAATGGTGTGGGCGGAAACATCTGACTGCCATCAACGACGGCATAGTTGTAACAGTCTTCTGAGATCGCTCAGCGAACGCCGCTACTCGTTTCGAGAGTGGGCTAACTGGTAATAGGAACTGAAAGCAAGGCGAGGGACCTCGGCGTTGTTCGACTCGCTATCCTATCTGGCTTCATCTTCATCGCCATGGAACCACACAATGGTAGGGTGGACTGGAGAAATCGAAGAACGTGCAGGAGCGCGACCAGCAACATCTTCATCCACAAATCCTCCCCCAGTCGCTACGCAAACGAATAAAGCATCTGCTCCAATTCCCGTCGACGGCTCTTCCAAACCGCCACAGCCCGCAGCGTATGAGGGACTGAGAGTCGGCCGTGAAGACCGGAAACGCTTGGAGCGACAACTAGAGCGTGACCATGGAGGCAGAATCGTTCCAGTGTGGCTGACAGATGGAATTGACGCAGACCAAGATGTGGCCATCATCAAAGACCAGTCCAAGTGGCGTCGTTACGCAGAGCATGAGCTCTACACGCTTTTCCACTACAAACAGAACGAGCCTTCGGATGGCCGAGCTGTACGGCGATATTGGGCAGACTACTACCGCATGAACAAGCTCTTCGCGGATAGGATCCTGGAAATCTACAAGCCAGGAGACATCATAGTCATTCATGACTATTACCTACTACTTTTGCCCAGTCTCCTCCGCCAGCGCCTTCCCAGTGTGTACATTGGGTTCTTCCTTCATGTACCATTTCCGAGTAGCGAGTTCTACCGTTGCCTCAGCCGAAGAAAGGAGATCTTAGAAGGTGTTCTCGGTGCAAACATGATTGGTTTCCAGTCATACAGCTACTCTCGTCACTTTTCTTCATGCTGTACAAGAATTCTCGGGTTTGATTCATCGTCGGCAGGCGTTGATGCATACGGTGCTCATGTTGCTGTAGACGTTTTCCCCATTGGAATCGCGGCGGCTTCTACTCAGCGACAGGCCTTTGGAGATCCACTCATTGAGGAAAAGATCAAAGGGATCCGCGAGCTCTATGCGGGAAAGAAGATCATAGTGGGGCGGGATCGCCTTGATTCGGTCAGAGGTGTTGCACAAAAGCTCCAAGCATTTGAGATGTTCCTCGAGAGATATCCAGAGTGGCACGACAAGGTCGTGTTGATCCAGGTCACAAGCCCTAGCCATCTCCAAGAGGATCAAGAGGATGCGGACAACAGATTCGTCAACAAAATCGCAGACCTGGTGGCCAGGATCAATGGTACTTATGGCTCGCTGAGTTTCGCACCGGTTCAGCACTTCCCCCAATATCTGTCGCGGGAGGAGTACTTCGCGCTACTCCGAGTCGCAGATGTGGGTCTTATTACCAGTGTTAGAGACGGGATGAACACTACCAGTCTGGAATACGTCATCTGCCAAAAAGCAAATAACGGTCCATTGATCCTCTCTGAGTTTTCGGGCACGGCTGGCAGCCTGGGGAATGCTATTCATATCAACCCTTGGGATTTAGGTGGAGTGGCCGAGGCAATCAACGAAGCTCTTACGATGCCCATGGACGTTCGGAAGGACCATCAAGAAAAACTTTACAAGCACGTTGTCACAAACAACGTACAGAACTGGACCAACAACTTCCTGAAGCGGCTTATGACAAACTTGTCTTCATTCGACCAGTCTTTCGCGACACCAGCGCTGGACCGGGCCAAGCTGCTGTACCAATACCGGCAAGCAAAGAAGCGAGTATTCATGTTCGACTACGATGGCACTCTCACTCCGATTGTCAAAGACCCGCAGGCGGCAATTCCATCAGACCGCGTGCTTCGTACGCTCAAGACACTTGCTTCGGATCCGGCGAATGCGGTGTGGATTATTAGTGGGCGAGACCAGGCGTTCTTGGACGAGTGGATGGGTCATATCTCAGAGCTTGGCTTCAGTGCCGAGCATGGGAGCTTCATGCGGTATCCAAGAAGCGAGGAATGGGCGAATCTTACGGAGAAAGAAGATATGAGCTGGCAGTCGGAGGTGATGAGTGTCTTCCAGCACTACACGGAGCGGACTCAAGGTATGACCATTGTCTAATTGATATGTGCGCTGTCTAACAAGCCAGGATCCTTCATCGAACGGAAGAAGATTGCGCTCACTTGGCACTATCGTCGAGCAGACCCCGAGTATGGAGTGTACCAGGCACGCGAATGCCAGAAGCTCCTCAACAGCACGGTCGCCAAGAAGTTCGACGTTGAAGTGATGGAGGGCAAGGCCAACCTCGAAGTGCGGCCGCGGTTCGTCAACAAGGGCGAGATTGCGAAGAGATTGGTTGAGTCATATGGCGACCAGCCCGGACAGGCTCCAGAGTTTGTGCTCTGTCTTGGTGACGACTTCACGGACGAAGGTGAGCATTGAGATGTAGTCCTCTTGTGCAAATCAGGAATGCTAACAAGGGCAGATATGTTCCGCTCGCTACGGCATTCCAAGCTGCCTACAGATCACGTCTTCTCGGTGACAGTGGGCGCCAGCTCCAAGCAGACGCTCGCCAGCTGGCACCTCCTCGAGCCGTCCGATGTCATTTCTGTCATTTCGCTGCTCAATGGCTCTGCTGACGCGGGCAATGTAGGCGCTGTGGCCGTAGTTGAAGGAACTGTGCCGGAGTCGCGACTATGAAAAGCGGCGTGAGGGCGGCATCTATCGTTTGCGCGGTGTTCGATGATACACGGCATGCATAGTCATACAAGCGGATGGACTCGGGTTCCCTAGATACCTAGCATACGAAAATAGAGGTTCACGAAGTCGTCGTTGGTTCCATGCACTCTGTAGGCGTTCCCCGGTTGGGTTTCCATATACCTAGCATACGAGAATAGAGGTTCACCAAGTCGTCGTTGGTTCCATACACCCTGCGGGCGGTTCCCCGGCTCCTGTCCGTCGATGCAGTGGGCAGTGATAGGCGTGTGTCAGGGCGATAAGGTGGTCCCAGGGCGACGGCAGTGTGGAGAGTGGGTAGCTATCGTCGACCAGGGCTCGCATGGAGTTCGTGATGGCGCAAACTCACGCGGCGAACAGGCCTCGAAGAGCTAGCCAAACCAACCCCCGGGATGCCGGGCCTGACTCGTTAAGCTCAAGTCCACGTTGCGGGACGCTTGCTTCGGGTCCCGCCCGAGATTCAGGGCGTGGCAGGCCCGGCTGCTGCTGACTGCTCGATACTGCGCAGGAACAAGAGGCCGTGAAGGGTGACAGTGGCCACGGCATGAAGAGTGCGCGGCAGGAGATGCCGAACAAGCCAGGCCCAAGATGCAAGGCGCAAGAGCTGGACCGGTCCAGTGGCGGCATCGACGTGTTTGCTGCATGAACCCCTGGCGGAACGGCGACTCGTTTGCTGCAGGATGGGCTGTCGGCACCAGCTTTGGCCTTCCAGAAGCGTGCTATTCCGCTAAGAAGCCCGCCGCCGGGGCCCCTATGAGCGCCCTCGCGACCTCCACGCCAGCCGTCCAACCCGCCTTCTGCTCGACACTTTCTCACCCATTGCGCTCTTTATCCTGCAGTCTACCCCGAGCACCCTCATTTGCGGCCAAGAGCTTCCTAGACTCACCGACGAAACGCCAATTGCGACCCCGACTGCACCATTCATTTGTTCTGCCCCCTCGGAAAAGCAAACACCTCTCTCGAGATTAACAATCTTATCGCCTGTCAATCTGTCAGCAGCATATCCCGACGACCTCTGACCCTCCATCACGTCCTCGACACTTAACACAACTCCATTATGGGTCTATTCGAGAAGCTACAAGCCAGTACGCCTCCCCTCTCCTCAATTACTCGAATCACACTACCCACCCCCCTCGACTTGATCACGCATTCCTTGCCTCCCTGAAAATCTTCACGCTGACCCATCTCGAACAGAACTCGAGCTCTACCGCCTCGAGCAGCGCTACACCCGCCGCGAGAAGCGCACCACCTTCATCAGCGAAGCCCAGTACGTCGACGGCGAGTACATCTACGCCTCGAGCCCCACGAGCTCAAAGTCGAGCTCGACCAACAACTCGACCGCGAGCCGCGCGAGTCGGCGGATGAGCAAGAGCCCGATGGTCGGCATCAAAGAGCTATCACGCATGGGCACAGGTAGAGCAGTGCGGTGATGGAACCACCACTCCACCCTCAGCGAAGAGCGAGTCTGAGGCCCGGGGCGGGACGACGAGAGAGAGGAAGAGAGCGACAGAGGAAGGAGGCAGGGCGATTGCGGCTCCAGCGCTAATGGGCCTGCTGGACGCGTTACGACCACGGAACTACATTTACCTGCACTACGCCGCCCACTACCATTCTATCGGCGCGGGGGCGAACCACGGAATCCGTCGTCTTTAGCGGGTAGCGGAGACGGCGGGCGGGTTGGTGCACCTATACTACGCTTTCCCACGTGGCGGGGATTCTGGACTGGACCCACCAACCACCTTACCTTAACGATGAAATACGACCCACGGTTTTACCATTTCTCGACAACCCTGTTTTTACCGGCCGGCCTTTTTGGGGGCGAGAGCCGCACATCTTCATTCATTTTTTTTTTTATAACTTGCTGGATTAGACGCATTTGTGTCAAAAAAGTCTTTCGACATCTTACTTCTTCGTTGTTTATACTTTTCCTGCCGCTGGTTGTTGGGTTCTGCTCCTATTGGGGCGGACCGTTGGCAGCCGGGGCGGTCATACTTCTTCCTTTTGTGTCTTGTTCGATAGTCAGTTGCCACTTCTGGACATTCAGTGACAGATTGGCTGGGGGGGAAGGAGGAGAAGAAGAGAGCAGAGATGTTCTTGTGCTTAATAGCCACGCGACTCACTCTTCGTAGGGCTTGTACGAAACTTGCTTCGAGTAGATATTCAACGCCATCATATCAAATCAAATAACTTCAAACTTCATAATCTGTCATCATCCCACATTCGCCTTCCTTACTACCCCTCAATTTTCCATTTACTATAGCTTTTGGATGCGGTACTGGAAATTGTAGGTGCGTCTATTGGTCGTGGCTATCTGAAATCCCCTTCAGGCACAAGGTTGAAGTGAGCCACGTCAGTTATCAGCGTGCGTAAGATATCATACTCCACTCCACCCCGCTCTCTGATTACCCGGTGCCGCTACGTCATCTCGCACACCGCTTCTGTCGTACCACACACCTCCCACGTGGTTCCACCACCGTAGCTGATGCCGTGTTACCGGCCACGTCTCTCCTATGTCTCACGTGCGGCTTGGCAACAGAGGGGTAGGTCCGGTATAAGAATCTCTCCTGCCGCCCTCGTTCCTGCTTTTCTTTTTTTCATGGGAAGGGAGGGGAGAGAGAAGTGTGGATCAAAAATTCGGCACTATCACAATCTCATGGGGTGGGTGTTTGGGGATCGAAAAAACAAATCACCTACTGGCATGGGCCGGTGGATCGACAATTCACCATCCTTAGCCCCATGGTGCTGGGCTTGCAAAACTGGTGCACAAAACACAATATGTGGGAGGGGAGGGGTGGGATCGAAAGCATCGATCAAAAATGCGAGATGGGATGGTCGATGGGGCGGAGGATCGGAATTGAAACAGCCGTGGAGCAATGGTGGTGGGCTCCCAAAAACTTCCGAACATACATAGGAATGTGGGGAGGGAGGTGGTGGATTAGAACAGGAATTTCGGGAGGAGTCTCATGGGGTGGTATTTGTGGATCAAAACCCTACACATCAGCCTGTTACGGGCTGGTGGTTCAAAAACATCGCGTCAGTATTATTTTGATGGGTGCTGGGCTTGTAAAATCCGCTCGATCACTATGAAGAATGGGAGAAGGGAGAGTGGTGGATCAAAACGAGATCCAAAACAGACTCCATGGGGTGGGTGCCTGGGTATTCAAAACTTGGACACACTCTATTCATGGGGCTGGTGGTTCAAAAGAGCAGATTTAGTGCTTCGAATGGTGCTGGGCTTACAAAAACAACCACACGGTCCAGCCCATGTGAAAGGGGGAGGGGAGGATCAAAATCTTCGAATGAGAGATCTCATGGTGTGGTGTTTGTGCATCAAAAACCTACACCAGCAGTCTGCTACGGGCTGGTGGTTAAAAAACGATCATCATTGGTCTGATGGTGTTGGGGTTGTAAAATTCGCCCGATGTTTCGATGCACGAGGAGAAAGGGGACGAGGTGAATCGAAAAGTTCGAAGCACACGTCAATATGTGGTGGTTTCAGAACCTGGAAGGAACAACGGCATGGACTGGTGCTTCAAAATCGAAGACCAGGCCCTCTATGGTGCTGGGCTTGCAAAATGCGCCCGATGCTTCAAGTCATGTGGAGAAGGGGAGGGGCGGGTCATAAACATCGTAAGACATGGCATCTAAAGGGGTTGTGTCTAGGGATCAAGAATCGAGAAAAGGCTCTCTCATGGGGCAGTAGTTCAGAATCGGAGACCAAGCCATACATGGTGCTGGACTTGTGAAATAGGCCCAATGCCCCCGCTACATGGGAGAAGGGGGAGAGGCGGGTAGAAAGACACGACGCAAACCCCTCATGTGGTGGTGGTTGGGGATCAGAAACCAGATGGTCAAGCAGGAATAGGGTGGTGGATTGAATACTACGAACTCGATACCCTACATGTGGAGAGGCGGGGACGTCCGTCAAAAGCTCTCTGCCATGAGTCGATGGGTGGTGGCTGGGAATCAGAAACGAAACTTCAGCACTACGTCAATATGTGGAGGTGGATCAGACAAAGCACTTCGACGGCGGCACGCTGTTGAAGTCTCGAAAACTTGACAGCGAAATGTGATATGTGGAGAAGGAGGGTAGGTCTATCAAAAGAATTTTAGCGCTGCTGAAAATGGGTGGTGGCTGGGGATCAGAGACTCACTACATCACGGGACAATGGAGCAGTGGCCGAACAAAACCCGTCAACAGCGGTATGCTGGTGGAGTATCGAAAACTTGACAGTCGGAGTGATGCATGTGGAGTGGAGGGGAGGTCGGTCAACAGCTCCTCGGGTAATCGCTTATGGGTGGTGTCTGGGGATCAGAAACGCGAAACTTCACGCCAAAATGGGCCGGTGGATCAAACAGACCATTCCAAAGGCGCATGTTGATGGAGTCTCGAAAACTCAATAGCGAAATGATGCGTTTGGAAAGCCAAGGGAGGCGGATCAAAAGATCTTACACTAACAACTGATGGGGATCAAACATCCACCAGATCCCAACTGAACGTGGCGGGATCGATCAGAGTATATTCGATGCTCATGGTAGTGGAATATCGAAAATTCGCAAGCAAGCTCCTAATGTGGGGAGGCAGGGGAGGTCAGTCAAAAAGAACTGGTACTACTACAATATGCGATAGCTGAAGATTAGATATGGAAAACATTACGACGTAATGGGGCGGTGGATCGAATGCAACACTCTACAGTCTCATGGTGGATGGAGTGCAAAAAAAGCATGACCGCGGAGCTATGGGGGGGGAGAAAAGGAGGTGGGGTCTTCAAAATCGCATATAAATACTTCGCACGTGGAGTGGGAGAGGGGGGGTCAAAGGAACAACAACACCACTCGATCGGTTGGTTGTCATAACTGTGTCTTGTGTCCCATGGGCGTGGTGGTGGTGCGGCTTCAGCAATTGATGTGGTGATGACGAGTATCAAATAACATAGGAGGTGGTCTATATCTCATCGCATCAGAGATAAACGAGCTTCTTCTAATCGTGGTGGAGACGAAGCTCTTCTCATCTCAGTGAAGATGAGTCCCTCCACTCTTCGACTTTGTTGTTCCACAACGCGATTACGATAACCTGTGCGGACTCCTCAGTCACTGTCACAGGTATCCATCCCCATACGCTTTTCCAACTCTACATGAGACGTGAAGGTTAGGACTATTGATTTGAGGAGAGAGTCTTGAACGATTCGCCAAAGGTCTACTTCCCGTTATGAGATTAGTGGTCAGGTATACTTATCGAATGCGCTACTCCCACCTCTCCTCTGCTCTAAGAGGCCCTGGGTGTGATCAACATAAGTGGCTCTCGTTTGCTCTGGACGCTGATCTAGGTGGTGATTTGCTAAGGCGTGCTGACAGGAGTGCGAGTTTTAATGAGTAGTAGACGTCTGTAGGGGATGGATCATGAGGCTGAGGATGACTTCGTACAATATGAGAGTTTTTCAAGGGATGGGACTCGGAGTCAGGATCGAGGTGTAATGGAGGCGAGTCGCATAGATGGGCCTGGGATCCGCCTCGTATCAAGAACCTCACCAACTCGTCTGAACCTTAGGCTTAGGAGCTTAACATCAGGTCCGGGTACACATGCCATGTCGAGGTGCCCCGAGCAGCAGCGAGTGTAAGTCAAAAGACAACCCACGTAGCACCACATTCAAGTAGCTCGAACATCAAAGGGATTTTGACTACAGACCCAAAGCAAGCCTGGAAACTAAGAATAACACTCCACACAAAAGAAAGACAGCAAGAGCATCACCGACAGCCCTCTCCTCTCATCCATCACCTTCTCTCCCACAGGAACCATCATCTCAACACTCCGGCATTGCAAACCTCGGCCTCCGATACGTATACCCCACAAACGCGCCCTTCTTCCTAATCTCCAACACCGCCCTCCCGACCTCCGGATCCCTAAGTATCTTATCCCTTGGCCTCTTTTTCTCCTTCCGCCTGCGCCTCCCCTTGCCCCCCATCTTCCCATCTCCCTCCTCCTTCTCCACCGCCCCACTCGCATAACTACTTGAATCCAAATGATCACTCTCGCTCATAATGTCCGCCTCGTCGTCAAAATACTTCGTGATCGGTTGATCTGCCTTAACCCGCGGCACGAACGGCGGCTGCGCGCGGTGCATATTCTGCCAGTCGATGCCGCGGAAGAAGGGGTGGACCTTGATGTCTTCGGCGTCGTTGGCGAAGACGAAGTGACCGGGCGAGTGGAGGTGCGAGTTGCGTAGGTAGCGGGAGGAGAGGGTGCGGCGGGCGATGGCGAAGTCGTTGTCGCGGTAGCGGCGTGCGGAGAGGCGGACCTCTTTTTCGTCGAGGAGGCGCGAGATGAGATCGATGCCGGAGCGGGAGACGGGGCGTAGGGGGACGCGGTCGGTGGAGGGGCGCGCGTAGCGGAAGTCGGAGGGGAATTTGAGGACTTGTTTGTGGCGCTGGGGAAGGGGTTAGAGTGGTTGATTCAGATGAATAGTGCGAAGCTTACGAGAATTCGTTCTTTTGTTGCGGTTCTGTTTTCGGAGAAGAAGGGGGTGCAGCCGTATAGACACTGAAGGATCTTGTTAGAATCGTAGCATGTAAAGCGTTGTCGACACGTACCTCGTAGAGAATGATGCCAATGCTCCACCAATCGCACCGCCCGTCATACGTCTCTCCTCGGATGACTTCAGGTGCCATGTACTGGCTAGTGCCGACAACACTCTTTGCAAAGCTACGCCTCTGCGTCCGATTCAACCAATCCAAAACAGGTCCGTTGATCTCTGATTGCGGCTTCCCAGTGGATCTTTTGCAGTCTAGAGGGTTGCCGTTGATGATGTCTGCCACCCGCTGTGCGTTGTTCTTTTCCATCTCCTCTTCGCAATCCTGAGAATCACCTCTAACATTGATATTGAGATCTCGCATGAGAGAGTATCGTTGTTCGTTGTAGTAGCTTTGATTGTGCGCCCAATGTCCGTCGAACGCCAGTCCGAAATCAGATATTTTTAGGTGACCAGATGCCGTTATGAGAAAGTTGTCAGGCTTGACATCGCGATGGATCCAATTCATGCGGTGTGCCTCCTCTACGCAACATATCATCTCGGCAATATACCACTGTGCAATACCCTCGTCCAAAACGTCTTCTCTAAGTAAAAGACCCAAAAAGTCCCCGCCGACCATGTACTCCATAACGAGGTAGAGGTTATTGTTATCCTGGAAGCTGGCAATGAGCGGCACAACCCAGCGCGAGTTCTCCGAGGCTACGAGGAAATCTCGTTCAGCGCGTAGGTGCCCTTCCTGACTGTTTCGAAGCATATCAGACTTCCTGATGACTTTCATGGCGTACACCTGTTTGCAGGTTCGCGTAAAATCTTTGACCAACGTATCATTGGGCATAGCTCGGGCCATTTGACCGTCCAGCGTCTCAATACGTTGGTGGTCGCTGGTACTGTCTCCTCTTTCGCGGACTAGCCTCACAACACCAAAGCTACCTTTGCCCAATATCCGGACGATCTCGTAACCTGTGATGTGTAATCCCTTCATATTCTTTCTCGCCATAGTCCTAGACTTCAGCACTCGTGTCTGGCGAAGGTGCTCACTTTCGCCGCGGTACCATTCTTGTCGCTTTTGGTTCCTCTCCTCGTTTGGAACAGTCAAATTGAAGAGCGTTCGTTCGAGATTTCGGCGCCTGAGGGAACGTGGGTTTATCCTCTGGTTAAACAGCCCATTAAAGTGATTTTCGAGGAAGATTTTGGCGGCAGCAGCGTTCTCGACTGTACGGATAGAGGGTTGAACGACACGAGGTGCGTCTTGCCTAGGAAAGGCACACCAACGGGATTGGGGTATCACTTGGTCAATGACGTATTCGGGGATCCCTGGAGGCCCGTTTCCGTCTCCATCTTGGTTGCGGCTTTTGATGTATATCGTTTCGGCAGACCTAAGAGCACCCGAAGAGAATAGTGAGGTTGGTGCTGTTGACTGGACGCTTTTCAGGAGATTGCTGCTGTTGACGCTTGACTGATAGGATGATGGGGAAGGATCGTTCTGATCGACGGGGGTGCTCAATGGTGGGTCGGGTGGCTGAATGCTCAAAAGAAGACTAGAAGAGTTTGATTGGGTGTGAACCTCTTCCACAACTGAAGCCACTGTTGATGGTTGTAGACGTGATGTCGGACGGTACACGACAGTAGGGCTCTGAAAGAAAGCCGACAGCTTGTGGCTGATCTGTCTTGACAAACCAGGTGTTGACTTGCTAGCATGTAGTTTGCCCGGCAGCTTGGGACGCGGGCTAGGTCGCGGAAGTTGAGGCGCTGTGGCAGGCGGCTCTGACTCTCCATCCAATCCTCCTTGGGGCGGAGCGTTGGCGGAGGCTCTCGCTCGAAGAAGGGCCCGGATTCTGGCCATGGTCTTCCTCTTTCTACGTGCGAAACGTCCCATAGCACCCATAGCAGTCTTGAGTCGAGGATCAGAATTGATGATAACAATGCTGAGGTGATGTGATGGATGACGGATGGGAGAAGCGATGGGAATGCCACTGAGGGGTCAAAGCGAACCGGCAGAGGAAGCAACATGACAGGAGAAAGGAAAGGGAAGGTGTGCCGTAACGAAGACTGGCACTGAGCAAGAGCATCAAGATAGACATGCCGAGGCAGGTGCCTCAAAGTAGCCCTTGCTACAAGCGAAAATAGGAAAGCCTTTCGAAAGTTTGGAAGCCATATCATTTGGCGATGAAGTGGTCTAGTGACTTTCGGCGAGATCAAACGAAATACTTACGAGCGTCTGATCAAGAGCAGATATGATGCAGTCGTCGATTGCTCACTAAATAACCTCTAAATATATTCATCACGTTATCACGATGCGAGCACGGTGCCCTTGATTTTGAGGTTTAGAAAATAGATTCTCCTTGTCTCTCATAACCATACCTTCTGTAGTGGCTCAACTGGGCAACTGGCCCGTCAAAAGCCTGTAAGCTGGGCTGAATATTGCCGGGATGGAACCTACATCTAATCTGGACCCTCGAGTTCCCTTGAAGGCACCTCAAGCAGTACTCTACCATACAGATGGTATCTTGGGTGGATCTGACAAGCTGGATTGACCTTAGGTAAGCGCCATCAAGCACCGCCGCTCCTTCCACTTCAAGCTTCGTCCACCCACTCCCCTTAATTTTGGGTTAAGGTTGATGATTGCCGATATAGAAGTGGGTTCCTTCTAATCCTGGGGAACCGACCGAGCTGATCACGTTGTGTCGGACCTCTGTCTAGATCTGAGGCCGTAAGTAGTCAACAAAGGCAGCCAGTTACGGCGTTTGAGTGTCGCCGGCTAATTGTCTTGCGGTCTTGGTGTTGATGTCTTAGCATTAGAGGCCCGCACCAGAAATGCTTGTCATGTCTTGGGTGGTCAGGTTCGTCTACTCATTGTTTGTTTATTCCAGTCCATTCCTCAAGTGGCTTTCGAGACAGTCTGGGTCCATCTGATCTGTCTCGAGGTCCTCGATGATTCTCTGTTGAACGAAAAGGAATGCAGACGTCACCTCCTAACATCCCCATCCAGATGTGCTATCCCAGAGCGGACTGGTCAGGATCGATAGGGCCTCCAGCGACGCAGTTTTCCCACTATTGGAAGATCCCCAGGAACCGGCAAAGATTCTGTGGGTACTGGCGGCCATAAATAGACATACACAGCCACGCCGAAGACGAGCCACTGGACCACAGCGGCCCAAGCTGGAGGTACCACCTGCCATGCAACCGCCGCACGCTGTGTCAGCGGCACGCCGGGCTTCAGGGTAACATATCAACCTACATACACGAGCAGAGAGGCCAGATCCGCCTTCACGATGCGCCCATGTGCTTACCGTTCAAAATAGCAGTAGCAAGTCGGGCAGAGGCCGGCCAGCTGCTCAGCTTCGCGCGTGCATGTGCATGGAACGGGCATGGTTTCTTTGACAGCTCCCTCTCGGGCGTGCAGCAGCGTGCTTGGCCGTCAAAGGCTCTGCTTGGCCCATCCTGCGCAGGCTGTGAAGGTCGTATCGTCCAGCTGCCAGCGCGGGCGCCAGCTGAGGAGGCCGATGTCTTTGTATGCAGTAGCGGTGGTGGCCGGGGCGGAGTGCTCGCCGAGGGCTCTCCAGCGTCGATGCATACAAGAGGAAGGGATTTGCTGGACTCCTCCAGAACTGCATTTTGCTCTCTCTCTTCCCCTGTGCCCGTCGATATCTGAACCCGCTTTTCCGCGCTCGTCTGCCGCAGCGGATTACGACTCACTGCTGTTTCTGGCGTAACGTTCCCGCATATGCCACCTTAGGGCCCCAGCAAATCCGTCGCCGCCGCCGCCGTCCTTGCGTCGCCTGTCTTCGCCCAGGCCCTGTCCAAGGCCCTGCCCGTGGCGTGCCCTTGAAACCGCTGGCTGCCCCTTCGCAAGCCTCCATCAAAACCTCCAACCGCACTACACCCACCACCACTCTTTCTCCAAACACCTGACGTCTTGTCGCCTTCTCTCGTTTCACCCTCTCGTTCGTCCCAGCACCTCTTTCCCCCATTCTTCCCTCGCTTTGAGAATCCTTGCTTCCCTGCTACACCTCTTCATCTACGGCACGAGGAAGGTTGATCCTGCCCGGACCGTCTTACTTTAATACTTCTTTGCTTTGTGCTCAACTTACGACCTTTTCCTACCCACTCTGTCAGACGGGCCCCCTCACGATCTGCATTTGCCGCCCACATTCAGCGCGTTTGGCCGTTCCAGCGCCGGTCTGGGAGCACCCTTAACGACTCTTTCGCCTCTCTAGGCGACTCATATCTCACCATGAGAGTTCATAGTACATATTCCAACATGCTTGCGCCTTTCCTAGTACTCGCCAGCCTCCCCATAGGAGCGCTGGCCGGCGATATCCTCAAGACGAATGGCTTCAGCACCTGCCAGTCGGATGCCGAGATCCAAGTGAAAAGACTGGACATGGAGTTCAATCGGGCGACGAAGAAGATCGACTTCGACATTTCTGCATACAGTGCAAAGGTGCAGAACGTCACAGCAACCATGGTGGTGACGGCATACGGCAAACAAGTCTACCAGAAGGACTTCAACCCTTGCGACAAGGACAACTATGTTCAGCAATTGTGTCCAGGTAAGCACTTGCACCTGTGTAAATGTATGTGGCAATCAGCTAACACGCGATCAGTGCCTGAGGGCGACTTCGCCGCAAAAGGGTCCCAGACAATACCCGATAACTTCATCTCCCAGATCCCATCTATCGCCTTCAGTGTTCCCGACCTGGATGGCCAAGCAACCCTGCAACTGAAATCACTGGAAGACGGAAAGTCACTGGCTTGTATACAATCGACCGTGAGCAACGGAAAATCCTTCAACGTTCCAGCGGTATCATACGTTGCTGCCGGTATCGCTGGTGCTGCACTCGTCCTGTCTGGCGTTTCCGCCCTTGGAGCTGGACATTCCGGTGCGGCCACATCAAGCCCAACCTTTGGCGAAGTCATTGGATGGTTCCAGTCCATGGCCCTGAACGGCATGATGACTGTCCAATATCCCAGCCTCTACAAGAGTTTCACCAAGAACTTTGCCTTTAGCGGTGGCTTGATATACTGGGAGGGAATGCAGACGTCCATCGACAACTTTCGCAAATCGACTGGCGGTAACCTGACCGAAGACAGTGTCGCTTACCTGAAGAATGTGACTCTTGTTAGCCCTTCTTCCGACAAGAATCTTACCAAGCGTGGACTGGAGAGTTTCGTTCTCTTTGCCCGCGACTCTCTCAACACCCAGGTCAATGGCACAGACGGCAACAGCACATCAGACAACAAGCTCATGCATACTGTTTCCGGAATTCAGGCCTACGTTGAGGAACTCACCATTCCTCAAGCTAACACCTTCATGACCGTTCTTCTAATCTTTGCCATTGTCATTGCAGCCATTACCGTCGGTATCCTCCTTTTCAAGGTCATCCTCGAAACATGGGCACTGTTCGGAACATTTCCCAAGAGCCTTACGAGCTTCCGGAAGCGTTATTGGTGGCTCCTCGCAAAAACCATCACCAATTTGATCCTCCTTCTCTACGGTGTCTGGGTGCTTTACTGTGTATACCAGTTTACGAATGGCGATTCCTGGGCCGCCAAACTTCTCGCAGGTGTTACCCTAGCAATTTTCACTGCCATTCTCGGATTCTTCACTTGGAAGATTTGGTATACTGCCCGGAAGTTCAGCAAGATTGAGGGAGACGCCGCCGCGCTTTACGACGACAAGGACATCTGGAGGAAATACAGCCTGTTCTATGAAAACTACAAGAAGAGCTACTGGTGGATCTTCGTACCAGCCATCATCTACATGTTCGCTAAGGGCTGTGTCATCGCCGGTGCTGATGGCCACGGACTCGTCCAGACAGCAGGCCAGCTGATCATCGAGTCTCTGCTCTTCATCGTCCTCCTCTGGTCCCGCCCCTACTCTTTGAAGTCTGGCAACTGGATCAACATTACTATCCAAGTCGTTCGCGTGCTCTCTGTAGTCTGCATCTTAGTCTTCGTCGAGGAGCTCGGCGTGGCGCAGACAACTAAGACAATCACTGGTCTCGTCCTCGTGGTCATGCAATCCGTCCTGACCGCACTCCTCGCTATCTTGATCGCCGTCAACGCCATCATCACCTGCTGCCGCGACAACCCTCACCGCAGGAAGAGGAAGGAAGCCGGTAAGTCCATCCCTCTCAATCTCCCAAAATCCACATCCTCTAACAACCGCCTAGAAAAACTCAACCGCGACCTCGACACCCTCACCCCACTCGACGCTCGCAACTCCCTCCTCATGGAGCCCACCGGCTACAAGAGCACCGACACCCGCGGCCCCATGGTCGGCGCCAATCCGCTCGGCCCCTACGAACAGGTGCCTCTGAACGAGCAACACACTGGCTACAGCGGCCGCCGCGCGTTCGGCCAGACAGAAGACCAGAATCCGCTGCTGACAGACTCGGCGAGCTTCGGCGGCCGCAGCACGAGCCACGGCCGCAGCATCAGCCACACCCGGAGCGAGAGCCACGGACGTAGCGTCTCGCCGCCTGGCGGCCGCGCTCCGCGGCTACCGGATATCGACCTAGGCGCGCCGGGGGCGTATGGCGGACGGCCGTACTAAGCAACCTCGCCTCTCTTTTCTTTTAATATGTACCGCCAGCGCTGTACCCTCTCGTCGTAGCGAATGTATAAAAGTTCGAGACAGAGAAGAGTTGAGAAGAGGAGAAATACCAACAGAAAACTTTACTTTGTACATGCTTACAGGGTTACGACCAACCCTTTCTTTTTGTGTGGATTTGTTGTTTTGGTTAGCGATATCCGGATTGGTTTTGGGCTTCAGTCGGTTGGAAATATTCCAGATCACTCACCTAACCCCCATGACACGGACGGCTCCTTTTGTTTGGGATTTTTGAGCACATTTTTTTATAACCATAGAAGATCTTTGTTAATTTGAATGGGGCAACTTGCATGTGCGCTTTTCGCCAGTGGCGAGGGGCGTGCCGGAGCGCAGCGAAAGCGGGACGAGAGTGGTTGTATTCGAATATGAAAAATTTGTATTAAGAGTGTGTGTGTGCTGTTGAGCGTGACGAATGTGCGTGTGACCACAAGAACTCAACGCAAGTAGAACCAACGAGATCTAGATAGGAATGGTCTTTTTAATCGCTATATATACGTGTAAATATGTGTCCCTTTAAGAGGGAAATGGAGCGGAACGCGATACCCCTCTCTGTACATGAGAGCGCGGAAGCGTGAATGGTTTTTGTAAGGAGATGTGCAGATAACAAACACTAGCCTTAGTAAAAGCGTGCACCCTTTCCTTGGGACATAGAGGAAAAGCGCCCAAGTACTACACACATGTTTATACGTATGCAACCCCCCCCCTGGAGGTGCCGATATAACTAATTGCTTCCAGAGTCCAGAAGACGCATACGGGCGAAGAGTGTCCTCCTAAGTAATAGAAGTCCTTCCGTGAGAACTCCTGGCAGCTGGGAGGAACAAGAAACGTGTGGAACATCGCGCCACCCCCCCCTCTAACATAACGAGCTGGCGATTTTCACGGATATTGCAGCTTCCACGAATATACTTCTCAGCTAGGTGAAAACACGTCCTGGTGTCAAGATTCGTGATGCGAGACGTTTGCTGTTCGGCTTTATTCGTAGAAAAGCGTGCGAAGGCTCGAAAAAACTCCGAGCTAATTCTCTTTGCGCGCGCTTTAGTATTACCGCCGCTGGTTCTTCTTCGTTTTTGGGTACTCTTGGCGGCTGGAGAGGGCTTGAGAGGTGTGGAGCGCTGTAGGACCTCCTCTAACGCAACGAAATGGAGCAATCGCTTCTCTGAAACACCCTTAAAAATACTTTTTGGCTAGGTAAATGCCACCATGTTGTTAGGTCTATGGTGCGAGGCGTGGTTGAGGAGGTACACGTTAAAAAAGGGTGTAGGAGGCTTGAAACCGCGAAAATCTATCTGTCGGCAGCGGCAGAACGAAATCGCGACCTAGGTACCTCTTTAGGCAGCTCTTGGCAGCTGCGAAGAGCTCAAAAAGCGTGGAGTCCTGTACACCCCCCTCCATGTCAATGAGTTGAGGTAACGGACCCCTTAAAAGCCTCTCAAAATAACTAGCAAGCCGTGCGAATCACCTCCTGGTGTTAAATCTGTGATCCGGGGTGTGGTTGTGGAGCTATCTGCTGAAAGGGTGCGGCGGGCTCGAAACCGTGGAAATTGTCTGCTCTCGGCGACGGCAGAACGAAGTTGCGAATCTCCTCTTCTGGCAACTCTTGGCACGCCAGAAGGGCGAGAAAGGTGTGGAGTCCTGTATAACCCCCTCTAACTTAGTGAAATGGATAAATTACCTTCTGCACAAGATCCTTAAAAATACTACTCGACCGTGCGAGTCACGTCCCGGTGTCGGATTCGAGATAGGAGGTGTGGTTGTGGAGCTATCTACCAAAAAGGTGCGGCGGGCTCGAGATCCGTGGAAATGTTTGCTCTCGGCGACGGCAGAATGAAGTTGCGAATCTCCTCTTCTGGCAACTCTTGGCAAGCCGGAAGGACGAGAAAAGTGTAGAGTCCTGTATACCCCCCTCTAACATGATGAAATGGACAACTCACCTTGTGCACAAGATCCTTAAAAATACTACTCGGCCGTGCGAATCACGTCCCGGTGTCGGATTCTGGATAGGAGGTGTGGTTGTTGAGCTATCCGCGAAAAGGTGCTCGAAGCTGGAAACGTCGTGAGTTGGCCGCCGGGCGGGCGAGCTGACTAAGGCCCGGTGTTGGTGTTGAGCCGCTGTCCGGGTTTTCGAGTTCAGAACCACTCTTTCGCGCACGACTCAACGACCAGGATACGCAACATGAAGCCGAAAACAGGAGGTGATTCACAACACCAAGGGGCCTCCATGGTGACGGGTTGACAAGCAATTACCTGAGGGACTCGGGGAAAAGGGGTGCTGTCGGGGGGGTTGAGGCTAGAAAGGGGCGCTCGGTGGGCCGCCAGGGTTTGGAACAACACCAACACCCCGCTCAGTCTTACTTTCGGGAGAATAAAGATACCGACCTCGGCCTTCTACTGCTCCTCCTCCCTTCACACAACTGATGCGGCCGAAGATGTCAATGAGATAGAGGGGGTGCGTCGAGTAGGCCGATGCGGACTTGAGATCATAGGTAGCGGAAGTGCGGGAAATGTTCTGTGGAGAAGGAGAGAGCAAGTATGCGCCAGATCCAATTGAGCTTTGGAAAGTGGGCATAACATCAGCCTTTACCTCGAAGAAAGCACTTAAAAAGCGATGAGGAGGATAAAGAAGACCCAGCCACTGTTACAGAGATATTGAGCAGAAACAGGGGATATCTAGGCAGAAGTCCTGGCGGTCAAGTTCACCTACAGTCCGGGCTCCAGAGGCTCTAAATATTGTTCAGGAAAACATGATTTACATACTTACACAACTTTAAAACTACATCACGACGCTCTGAGATTCAACCAAGTCCGAGCAGACTAATATGTTGGCATGGAACGAGCAAGCCTCCCTGAGTTCGCATTCCTGAGCGCATCCGACCGCAATCGTTCCTTAATTATGACCCTCCACCTCTCAAGCTTCGCCCATCCGCCTACGAAGCGGTCCAAGCTCCAGACAGCCGCGACGAGTTGTCCATACTTCTGATGTCGCGCCTGCTGGCCCTCTAAATCCATCTCGTCGAGCATCCCGAGCGTGTTTTCGTCGAAATCTACACCCCCGTTGTCCATATCCTGAATCAGCTCCTCCACATACTGCAAGTCAGCGTGTTTTATCCAAGCCATCCTAATGAGCTCGTTGTAGAGGAGCGTACTAGCGCCGAGTACATATGCACCACGACCGAGGGATTTGATGGTCGGGATGAGATTGAGAGGGAGGGAGGAGTTTGGGAATTCCAGGCACAGCTGACGGGCGGCAGTGACGAGGAGAGAGGAAAAGTTAGGACCAATGATGGAAAGACTAGAAGGATCTGGTCGTACATCCTTTGACTCTGGGTCTGTTAAGGGAGTGGAGGCAGAGCTCGTTTCTGCAGTTTTCTCCCCCTTCGTCCTGGGCTTCCTCTTGCTCTTGCTTTTTTTTGCGGATATCCCATCCAACCCAAGATTCCGGATCAAAGTGAACACTTCCCTATCCAAGATATCCCAAAGCTCCGTATCGGTCTTCGTGGCTGACATCATCTCGGTGATTCTCGTGTACTGCTCTTCCCGACTCTTCTGGAGCTCTTCGAGTCGTTTCGCGTCATCTTGGTTAAGATCAATTATCCGTTCATAGAAGCCCGGTGCCGTCGATCTCACAACTTTTGATAAACTCAAGGATTTGGCACGCTGTGCTCGAGCGAGGATTATTTTATCCTTGGCTGACATGTTCTGAATAACATTTTGGAAGATAGTTTCCAAAGGCTTTTCAGAGTTTTCAGATTCTTCTGTGCTCGTAGCTGCGTCATCGTGGGTCGGGTTTGTATTGCTCGGTACATTTTGTCCCAGGTTATTATACAGCTTCAAAAAAGCTTTCCGTTCGGTCTCCGTAATGGTACTTGGGCGCTGCTGGTGGAAAGCGAACTCCTCGATCGTTGGAGGAAGGCCCTCGCCAGCGTCTTGTCCTTCATTGAGCCAGGAAAAAGGGCTACTGGTAGACTTGGGAGTATTGGGCGCTTCATGGATGGTACGGCATTGTTGGATCGTTGACGTCTGATAAAGAAACGGGAGAAATGTCGTAGGTTTCGCGATCAGCCGTCGTTGGAGGCGTGGCGAGGACAGGGTTCGAAATGTAGTCGTAGGCAGAGACATGAGCTGAACGGGAGCTGAATTAGGTACCGCACCAATACAGAATTTCAAACTGCGCAAAGAGATTAGAGACAGCCCTGGAGGTGTTGGGTTCGAGAAAACGACGTCGATGTCTGCCTTGGCACCGACGTCCGTGCAGCGAATGACACCGCGAAACCGCGCCGGGCGTTCCTTCCCCTCCAATTCACTCCGACCCAATATGTAAAAGCAGGAGCAATGGGACTGGAAACACCTATTCAACATGACGCGACCCCCAATGGTATCAACAAGCCAGAGAGCAAGACGGCGCGACCATCCATGGATCCAAACGTCCACAACGCCGTGCTCGGCTCGCTGCTCATCAAGCCGTGGTACCCGTCCTTCTACCCCGAGGAGCTGGTCGGGAGGGAGGTAGAAAGGCTGTATGTATGCCAATGGTGCTTCAAATACTCAAAAGATCTCATCAATGAGTTCCTTGGCCATCTGGTATGCCACAGTTCCTCTCGTATCTCACTTTTCCTGGTCTAAGCTGACCTCCCCAGAAAGTATGTGCTTTCAAAGATACCCCACCCCCCGGAGCTGTCATATACACCAAAGATGGCTACTCCTTACACGAAATCGACGGTGAGGAAAACAAGCTCTATTGCCAGAACCTGTCTCTCTTCGCGAAGCTCTTCCTAGACACCAAGTCCGTCTTCTACGACGTCACTACCTTCCTCTACTACCTCCTCGTCGCTCACGACCCTACGCCGCCCGTGCCTGTGACCATACCTGGGCACTCGAACTCGATGAATGGACAGGTTGTTGGCTTCTTCAGTAAAGAGAAGATGAGCTGGGACAACAATAACCTGGCGTGTATTTTGGTTTTTCCACCCTGGCAGCAGAAAGGCCTAGGCCAGATCCTAATGGGCGCGAGCTACGAGCTCAGCAAGCGCGAGGGTAGGTTGGGAGGGCCTGAGAAGCGTGCGTATAAACTCCCACCTCCACTTGCCGACGTAGTAGTGAATTGACGCCTTGAATCACTGCAGCACTCTCTGAACTCGGCAAGCGTGGCTACCAGTCCTATTGGTCTCACACAATCGCTCGCACACTGCTCAGCGCGCCGCAGAAGAAGACACTCACCGTCACGGATATCAGGGATCAGACGTATATCGTGCAGGAAGACATCATCGCGACGTTGCAGGCCATGCAGGTGCTGGATCACAAGAAGCGGGGTGGAGCCGAAAACGTGATCAACAAGGCCAAGGTTAGGGCATGGGCGGCTGAGAATAAGGTTGATCTGAACCCGCCGGTGGATGCAGAGGGGTTTGTGGAGATGGAGGAAGACGAATACGGAGGAGACGACGAGTGACTGATATGAGAAGACTACGGAGTTTGAAGCGTGTTTGCTACTGCCGGCTGTTTGTGTTAAGGCTATTCGGAACTACGATACCCATATTACGCGCTCACCTCTCGAGCGCAAGGCTTCCCCAAAGGCCTAGTACGAAGACTCTATACCCCAAAACCATCCCATGCCTCAATCTGACCGAGAGTTCTGAGGTGCCGTCAGTACCTGCTAGATAAGTAAACGTAACATGCGAGCGTTATCAGCTCATCAAGTCTACCCTTTGCAGAATCAACCAGTGGCCTTTTTGAAGCATTCCCGGGTCTATTCTTTTCGGGCTCCTTACATATGGGAGCTAGTCAGGCATCTTTAGATCAGTTTCATACTCATTTCATGAAGGCCCTGATGTAGCTCGAGTAGCTTTTTACGTTCTGTTAAAGCTGGAGTTTCACTCGTCACTTCCATGTCAAGTCCAGCACCCTTCAAATCTGAACTTGGAATAACGCTGAGATTACGGTGTGTTGAGATATATGAACGGGAGCCAGTCGGTGCGATTTCACGTCGTTTTTGGCATATTATTACTTGACACCCTGAATTTAGCTTATTCAAGTATAAGCAATTGAGGACTGCCAGATTTCCCGTCGTTTTACGATGTGTATTGCTTGACACCTCAGATAGGGTAGTGGAAATAGGGGTACTTTGGCAATGGTAAGATGTATGAATGGGAGCCAGTCCGTGTGATTTGGACTCGTTTTTGACTTGTTATTGTCGGAGGTTGCAGATTGCCCCCACATATCCAACGGGAGCCATGTCGACAGCGAGGATTAAATAACACCGTTCAGCATGTCAACAGCCTTACCGACAGACTTTCTGATTTTGCATGCCTGTGTAATTGTAGCATTCGAGTATTTCACATAACGCTTCTTGTGATGGGCCGGAAATTCAAGCCATCTCAGAAAAGTATAATACACCACTCTTCCCTTGCCTTTCCAATATTCCTACACTCGAATCCATACGACCAGCCGGCTTCCATTCAATCACCGGTACGATTTGCGTTGTTTTATCATCAGCTCTGGATGCTTGTGGACACTCGGCATTAAGCCAACTCCAATTGCCCTCCTTATAGCCTTAGCCATTCTCCTTTGATTCACCGGCCGCAGTCCCGTCTCCTGTGCAGACTTTATCCGTCCCATCTCGGTCATGAACTCGGACATCATAGAGAAATTCTGTAGCAATCGAATTAACCCTGCCCAAATCTTCTCCCTACAGACCCGTGGGTGTATGAATGTTCCGCAGAAAGGAAAGTCGTACCTTGTACTCGTTAATCGGATTCAGCCCCAGCGCATCGATAGCATCTGTCTTCGGCGCATTCCGCGACTTCTTCCACTTCTGCATCTCTTGTCCCGTCAAGTCGTGCGGGGCATACACATCTCCGGGCTTGAATTTCCGCGCGAGCTGCAGCTCGTAATCGGTGCGTTTTGCTGCCAGTTCGGCGTCCTGGACGTCCTTTTGGGTGAAAGCTGCGCGGGTAGACCTTGCTCGGGAAAAGCTGGTCGACTTGGTTGAAGAAGATTCACTCATTATTCGAAGGGTTTCTGTGAAGTGTTAGAGGTCTGGATGACTGAGGGAGGGAGTATTGCGGTGAGCATACCTGCAGCTATGCTCTCAGTTTCAGACGGTCCTGCAAGCCAACGGCGGGTATGTGATAGTGATCTTGTGCATTGTCGGCTCAGCGAGGTTGCCGGTCGAATTGAGGATCTGAATAGCGCCATGGTGTCGAATGGATGGAGTTGAAGGGCTGTCGTCGATGGCCCTGAGAAATGTCGAGATGCTTGGCATTCACGGCTTCTGCCGCGCCGACGTTCTCAAGCTTGACGTCTTGCCACAGTTAGTTCAACCATCACGTCGAAGTTTGAGTGCTCTTCTTGTATTATATTTTCTTGCTCGGATTGAATTATGCTCTGTCATTAGCCTAATCACGTCTCCTATAAGCACAGCGACCAGACGCAATTGCAAGCTCCTCCTTACCCGCAAATCGCGATGCCGTCACACCTCACCCGGGTAGTTTTTCGAAGGCTGCTGTCCAACAAGCCTATTACATATCGAGGATGTCTTCACAGGCCTACAAGACCATGCATACCAGCTCGCAATGGCCTCGGGGCCTTTCCCCAATCTCACAGGCGGACTCTGTTCGGTTTTTCGTTTTCACCTCCGCGGGAACCCAAGGCTCCAAACTATACCCCAGGGCAGAAACCGATGATGAATTTGGCAAAAATGGACCAGATAGCAGCACGGCCGCCGTCAGCGAAGGAGATCGCGGCTGCCTTCCGCCAGTTTTTTGATGCGAAATTAAACTCGAAACAAGCTGTGGAAGATGTGCAGGTTACGTTAGCTTTGAGAGCTTTTGAGTATCTGAAAGATCAACAAGAGAAGGACACAGCTCCCTGGCTAAGTGCGGAAAGCTTGAGGAGAGCTCTATGGGCTTTACAGCGTCGTCCGGACAGACCTGCCCATGCGATGCTGCAATTAGCAAAAGAGTTGCATGAAGCAATAAAAGCAACTCGAGGTACTGAAGACGGTGCAGAAGAAGAATTTGATGAGGATTTTGCCTACGTTACAATACTGAGTCAAAATGATCAGACGGCCGAGGCACGGAAGATGTTGTTGGAGCATACGCCAACTGGCAGCCAGTCGGCTCAAATAAAAAATTGGGACAAGGTTCTCGAGGGGTTTCAGCGGGATGGCAACGAGAAGGAATTCCTGGAGACCCTATCGATTATTAAAAACCTGTCCATACCTTTCACGAACATACTGCACACTCGCACGGTTCAGTTCTACAGTGCACGGAACGACCTGGCGAAAACCAAAACGTGGTACTCTGAGCCTATAGCTGAAGAAGGATATATTCTGCCATCCGCTCACTCAGCTATGCTTATGTGCTGTGCTGCGAATAACGAATCCAGCTTTAGCCAAAAGATAGTGGCATCCTTGCTGCAAGTCACGCCAAAGAAGGAGATTTGGGATGTTATTTTCTTATATTCAGCGGCTACTGGGAAGGGTGTTGACGAAGTGGGCCGTATGATGCAAGTCATGAAGCGCCGAAATGAAAGCGAGAAGATATATGAAGGCCCAGATATTGACACGATCAACCGACTAGTCGAATACGCAATTTTACGAAATGACCCCTATATGGCCGAAAGATATATCCACCTTGGCGAGAAATGGGCTATATTCCCGAACGCAAAGACTTTCATATTGCAGATGGAGTACCGGTTGTCAGTAAACGACATCGATGGCGCGAGAGCCGCCTTTTTCGGACTACAGGGCCAAGAAGCCGTTGACAACGAGGAAATTCCAGCTGTCAACAAGCTCATTCAAGCGATGTGTAGATCAGGTCGATACGACTTCGACTCCATCATGGGTGTAGCCGACGACCTCGGCGACCGCAAGGCTCGATTCGAACCAGAAACCACATGCGAGCTTTGCCTCCTCCACCTCAAACGCGAAGAATACGACGACACTAAAGACCTCCTTCAAACCCACTCCAACCACTACTCCTCAGAAGAACGCATCAAAGTCCGCGACGTCTTCATCAATTTCTGCCTCGACCGCAAGAACGACCTCGCCTCCGTCTGGGACACCTACCAGATCTTCCGCTCCATCTTCAAGGAAACCCCCCGCGACGCCCGCATGCCTCTCATGAAGGAGTTCTTCGCCCGCGAGCGCTCCGACATGGCGTGCCACGTCTTCTTCCACATGAAGCACTCGACCGACCCCGCTGTCGTCCCGAACGCTGATACCTACGTCGCCATGTTCACCGGCATCGCCCGCGCCGCCGACGAGGAGAGCCTCGAGCTCATCCACAACCAGATGAAGCTAGACCTAGAGATAGAGCCAAACACGCGCATCCTCACGTCTCTGATGGCGGCGTACGCGGCAACTGACCGCCCGGTGCGCGCGATGGAGTTCTGGCGCGATATCTCGCAGTCCAAGGAAGGGCCGTCGTACGCTAGTATCGTGGTCGCTTTTCGCGCGTGCGAAATTATGCCGTTCGGCGACCGGCATGCGAAGCCGCTGTGGGCCAGTCTGAGGCGCATGGATGTCGACGTCGACCAGGAAGTATTTGCTGCGTATGTAGGCGCGTTAGCCGGGAATGGGCTGTACGATGAGGCAGAGAAGGCCGTCTTGAGTGCCGAGGGGACGTTTGGGTTCACGCCTGATTTGCTCATGTAAGCTTCCTGGCCGCTGATTCTGGAATCATGATGTTAAATGGATGTTTGCTAATGTGATGACAGCCTTGGCTCCTTCTTTAACGCTACCCGGAATGATTTCGTGCAGGAGCGCATAGCGGCGTTTATCAAGGATAATTACCCGGATATCTGGCCGAGGCTGGAGGCGCTGGGGAGCTTTATTACGCATGAGGGGTTTGGGTATAAGCAGTTTAAGCTTAATAGGGATGTGGATCTCTGAGACGAGTTCATTGTAAGTAGCGTGGGGCGAGTGGAGTATATATAACCCCACTTGTGGTGTGTTATCTATGGGCATACACCTACCAGGGAAGCCGAGATGTAACGCTCTGAATGTATGGACACTGTACAACTATGAAGAGATGCACAAAAACCTACAAAATGCCAGCTCTTCGGGATTATATTTATGGTATTGTTTCTATATTCTAGAATCGAAGTGAATTCACGCTCTAAGTGTCCCCCGACAACCTCGTCGTGATATCAAGCACATTACAAATTTACAAACCTTCCGTGGCCCCAAATCGCTACTTATTGCTTTTCAGGACCGACAAGTGTTCTACAAGTGACATCTCTTCTCAATCTCTCATTTTCCGCCTTTCATCTACTCCGCCGCAACGTAGACGTGCCGTCTACCCCATCCACTGTATCTACACGATCCGATAAACCCTCTTCGCCATAAAGTAGCATCCAAACCCGAACACCAGCAGACCAGCAGTGATACCAAAGAACCACCACAAGCTGTCGATATCCTGTCCAGGGACGAGCACGTTCATACCCCACATACCCGTCACGATATTCATAGGCAGGACGATCGTACCCAGCACGGTAAGCTTACCGAGGATATCTGACGTCTTCTCCTGACGCTCGTTCATGCGGATGTTGATTTGAGCGAGGTAGTTGGAGTGGGCGCGGGAGAGCAGGCTGCGGATTGATGTTAGCGTTTCCTTTATACCGTCTAAGTATGACTTGGAGAAAATAGGAGCATACTTCTCATAATGACTCAGATTTCCCGTCATAGTCACAATGTGATCCTGGATGTCTCCCAAATACAACCCAATCTCCGACCTCGGCGCAACATCCCACTGCTCCGTACACCGCTTCGCAAACCCTTTGATTACGTCGGCCTTGTTGCCGAGCAAGCGGTACAGGCTCATGACTTTCTTCCTGCATTCGCCAACGCGACGGAGCATGTCAGCGCCGCTGTCGGCGGACTTGAACTCGTCGACGTCTTCAAGTTTCTCGTAGTCGCCGCGGCTGTCGCCGGAGAAGAAGAGGGAGCCGCGTTTCGCTTTTTCGGCCTTGGCTTGCTCGACTTCCTCGGGGGAATGCAGGCAGAGGATGGCGTCGTCGATGTCGTCGACTTCTTCCTCGATGCGTTGAATTAGAGGGGCGTAGACGTCTGTGATGTCGTCGATGATGGCGTAGGAGATCCAGTCGGGGCTGAGGATGAGGTAGTCGCTGAGTTGCCGGATACGACGGCGGACGTTGGCTGGGTGAGGCGTCATGGAAAAATGGAACTGGGATAGTTTGTTAGAAATGACATATCCGTAGAGGTTTGGATGTACTCACCGTAATGATGCCCTCCCGGAATACCACCACATACATGTTGACCGGGTCTAGGTAGTCCTCGCTGTTGCTGTCTTGCTCAAAGGTTCTGTAGTTTACAAAGTAATAGTTGCGGAACAGTTCTACTTTTTCTCGAGCTTCCTGCATCAGAATATCCTCTGTCGTGAGGGGATGAATGCCGAATGCCTTCGAAATTACTTTCATCTCAGCTTCGGTTGGAGATAAAACATCCAGCCAAAAGGCTGGCCGCGGCCCGTATCGTAGTGGTCTCTGTGGTGTAGGATTATTCGAGGGCGCTGGTGAGTTTGCACCAGTCTGTTCTCCCGACGAGTCCTTTTTACGTTCACTCAACTTCGACGATGTTCTCGTTCCTGCCCGGGAGATGCCGTTCGAGGACATCTGATTACGGCCCCGTACGCTATCGCGACCTGGAATAGTCGTTTCGTCATCGCTTTCCTCTTCCGAGCTATCATCTGACAGTAGCGGAGGATCCGGAATAAAGAGACTCCTGAAACTCTGCCCTTCTTGGACAAGTTCGGAGATGGTCTGACTATGGATGGTGCTTGGAAATTCCTCGTTGAAGTATGTAAACCGATAAGGGGCATCTTCTACCTCGCGATGCCAGACTTGCTTTTGAGGGCGAAGGCGGCCTCCAACCATAAGAGGCTCGTTGACTTGTCTTGCTCGAATGCCTTCCATAGTACGCTGCTCTTTTTCCTCATGGCTCCAATGTTCCAAGACCGAAAGCTCAGGCCACCTCCTGGCCCTTCTTCGCCGTGATCGAGGATCTCCAGATTCGGGAAGATGCATGAAGTCTTCTTGGCCCATCTCAGACATGCCTTCTTGAGGGAAACATACATCTTCACTGGCATGAAGAGTCATTCGTCGTAGAAGGTCGCCCTGTGCCGCTTTCGGGGAAGGTGGTGCTGAATTGGCAAAAGACGTCGGTTCTTCGTAAATGTTAATCAGAGCGTCCCGCGATGGAGCACCCGCTGAACGTGACGCTTCCGGAGACCTTGATCTCCCGACCTCGCCTGTAGTGAGCATGACATCGTCGAATCCATGATCAAGGCCTAGCTTAGGACTCGATGGAACAGATGGAGGATTATTCACATCGTAGTCCAAGCTCTGATGCGAGATTTGTGATCCAAAAACAGGTCTTCTCCTGCGACTTGAGGTTGAAGACCTGCTAGATCTTCGAGTTGACTTGTCCTTCGTTCGCCCTGCACTCGAAGGTGCACTCAGCCCTCCGTAACCTGCGCCATTCCGTTGGCTGGAACCTATCAATGGCGACCTGTCATTTGCTTTATCGTCCTCGGACTCTTCCTCCGTCAGTCTTTGTTGTCGAGACAGTTTTGAGCGAGTTTGAGATTGTGGCCGCTGGGAAGGTCGGTGAGGAGAGCCTTGTGAGAACGAGCCAATGCCGCCGCCTTGGATGCTTTGACGCCGTTGTTGGATGAATCCATGGTCCCTGCAATGTCAAGTCAATGAGGATTCTTTCCAAATTTATTAATGTGAAATGAGCGATGTATTACCGATGGTCCAGTAACGCCTCACTGTCAAGACTATTGTTACTTCGATTGTCCCGGAGTCTGTAGAACGTCGCGCGTGTAGCATCCTCGCTAGCTAGACCGGAGCTTCTTGCCCCATCGTGAGAGCCGATGTCTGTTCCAAGGCCCAATTCGTCCGGAGGGGCTATGAAGGATTGCCTTCGATTGCGCCTCTTCTTGCCCCCGCGGTGCTTTCTCTTCTTCTGCTGCGAGGTCGCCGCGGCTGAATCTTGGGAGGCATCGGGAGCTGTTGGATGACTTGAAGAAGCTGCTTGGGCGTATGAGGCAGCACCTGGGTTTGAGGTCGGGGGAGGGCTGGTTGTGGAGGCGGCTTTGCCGTGTGAGGCCATACTGTGAAATAGGGAGCTGCAAAGGGCCCAATCGTTGCGTTGAGGAGAATCTACGATAGATGGTGCTTTTGAGGTGGTGATAGCATCAGGTGGTTCTCACTGACGGGTGGAGACGAAGGGTGGATTGTTGTTGAGCTCGGTCTCGAGCTCTGACGTAGGTAGCCTTGGAACGGATTTGTGGGTTGCCAAGGCTCTTTTTCTAATAGAATGAGTGTTAATCGGTCTGGATCACGAAGCTTGGAATAAAAGCACCATTCAAGGGCGCTCAGATACCGCCTGGCAGTCTAAAGTATGCTGTATTATGGGGAATTAGGAAAGTGTCCTGCCCTACGGCCCGCGGAAGGTTCGTTGTCGTGTGCTCTAGGGCCTGATTTGGCTGCAGGGAACAAGCTTGCATCGGCCGATCATTCACGAGTCCCAAGTCTAACATAAACAAAGGTGAATGAGGAGGGCATTGGACGGGTTAAAGAAGTCCGTTAGTATCTTCGTCATTCTAGAGAAACAGTTTTGAGTGTTTCATGTCCCAGAACTCTCCGCAACGTAGTGTTATTCGAGTACTACGCACTCTCACATCTACTTCTAGAGACCGAACCAGCTCTATTGTAGTATCTCTCCCTAGGATACAAGCAAATTCTATCTTGCAGCTCTAGATCCATCATTATTCGCGGTGAACCTTTGCTCATTTTCTACTCATTCGTCGCTCCATCGGGTTAGACTGAAAAGCATGGATCGTGCCTATTCAAGATTCTATGTATAATCTCTTGCGCTACCTTTGGACTAAACGCGTTCTTTTGATCAAACCCATCCACTTTCTTCAAACAACTTTAAAATCGCGAGCTGTGGAATGAACTTCGTGTAAGTTTAAATTGTGCTGGGTAACTTCAACGACGAGAAGAGTAGGAAAGCTCGCTGGGAAAGTCTCCAACTGTTATTCTTAAGGAAAAGGCATGAGCCGGGGAAATAAGATCGTATAGGGGATTCAAGGACTGCAACAGAGAAAGAGGCTTGAGTAAAGGACCATTCAACACTAGACTGTGGATGCTTGGCTGCAAAAGTATCCCTCCTCAAAGTTTACTATTTGGACTTCCACAGCATTAGAGTCCCGCTGGACATAACAGAGTTAACACACTCAGCAGGCGGTCTGCGTTGTGTACGCCTGTCTACCGGTGCTTGTGGTGCTTTTATGCATTCTTTAAATATAATTTAGATAGAAACTCTTAGCTTTGGGCATTGTGGAGTCGTGTTGAAGCACTCTAAGCAATGGCAGACCAGTGTACCCAACACAGAATGCTTGATGTGCCACTTTCTTCCTGTCTAGCGTGAGAGTCTACTTCTGATCTTAGATGTATCGAAGTCTAGACTATTAGAGTCCATTAGGTTCAAGACTACAAAGTATGTACTTTCCATATCTCTCGCTTGCACGTGATTAAGCTTTCACACCGCTTGCGTACGGCTCTCTACCATCAGAGGACAAAGCAGCGGTTAGATGCTTCCTGGTCGTGTAAGATGCGCTGGAAACACAATCTCATTCGCCCAATTTTTCTGAGGTGTTCGGCTACCCCACCACTCTTATTACCCCTCAGTCACCTGTTTTACTAGCACGTCCACACCCTTTCCAACCCACAACATCAATTTCTCTCCTTCCGACCATTCTTTAGCACTGATTTACCTTCGTTTACCACCGAGGAGTCAGCCCCGCAAACATGGCTGAAGAAACCGTTGGTGAGCTTCCTACATGGCCCTCTGTTGCCGCTACGTCACCGCACAACAGTGTCCGGCCTTTGTAGGAGGAAGACATGTTGCTAATTAGATTTTCAGACTACTCATTGGCGAACCCCGACACCTTGACAAAGTACAAGGTCGCCGCTGGAATCTCTCAGACGGTTCTGAAGACTGTGACAGGTTCGCCATTCCCAAAGGCCCAGAGTGGGCAAGCCATACACCGCGACCAACACTGACGACCACTAGGATGGTGCGTTGAAGGAGCGAACATTGTTGAAGTCTGCGAGAAGGGCGACAAACTGCTGGAAGAAGAAGTTGCAAAGGTCTACAAGGGAAAGAAAATCGCCAAAGGAATTGCACACCCGACCACCGTCTCCCCCAGCTCCTACATCACGCCGTACACACCGCTGAAGACCGACGAGGAGGAGGCGGCTACAGTTCTCAAGCCTGGAGAGGTCATCAAGATCCAACTTGGGGCTCAGATTGACGGGTTTGGCGCAATTCTTTGCGATTCGATCATTATCCCATCTGAGAAGAACGAGGACGACAAGCTCCCCGGGCGCCAGGCGGACCTGCTCCTAGCCACATACTATGCCAATGAGCTGCTTCTCAGACTCATGATCCCCCCGGGACTGGTTCCTACCGGCACAGAGGAAGAGCAGAAGAAGGCCGCAGCCCAGAAGCCCCCAACTCAAGCTAAGATCACACAGCTACTGGAGAAGGTCGTCAAGAGCTTTGACTGCAACCTCGTAGAGAGCACAACTTGCTGGTTGTTTGAGCGAAACGAGATTGAGGCCAAGAAGAAGATCATTCTTGCGCCAGGAGAAGGTGTCAGGGGTGAGGGAATACCCGAGGTCGGCGAAGTATGGGGTGTCGAGATGGGCGTCAGCCTGGGTTCTGGCAAGGTCAAGACCCTTAGCAACAGACCTACGCTTCATCGCCGCACAACCACAACGTACGGCTTGAAGCGGCCAAGCTCGCGGGCTACTCTCTCTGAGATCGTTAAGAAGTTTGGCACGTTCCCCTTCAGTCTACGGCAGCTTGAGGACGAGCGGTCGGCCAAGGTCGGAGTCGTCGAATGCGTCCGAGGCGGCGTTGTCCGCCAGTATGAGGTCGTGGGCGATAAGGACAACGAGCCGGTTGCTCGCCTCTTCACGACGATTGGTAAGACACTCCCTTTATCGTCGCGTCAATTCATGTTCATCCCACATTCCTCAATTGCAACTATTATCGCTACGAGATCCAACGTGGTCGCTTCTATTATCCGTTAGAAGATGAGAACAAGATTAAAGGTCATCTTCGGAGCTAGATTGAGAGCTTTTTCGATCTGTCACTCCGGAGAGAATAGCGGCTGACTTGGTTCTTCTAGCACTGACGAAGCATGGGCTGACGCGCCTTTCTGGTCCCCCATCCCCCGATCTGGAACAGTACAAGACAGACAAGAAGATCACAGACGAAGATATTCTCAAGATTCTTGAGCTGCCGGTTGGAAAGCCGCCTGGCACAAAGAGCAAGAACAAGAAGAAGAAGAAGAAGCCCGCGAAGAAGGCGGCTGCAGATGCGGAGGAGGAGGATGCGGAGAGCAGCGACGAAGAATAAATGGCTCTGTATATGCGGGCCGAGGGTCGTCATTCGTACCAAGTCAGCAATCCCACCCGCTCGAACGAGGCTGCTCTGTCCATGAAAGAGGGGTGTGAGTAAGTGACAAAGACTCGGGATGGTCATCCTATGTTCACACAGGCTTGCACAGCATGCAAGGAACATGGATATCTAGTAGCTAGCATTAAAAGGCCATCAAATGACAAGACGACTACACCTCAATCTGCTGTGCTAGACGTCGTGATATGAGCGTGGGGTGGGAGGAGTGCTCAGCCTTCAGGGGTCATATACATATTTGCGTGAGCTTTCGTGGCAATGCCGCCTACCTGACATCTAGCCTTGCGTCTTGCGATCCTTCCATTAGAGTCATTTTTAGCTGCGGGAAAAAAGTCAAAGACATTCATCGCCTCCTGAAATGGGCGGGGGTTTGCTTACAATCTGAATGAACCAGACGGGACAGGAATCAATTTCCACTTGATTGGGTGTATTCTCGAAAGATCAGGCTCACTCGCGACGCACACTAGTTTATATTTGCGTTTGCTGGTAACTGTGTCGTTTGTCCTGGTTCCAGAGTATCTACCAAGGTTAGGGGGGGGCATTTTTCCCGCGGACCCTCGTCTCCTCCGAAACCTACTCTTCTCCTACGTTCATACCACAACCCCAAGACGCGACCACACTTCGCGCAACATACACGCACACGATTGCTTTGAGGGTGAAACGCGTGGTAACCCCCTTCCACTGCTCCTCACTAGATGCACCAGTAGCTAACGCCGCGCGCAGGCCTCGCCATGCCTTCTTCCATCCGCCCACCTGCAATCAGGAAATCGAGCCGCACCTCGAGTCCCTTTCGCAATTCCAACTCCTCACCCGCACCTGGACTAGTATTCAAGAAAGAGAAGGCACAAGCATCTTTGGACAACTGGGTCGAGCCCCTGCCAAAAAACCCCACCGCCAGCTTCGAAGACCACGGCTTCGCACGACACGGAGTCCTCGAAAACATGGCGCCCCTCGGCCAACTACCGTCCGCCAAGCTGAAGGCGAAGCTAAGAGGAGTTCAGGAGATGCAGAAGCCCTCCCTGCTAGGCAAGAACGGGAATCTGTCGGCGGCGGAAGAAGCTTTCTCAACTCCTGAGATGACGCCGGCCGCAGAGCCTGAGCGAGCAGAGTCGGAGCAGCCCGAGGAGGACGCGATCCTCCCTCTATCAATAGAACCGCAAGATGAAGACGAGGATGACGAATACATTCCGAACGGCGCTCGAAGCGCATCGCGGTCTGGCAAGGCGGCGATGAAGAACGGTTTCAAGGCTAGCACGCCGCATCGCGACGCCGTCCTTGCTCCCAGCACGGCCACGCCCACCACGCGCACTCCTGCTCAGAACCAGATCATGCTGAAGGCCGTTAACGCCGCTATGAAGAAAGCCAAGGACGATGGCCGACCCTTCGTGGGCGACGCAGTCCGCCGCTTATATGACGAGAGTTGCCACAATCAGGCCTACGCGCGGCTACTGGATGCCATCCTGAATGAACGAGCGACGCCGCAGGAGCACATTGATTTTCACGATTACATCAAGAAGGCGAAGAAGGTCTCAAAGACTTTGGAACGGCGGGCGAGGACGCTGACGGCTTCTCTGCAAAACTCTCCAGTCTCGCACGCCAAGACACGGAATTCTTCACTGACATCCGCCCGGCCCGCCGACACAATCACAACAATAGTTGCTGGCTCCACCACGCCTTCAATAAACACAATAGCAGCGCAGCTGAATTTGGCAGCGACCTCTGGACATAATCCTCTCTCCAACGTTCCTCACCTCTCTCCCAATCATTCTCCCAGCCACAACAACAACATCATTTTCGCTCCGTCACCTCGATCAACAACACCACCCGCCCAGTTCACCCCCGTCAACGGCACTACCAAGTCCACCGAAATGGTCTCGACACGCAGACAAGCCAAAGCCGCTGCTCCACTGCAGGATGCTGCTCCGCCGCCCGCCGCAACCAAGCAGCCCGCCGCGAAAGCACCGAAAGCACCGAAAACACCCAAATCGCCCAAGGGCAAAGGCAAAGCGCCCAAGGCACAGGCAAAAGCCACTCTTGACGCGACAGATTCCGAGCTCAGCGATGTCAACGAAGACATAATCATGAGCGAGCCACCAGAGGCCGTCTCCGTCAAGGAAGAGGACGTGGCCGTTCCACCGAAGGCCCCAAAGCAGAAGCTGATCCTCAAGAACAACCCCAAGGGGAAGAAACCGAAGTCCTCTACTGCTACACCGGCACCGATGACCGGAAAGCGCAGTGCGGATGAGGCTGGTATCGACGATGCAGAGCGCGAGATTCAGGTAAAGAAATCGAAAATGGCCCGCACATTCCCTGATTTCAATCCTGAGTTTTCTGCTATTCGATCACAACACGACGCGCTCAACTTTCCAAACGGAGTATTAACAGAATTTAACCAGGTTCTACAGCCATTAGCCGCATCATCATCAGCAGCAGCTCCACCACCTCCCCGACGCTCCGGCCGGTCACGCAATGGCAACTCGCAAGGCCCACAGCCCGCTCCCATTGCTACGACGCCTCAGCAGAATGGCGCGTACGCCGACCACGCCTTCTCTACCCTGAACTCGCCCGCACATGGCACGCCGGACTTCGCGTTCCTAGACGCTGCCTCACCGGGAGGAGCTGGATCGGCTGTCGCATCGAGGCCAGTTACGAGACCTACGACTCCGGCCGCTGGACACGCGACCAAGCGCCGCAAGACCAACAATGGCCCTGCAAAGACCAAGTTCTCGTAAGCATTCCTTCTATTCAGCCTCCCTTCCTTTCGTTCAGAAGTTTCGCGTTATGTCTCACCGTCGGGCTTTTGCCACCCTTCTTCCCCGCTTGGCAGCGTCGTTGCCCGCCTATGCCTCCAAATTCTCGAAAACATAATCAGAGCAGTTCGCTAATGCATTTCATACACTACAGGCCCGTCAAGGCGAAGGCAGTTGTCGCAAGCAGTTCGCGTGCGATTGGCGGATCGAGTGCGCAGGTCGGGGCGGATGACAGCGATGTGAGTGGCACCCACTTGGCCAATACCCCAACACGTTTTTCGTCCTTCCCTCGCTTTCATCCTTCCTCCACCACATCCCCTTTGTCCATCATGATTCTTCGAACGAGCCCTGCAGACTCACTCTTTTCATCTCCACCCACTCGAAAGTGTTTGTCAGTCCCACTAATTGTTTTCCAGGCTTCGGTCAATGACGAAGATGTTTGCGCTTCATGTGGCCTCGGCGGCCTCATCATCGGCTGCGACCATTGCGAGGATTGGTATCACTTTGCCTGCGCCGAGCCTCCCATTCCCGAAGGCGCAGAAGCACCAGATGATTTCGTGTGCCACAAATGCCGACGACTTTTGGCCGCAGCAGAGGCCTCACGATCGGCTCCAACCAAGAACCGATGGGTAGCTGCGCTCGAGTCCGCTTTACCCGCTCCCGAAACTGGTTCGAAATGGTTCGGATTACCTGACGACGTTCGCAATTACTTTGTGGGCGTGAAGACGAACGCAGAGGGTGGTTACGAAGAACAGCCGGCACGTGAGATTGCACTGTAAGTTTTCCCCACGCGCTTTTTGAGCATGACATTGACCTGCAATAGCGCAAAAGAGAAGGGCTTCTATGCCAAACCGGATACGTACAAGTTGATCGAGCACTCCAAGGCCGTCCTGTGCCATGGATGCTCACAGTCGTCAACCGGCAAGCGCGAGATCATCAAGTGCGATTTCTGCGACAAGTGGTGGCACTTGGACTGCCTCGATCCACCGGCTGCCATGAATCCCATGTTGTTCCCGGCATCAGGCATGACCCGCCGCGCCTGGAAATGCCCGCTCCACGTAGATCACGACCTCAAGAGTGTTGCAGAGATGAGCACGCCGACCTACAACGGCACTCTCAAGCGCAAGCGAGCGGCTAGCCCGGACCTCGACTCTGAAGACATCGTCCTGCGACACCGTATTCGACGCCCCAAGGTGTTGATTCCGCAAGACGTTGCCTTGCCACGTGGCCTCCGCAACAACGGTATCATCGAAGTTATGAGCAACGAAGACGAATCGGAAGATGAAGAAGATTGGGTCTACGACGACAAGGAACCCAGGCCAGAGGACGCTGTCCTCAAGAGAATCCCGAAACAAGTCATCATCGCCGACTTCATTGGCTCCGTCAAGCGCCGACGCATGAACGAGCAGGCCCACAAGGCGATGCTTGCCTCCAAGAACCTTGCGCGCGCCAAGGGAAAAGCCCCCATCACCGCCAATGGTGCCTTAACCAGCATTTCCTCCCGACCCATCGTAGAGCAGCAAGTCGCTATCAACCTGGCCCAGTTCGCACAAAAAGAGACTGATGTTGGTTTAACTGGCGAGAACGTCGAGTCTCTTGTTGCCAATCTGATCGTAAGTCTGCCCTCGTCTTCAGCATGTTGTCAATACTAACAGAATCTCCAACTAGGCCGAGGCTCCTTCCGATGTGATTGATCTTATTAGTAACCAGGCTGCCGGCGCTTCCGAGCGCGAGCTCCTGGTGAAGTTGCAGGAGCTGATCGCGCGCAAGCTGAATGGCGCGGGTTCTTCTTAGAGTTTTCCTTATTGTATAGCATAGCGAATGGATTCAACATAGCATAGTTAGCTGCTTTTTGAATGAACTATTGGCCCAATTCTGGGGGCATGGCGCCCAAGGTGGCGATTTGGGGTGTGAAATTGGTGTTTTTCACACCGAAGTTTTCCAGTAGCAGAAACTGGATGATACTGCACTGTACTAGTAATAGAGAATCAAAAGTAGACCAACTTGTCCGTGTGTTTGAATACGTGCTTAGTGCCTCAAAGGACATCATGTATGTATGTTGGAAGGTGCGGTTGCCATGTTAAGGTTTCGAGGAGCTGAATTTAGTTGTTTATTTTGGGGCTCATTTCAGATGCCCTTTTGCACTACATATGAGATCAGTTGTCTTTCGTCTTCCCTTTGAACACATGTTTGAGACATTGAAGATACTCTACACGTACTACGTGCATTGAAACTTGGATGTAAACATCTTAACGAGCTGAATCGGACACACGCACTTTTCAATCCTTTCTAGCACGCTTTTGCATGACCTCCGAGATTGCACGCATGGTAGATCGAGTCTGAATATATGCTAACGACCTTGACGAACCTCTAAACGTACTACCAGGGTTGAAACTTGAATGTAAAGATTTCAACAAGCTGAATCGGACACACGCACTTTTCAGTCCTTTCTAACACGCTTTTGCATCACCTCCGAGATTACACGCGTGATAGGTCCGGTCTGAATGCATGCCAAAGACCTTGGAGAACCTCTAGAGGTGATGAAATAAGTCTATGCTTGATGTAAAGGCTTCGGGAGGCTAAGACAGGCCTCGAACTTTCAGTTCTTTTTTCAACGCTGTTTTGCGTTACTCCTCAAATCAGCGGCCTTCCGTGTTACTTTTGAAGACAGACTAAACATCTTATTACGCTCCAGCACGTATAGCTCGAGGACGAAGCCTAATGTAACGTTCCTCACGTCCAATATCAGGCCACGGAATTTTAACCTTAATAGCGGTACACTTTTGCGTTACAACCTATATCAGCCGCTCTGCCTACTGGTCTTGACACGTCCTTGACGTCTTGATGGGCTCCAGGACCTATAGGCCGAGGACGACGCCTAATGTAACGTTCTTGACGTTCGATATCAGACCACGGAATTTTAAACGCAATGTTGGCACACTTTTACGCTACAACCTATATCAGCCGCTGTCCCTACTAGTACTGGACACGTCCTTAACGTCTTGAGGGCTACAGCACCTATAGCTCCAAGATAAAACAGTATGTTAAGTGCTTGACGTCCTAAAACGGCACCAGGTCTGTTTTCTCCATTTCGACCACCATATCTCACCACCAACAGAACCAGCCACATCATACAACCATTTTGACCATGTTCCAAGCATCCTCAACCCTCCAGGAGGTACCATTTGCAAAATGATCATGATGTAACGTTCTTGACCTCATCTATCAGACAGTCATTACCTCACACGTCTTTTGCAATCATCTTACCGCACCGCCTAGATCACACGCCTACTACCATGCGTTTGAGCAGTTCAAAAATATCTTATTGTCCTCCAGAACATTGCATTAATAGCACCCTTGGAATGTAACATTCTCAACCCACTAAACCAGCCCACCTTTTAACCCCCCACTCATCTCTTGCGCAGGGTCCTCCTCACAGCGGTATCAGAAGCGTAAAACGAGAGCCCAAATAGTACTATTCCCATCTCCCTCTTACTGCACCTCCTTAAATCATACGCCTAATACCATGCGGTTGAGCAGGTCTTGAATATCTTATTATCCTCCAGCACATTACATTTATAGCACCCTTGGAATGTAACGTTCTCAACCCCCTAAACCAGCCCACCTTTTGAACCCCCCCCTCATCCCTCCCCCAGGGTTCTCCTCACAGCGGTATCAGAAGCGCAAGACGAGAGCCCAAGTAGTACTATACCCATCTCCATCCTATAGCCTCTTTGACCACCCTCTCCGCATCCCAAGGCCCCCCTCAACCTCCTACCCCTCGACCACAAAATCCCCTACAACCGCCCGATGATCACTCACAAACACCCCATCCTCAAACCGACTCTCCAGAACCGCCAACCCCCTCACCGCCACCCCCCTCCCCACAAACAAAAAATCAATCCTCTTCGCCCTCTCCCCCTTTGGCTCAAACCCCGTAAACGTCATCTCATGCCCATACCCCCTCCCCCCCACCTCCCCTTTCGCATCCCTCACCGGACTCCCCCCGGCATTCAGCACCTCATACGCCTCCTGGCTCGGCTCGCTATTCAGATCGCCCGCCAGGAACACCGGCACCTCCCCTTCCCCCTTTTCCTGCTCTGCCACAATCTCCGCAACAATCATCTTCGCGCTCTCAAAACGTGACACCGCGCCCTGGTCATCCAGATGCGTGTTCATAGCCACCACCCGCCGCTTACTCGCGCGGTGCTTGAACACCCCGATCGTCAGCAGCCGGACACTCGCCGCGTCCCACCCCTTCGACGGCACCCCCGGCGTCGGCGACAGCCACACGGTGCGGAAGTCCTGCAGCGCCCACACGGCCGGGCGGTAGAGGATGGGCGCGTATTCGCCGGCGTGGTGGCCGTCGTCGCGGGCGACGCCGATGTGGGCCCATTCCTGGGACTGTGGGGGGGAGGATGGGATTTGAGGGGATGATGACGAGGAGGCGGGATTAGGGGTGGGATTGACATCGGCGTTGAGGTGGTTTAGGATGTCGTGGAGCTGGGGGTGCAGGACTTCCTGCAGGCAGATGAAGGCTTCAGGGTTGTAGAGGGTGGTGTAGCGCAGCTCGGCGAGGAGGCGGGGCAGGCGGATGGGCCAGAGGGCTTCGCCGGGGAAGGGGGCGGTCGTGGCGTAGCGGATGTTGTGCGTGAGGACGCGGATGGGGAGGTTGGGAGAGCTTTTCATGTCTTTTTTGTGGGGTTTGGGTTGGATTGATGGGGGTTGGAGAGGGCTGTTTGCGATGGTTGAGAGAGGAGAAGTTGGAATTTGGGATGTAGTCGTAGGATCAAGAAATTGTTTGCTGGAAGCTTTTTGATGCCAACTCACCTGCAGGAATGTATACAGCGATGTGGTGGCTTCATGACGTCTCACAGGTGCTCGTAGAAGGCGGGGTATGTGGGTCGTTCAATAGCCGGGAAAACAGCGAGAAGAAATAGATGTTCGCAGGATTATAAACAATGTCAATTGATGAAGAAGCTGGCTGACAAGCCGTCTACATCTTGACCCAATTGCACGGTCCCCAAATAGCAGCCTTTCCATTCCAACTGGCTCGAAATCAACGCCTGCCAGTAACTAGCTAGAAGCTCTTGAGGTCGAGATTGAACCTCGCATTCAAGCAACGCATCTAGCTCGCAAAACTCCGTTTTGAAGCTAGTGTGCCTTCCTTCGCTTGTCGAAGGACCCGGCTGTGAGATATGTATACAGTGCACCAAACCCATTTCAAAAGCTATCCATAATATTCGTCCAATGAACCAACTCCTAAGCATCTCCTCCTCATTCCCAGCGTAGTCCTTATCCCTGCGACGCGCTTCGCTTTCCTGTCCGTTTCTCAATCGCAAGTTTGTGCTGTTTGTTTCGAAGATGAACCTCGAAGTTTTCCACGGTCATTCCTGGACCCGCGGTATATAGCTTTCCAGGGCAATCGTTACACCGAATCCTTGGGCAATACTGGGCTTTGACGTTGGATGGAAGTGGGGCTCCAAGCGGAAGGTTGTCAGTTTTGAAGGCTGACCCGCTGTCCTGATTAACGATAATGTACCGCATGACCGACTCGAAGTCATCGACTGGGTAGTCGTTACGCAGCTTTTGTAAAGCATTGCTCAACCATTCTGGAGGTGGAGGCTAAAAAAGATAGGTCAGCACGCGCGATATAATACCTGAATGAGGTCTGACGTCCTTGATGGATGCACGGCCCTTCTTTGACGTGGAACGAGTTTTCAAGAGTACTCACCATAGGGGCGCCGGCCGGCAGGGGGTATGGTGCATCAGTACGGCCGTCAGGGAGGTAATGCCATTGGGTGTTGCCACCGGATGGTGTAGGGGTTGAAGACTTGCTAGGAGAAGCTTCAACATTCGAAGCTGCGGTTGGAGTGGAGCGTTGTGGGAGTGCAGGCGACGGAGGAGGTGGCATAGAGGTTACTGTGGGAGTACTACGCTGTGGCGTTGCGGTCTGTGATGCCATTAGAGGCGTCGATAGGTTTCGCTGCGACGAGTACTCGCCGCTTTGCTTTGACTTTTGGCCCTGCAACCATTGTGATAACTTCTTGGGAGCAATCCGAAGCTTCACTATAAGGGTAGTGGGGTCGACAACGCTCTCTTCTCTTGTTTCGTAGGCCCCGAATCGACGGGCAGAAGTTCTGGTCTCGTGGTGGTGTTGCAAAGACGCAATCTCTGGAGTTGCAGATCTGCCCAGGTTCGCCCGCATGGCAGCTTGAGCAGCAGTTGCTGCTCCTCGTATCCCTCTTGTCCGCGCAGTGCCACCCATAATCTGGGATGGCGCAGGAGACTCAGGCGCCGAATCCTCACTATCTGACTCGTCCGAATCATCCCCTCCATCGGTTCGTCCAGTAGTACGGCCGCGGCGACCAGACGCAGATCTGGACAACTTGAAGACACGGCTGGTTTCAACTGACTCCGCAGCTCCGGGGATGACAGACGACACCACTAGTGTGCGCACTGTTCGTTGGCGATCCTTTAGGTCCGGTAATGCAGGTCCTCCGCGGCGGTTCACCGACCTCTTCTGTCGCCGCTGCTCTCTCAGGATTGACAGCTCCGCCCGTTCTAATTCTGCCTCGTTCAATTCGTAGAGATAGGGCGTGTAATCTTTGGCGGATTGCATTGGACGGAAAACAGACGGAAGCGGAGAAGGCAAGAAGCCCTCCCGCACATCCGCGTCTTCAATGGGACGTCCATCAAATGGATGTCCGGTGATGTAGAGACTCTTCGTGAACATTTGGGTCTGCTCCCGGATCGAGTGTCCTATTGCTGTTGTGAACTCTCCTGATAGTGAAAGATCGCGAGCCATTTGTCTGGCGAACTCCTCCGGCGAATTCAGTGGGTTGTTAATCTCCCATTCGAATTGATCCATTAGCGTATGCTGACCAATGGTAATATTGAGCTTGATCAAAATCCGCATTTCGTCATTCTTGTACGCCATGTAGGGTTGGTGTGGATCGAGTGGTTCCTCGTCGATGAAAACGTGGGGGTAGAAGTCTTGTATCTGCTCTGCCATTTCGCGATTTATCTGCTGCGTCAAGAGACTCCTGGTTTCTGGTGGTAGGCGGAAATCCTCGACGAGGTTTTCGGCGAAGACCTCAGGAGGCGTTACGCGATCATGCAGATTCCAGGTAAAAGTGTCTCTCAGTTTTATTTTGTCGAATTCAATATCCAGCCGGACGGGAACTAGTTCTTCTAGCTGGTCGGCTTGTGTCGCGCCGTCTTTCCTAGAAATGTGTAAAGTTTTTGATCGTCTATTCCCTGGCCTTTTCCTTGATGCCGGGTATTCCAGCCGCGATGGCTTCATCTCTGTGATGCCGTTGCCGTATCCCATGTAGCCATATCCGTAAACCGAGCCAGGATCGCGCGACCGTATTTGTAGGAGACCCTTGTAGTAGTCGGCTTCGCGCAGCTTCTCCGCGATGATTATTCTGTTCCGCTCGGACTGGTCGTTCATAGCGTCGGCATGGAGCATATCGCGTGTGATGTAGTCGTTCAACAGAAACTCGGGGATCCCTGGTTGCGAAGACTCCTGAGCAGCGGGCTGAGATGGGAGTCGCGAGCCCGACCGCGACCGTTTCCGACTCGGGGAGGTTGTGCCATTGACAGTGCCAGTGGTGGCAGGCGAGGTATCGCCGTGGGATGGAAGTGCTGGGCGGGCTGTGTCGGATTCGATGTTGACCCCCGACGCAGCCATCACGGCCTTGGCTTTCTCCTTCCCCTCTCGTATCACGTCGTGTCCGTCCGCTGTCGCGTCACTATTGGATGGGCCATGTGGCTGTTGCACGGCACCGTCGCTGGTGCCATTATGGCTTGCGGACGCGCCCACCGGCGACGACACATTTTGCGCAGAGTCTGAGAGGGCCGAGGAAGAGGAGGGAGAGGGCATTCTGGCAGCGGAGAGCGGACGAGATTACAGGCGCGCCCTGAGCGAAGGTCTGCCGAGACAGGGCGGATACATGAATGGTCTGGAGAGGTCAGTGTCAGGGTCAAGTTCATCAGGTTCGGGCGCAAAGGAGCGGTCGCGTCGCCATTGCCAGACAACAACAAGCAGCGCAGCGCAGGGCCGCGGGCTTCACAGGGGCCATCGGCGCCGCATCACTTGCAGGCTGATGGAGGAGCCACGGTGCGATGGCACAAGGCGGGACACACGTACCAGATGATGAGAGTGCGCGTCGACAATTCCAGGCGCTCCTGGTTCGCTGAGGGAAGACTTGCCGATCACGGGGCAGCAGCGCGCAGGACTCGGGCGGACACACAGGGCGGAGAGGCGGAGAGGGACCGGAATGAAGGCTGCTCTGTCCTCCCCTGGGTGTTTTAGGCGCGGCGGAGGGTAAGCTCGGAATGCCAATTCGTGGAAGCGTGCGTGTTACTGAGGATGGGAGCAAGGCGCTTGTCCGCCGCCTTTGCCGACCTGACGTGGCTTAGTTCTAGTAGACGCCCCTGCAGCGACGACGGCAACGACCAAGGCGGGCCAGCGAGTCGCGGCGCTGTGTTTCAGCTGGGGGGGACGAGGGCTCAGTGCGCCGCGTGTTATTGGGTTGAAGTGAGGCCGAAGAGGAGCACTGCAGATGGATGAGTCTCTCACGGCACGTGACGAATTAGTCAGCATCGACTGATGAGGTGGACATGACGGCAGCAGATATGGAGTGAAGAGCCAGGCTTTGCTGGATAAAAAACAGCGTTCCAATTTGAATCCGTCTGAAGTGGCCCAGAGAGCTACCAGATCTGCACAACCGTCGTTTCCAAGTTTTTTGATATCGTATCAGAAGCCTCAAGCAGTGCTAGGCAAGGGTACATGATCTTGGAGTAGGCGTGTATCGAAGTATCGGAGGTTTTAGGATATAATAAAGAGCTGTTGACTGCCACATTGTTCAACGAACCCTGAGAAACATGGACAGTATAGCATAGGTCTGAGCAGCAAGGCAAGGACATGAAGCATAGCGTAGGTCTTAGCAGCAAGGCGAAGATATGGAGCATAGCATAAGTAGTAGTAGCAAAGCGAAGACAAGGAGAGCAAGCAGATGCACCCAGCCGCAATGCGACATAAAATAACAAGCACACGCATCCAGCAGCAAGACAACATGAGTGGTGTAGCAATTGCAGCTCAGTTCTCCATTTTATCCCTAGCCCGAGGAAAATGAGGAAAGCCGCTCACAAAGACGGAGAAAACGAGAAGTGGTGCTAATACAGTGCTTGAAGCCGTGCGGACGCCGTACACAAACACCCCCAAGGCACTGCTGCACTCTGCCAAAACCGAAACTTCGAACCGCGAATACCGAGCCCAATACCCCAGTAACCCGTGTATGCCCCTGATCTCCCAAATAGCTTTGTAGAAATCCCTAGGAATCGTGCGTCCTTCCAAGAGATCTTTGCTACAACAAAGGGTCATCGGGCACACGTGTAAGGCGACTACTCTCGACGAATTAGTTGAAACGTCTTAACAAACTCTCAGAGCAAAGAGTCAAGCCTTGTAAACACGCTCAAGCACGCAGCCACGACCTGTAAACTATGTTAGTACTAAGCTCAAAGTATCAGGGCTACAATGCCTCGTCATCGCTCCGCATGCACAGATATATGATTTCGGCATTGTAGGCAAAGTCCACTTACCTCAAGCTGCAGCTCCTTATCCTTGCCGGCGTTGATCTCGTCAGTGATGACCTGGCCCAAGTTTGCGCCCACTCCCGCAGACCCTCCAGCTCGCTTGCCAAAAGGCCATTGGGAGTATTCAGCGAGAAGTTCGTCAACCTGGGCAAAGGCTCGTTCTCGTGCCTCATGTCCGAGTGTTGAGAGAGCGTTTTCGAGGACATTCGCCGCATACGCCGCGCAGACCATAGCAATCGTTCGCAGGTATCGAAACTCCATTTCTTCAGGGAGGAACTGGCTTGCCGGGAGCACGACGGTCCGACTTGTGAGGACGTTCCGCACCCTACGCCTTATCTCGTCCTTCGCTCCACCGTCTGCTACAGGATGTGTTGCCATGTCGAATAAGAGAAAGTTCTTCTTCTCGGTGCGGAGGATGCCCTTGTCCACGAGACCCTTAGCGAGTCGTTCGCGGACTTGCTTTAGCTGATAGCCAATCTTCATCAAATTCCAGGTCTCGCCTATAAAGAAGTACAATTAGTTCAGAGTATAACATGGGCAGGATGTCCCTCCAATTCTTACCGCTCATAAGATCAATCCACGAGTTGACGCTCATCTTCTCGCTCGACTTCATCATCTTGAGTGCTTCGTCAAGCAAAACCTCGCCGGTCAGAGTATCATCGACGACCTCAATGACACGGTCTGCCAGGGGAAAGCGCCGCCGCGAGGAATCCTTTTGCATGCTCACACGCCCCCTGAACGCCAGTTCGATGACGATACATCCTCGCAGCGCATACGATATGTTGTCGTTCCAGAAGGAGAGATAGCCCTGTTCACAAGATATCAGACTAGTCCAGTTCCCCATGAGCAGCATAAGCACTGACCTGCTTGTCTTTCAGGCCCATCAGAAGCACCTCTTCCATCAGGGTCAACTTGGGCTGCTTGTTCCTCTCGGCGCTTTCGCTGATATCCCGCGGGTCGAATGCAATCTTGTGTCCATTCTCAGAGTTCTCATACGACGTCTCTGGCGCTCGATCTTCGTTGCGCCTAGGCACGGGCGAGCTCACTCGGCTGGCATCTTCACTGTCGGCGCCTGCACCGCCAGCAGCGGCCCCTCCTCGCCTACGTGTGAGACCGGAAGTTGTGGAAGCCATCTGCGGGGGTGTTGTGAAGGCTGGTCAAGGGTTGGGGGTTGGAGGGCTCAAGGCTCGGTGTGAGCGCAGGGGTGGGCGGCGCAGTCTAAGTTGGCATGCGGGACGCAGCAGTGGAAGTGTGAGGTATCGAATCGTCGCTGGGAATCGGGCGTGTATACGTAAGGTGGACTCCAGTAGTGATTGGGTGCGGTGTTGAGGAATATTGGCTCGTGGTGTTCTGCCTCCGACGTTGCGGTGGTGAAGACAGGTAGGTAGATTAACGAAAGCCCTCGCCAAGCCTTTTTTTGGAATGGCAGAGGTACGTCAACTGATTGTTTTTGATACCGGTTTGAACAGTAGACAAGTGAGATATGACGCCGGCTGGGAAAGCCAGGCGAGTTTACTGATACTTCGCGCTGCTGCTCTGTAATTTCTCAAAAGGTATCAATGGGCACAAAGCGGCGGCAGAGCAGTGGAAGAAGTGAGCATGTGTTTTATGCGATAGTACACGCGCACCGAGTCCTATGGCCAAGACTCGCACGCAGAGAATATATAACAGAGTTCGAGGCTATCTACGCAGATCCATGGATGCGCCCGAAAAGCCAGTATCCCACCCCATCCGACCTCTCCGATCAACGATCTCAATTCCAGCGACCAGTTTAGTGCGCTATTGATTGATTAGTATGTTTCCACGCAGCTCGCAGATCTCAGCTTACCATCAGGCTGGCTCAGAATGTATGACACGGCCTTGTCAACTAGCAATTGGTTAGCATCATTTTCATGGTTAGATTTAAGGTTCAACATACTGCTGTGAATCGCATCCGCCTCCTTATCCGGGATCTCGATGCTGAATTCCTGCTTAGGTATTAGCTGCCTGGCCAACTGCATGTATATCGCCGCAGACTGACCTCCTCAATCGCCATAACCACCTCCACGGTATCAAGACTGTCGAGGCCGAGGTCGTTTGAGAAGTGGGAAGACGCGGACAGCTATAACTTATAAGTCTTCTTCATATTGTAGATATCCTGCGGGTTTGATGTACCTTCGAGGCATCGCTGACCTGCATTCCCCAAAGTTAGCCACTACATCCGCAAGAGCCCATTACATTATCTCCGGACGCACCTTGTCGAAGTTCTTCAACAGATCCAATATCCTGCCCTCAACCTCATCTTTGGACAGTCCCGCGGGCGCCGAGTAGCATCGTACCGATTGGAAGCTGGCAGCCGGAATTATTTGCTTTGACTGGAAGAGGGAGCTTCGCGCAGCCGGTCGGGCAATTGGCGTCTGAAACCGAGGGGCAGCCCTGGAAGCAGCTCGCGCTGACCTGAGGATGGCATTTCGGAACATGGTGTGTGATGTAGGCGGAGCGTTGGCGGTGATGGGGTGATGGAGCGTTGTTAGAGGTGGAGTTGCTGATCGAGGTCCATGATGCACAGCAAATCTTGAGATCACGTGACTGTGAATGTGCCTCGTCGTGAACACCCCAACATAGATTAATTCGGGGCTGATATCACAGGATCTGCTTCAAAAGCCGCGTCTTTCATCTCTCTATAAATTTGGTTCTTCCATTATTTGCGTTGCGCGGGGGCCGCGCCGCGACGTTGTGGACGAATAGAGACGCCTTGATTACTGCGGCAACTTCCTGAACTTCAAGAGCTTCAACACCCGACGACCACCTATTGCCACCAACCCACCCCGAAGCCGACACTCCACTCCTTTCGACCTTGCGCACACAATGGCCAGCGCGACGAGGCCATTGATGATGCTGGCCCGCGGCCAACACGGCGTGGCATTGCTCAGGGCCTCCCGAATCCCTTCAGCCACGACCGCCGCATTCTTCTCCACCACAGCGTTCCGGGCCGCCACTCCAGCAGGGCCCCCGCCACCAGGCTTCAGGCTGGCACCGCCGAAGAGAGAAATGGACTCTGGCGAGAGCGCGCTTGACAAGGCTGGAAAGTACTTCTTGTTGATGGAGATGATGCGAGGGATGTGGGTGTCCTTGGAGCAGTTCTTCCGTCCACCGTGAGTCTACGCTATTGGGGCCTGAGACCTCTCCACCAGCCTCCGAATAGTGTGTTGATCAACTCTGAAGGTACACAATATACTATCCGTTCGAGAAAGGCCCAATCTCGCCACGATTTCGCGGGGAACACGCACTCCGACGATATCCGACAGGGGAGGAGCGCTGCATTGCATGCAAGCTGTGCGAAGCTATCTGCCCGGCCCAGGCCATCACGATTGAGGCTGAGGAGCGTGAGGATGGTAGCAGGAGGACGACGAGATACGATATCGATATGACCAAGTGCATATACTGCGGTCTGTGCCAGGAGAGCTGCCCCGTTGATGCAATTGTTGAGGGTACGTCATTAAATTTACATATGTATAGGGTTTTGCTAAGTATCATAGGTCCCAATGCGGAGTATGCAACTGAGACTCGGGAAGAGTTGCTATATAACAAAGAGAAACTGTTGATGAACGGAGACAAGTGGGAACCAGAGATCGCGGCAGCTGCTCGTGCGGACGCCCCATACAGGTAAATGGATTTCGAGATCGTCAAAATGTAAATATTTCAGAACTGGAGCCTCGAGATTCTCATAGTTGTAACTATAAGCACTCCCTAGAATGCATCCCTTTGTAACAGGCTCATATGCTTGCATGAGTGATGACGTGAAAATAATATCCTCATTATGGTATCAATCAATTGGGTCCCAGACGCTTAAGCCGACTATCGTACTTCATGCAACATGCCTTTGCTGTCCCGTAATTGCAGTTGTCAACCAAACTTGGCCTTCTGTTTACTCTCCTTGGCCTCCTTTTTGCCCTCCTTTTTGCCCACCTTGTCTTCCTTCCTTAGCTCCTTTCTTGCCGCCTTTTTGAGCTCTTCCTTTCTCCGCCTGGCATCGATCATCTTCTGTTTGTCCTGCCCGGACTTCCCTAGAGTACTATCCGCCTTCCGCTGGGCACGTAGCTCCTTGATTTGAGCCTGGAGTTTGGCTTTCATGGCATCCCGTTGCGCCTGCGTTTCTGTGAGAACTTCTGCTTCATCGTCTGGATCTTCTTCTACTCCCGGCGCTGGCGTGGATGCCGCGCTGTCTTGAGAGCCCGCAGGCTCGTCCTCGACTAACCCGCTGACATCGATTGCCTCAATGTCATCGCCATTGGCTTCGTCCTCGTCCGAATTGGCCACCTTTTCCTGCTCTGCTTCGACAGGTTTCTCAGTAGCAGCTTCTTCTTTCCGCGCCTTCCTTGCCTCCACTTTCTCCTTCAGCTTCGCTTGCTTCTCCTTCTTCCTCTGATCTTTCTCCCTCCTCTTCTCTGCTTTTGACTTCTTTGGTACTATCTCCCCCTCCACGCCACTCTCTGCGTCATCTTGCTCTCCCTTGGGCGTCTTGGCTTTGTCTCCTTTAGCGCCGTTTAGCTTCAGCATCTTCGCCTTTTTGCCCTTTGCTCTTAAGCCCTCCTGTGGTCGTTCTCTGCCCTCTCCTCCGATGTCCGAATCATCCTCCGCCTCCAACTCCCGCTTCCGCTTCCGCTCGTTGTCGTCCATGACATCTTTCGCGCTCTTGTAGGAGCTCGGGTCTAGCTTCGCGCGTTTGGCCTCCCGTTTCTGCTTCTTCGTCTGCTTTTTCCGTTGCCATTGGTCCTGACGTAGGTGTCAGTCTGGTAGTTTTATATAGATTTGAATAGACACGTACACTCGTGTCTTCACCATAGTAGTGCTTAGCTGGTATCAGCGAAATCAAACCCTCGAAAGCTCGAGCATGGCTTTTAAGACGTTCCTAGGGCGCATTTAGTCTTCTGCAATGTAACAGCGAGAAATAGACATACCTCTAAGTCGTCCGCCATTTTGGCCGTAACTGAGGCGCAGGCGACTTATGTGAGCTTGAGGATAGGGATTCTCTGCTATACAGTGTATGAGTAGGCTTTGGTGGTGATTGGCGCGAGGTGGACGTGAGAGCTGTGCCCGCGAACTTTTTCTGTTACTTCGCGTATTCCTGCCAAAACATGCGCCAAGGCCTCGGCCTCCCTTCCGCAGGCGGAAGATCCCCAGACCTATTCACTCCGCTCAGCGGCGTAGGAGGTTATTTCTGTCTATGCTCTACATTTTGTTTGCCACGGCTCTTTCCCGCTGCGGCCTTCGTACGAGTTACGAGTGAAGCAGACGCGTCGGCCTATCTAAATCTGAGGACCTTTGGGCCGGCACAGCCACTGCTGCCACGTAAATCTGAGCTGGATGCCTGCTTCGAGAAAATGAGCCTGGGCTTTCACGTCAGCCCGCTGCGTCTTGTGTATAACACGTAACAGCCCTAAACAACTAGGCCTATATTCCGGCATGTCTCATAAATCATAAACCCTCTCCTTCTACCTTGTCCAACCCACCTACATCCGAAGCGTGGCCCTAATTCCGCTTGCTTGCGTTCGAGGTCTAGTCTAACAGCGAGAACGATGGCTTCTGCTGCCATTGAAGCGAGGTCACTATCGAATTTGACTGCACTTGCCTCCCAGCCGCCACGCTATCCACGGAATCCTACTCACGAGAGGCACGAGCCGTTGGTGCTGTACATAGCTCGGGTACCAGGAAGCAGAGGTGTGAACGCTGCTTAGAGACGCATGTTTAGCCCGCTAACCGTTTCAGATGTCTTCCTTACTCCCATGAAACCTCTGGAGAAAGTGGTGACGGCAGAAGATGTACAAAGCTGTTTATATTACCTACATATAGATCAGCCGGAAGACGCCGAACTTCTTGACGACCCTATCGAGAACCCAGGAACAGGAACGGAAGCTCCTCCACCGCCTCCGGTGCATAGGAAAGCTGTTGATCCTAGTAATTCGACGTACAACAACAATCTTCTGACTCCAGAGCAATCACCTTATCAACCTTCAACGAATCCACCCCATGTGACGCAGAGAAAGCCGCTGTCAACGTCGCCGTTAGCTCCACGGACAGTCATTGACAATCGCCATGAAACCATCCAGTCGAACTACCCGCGGCCAGATGCCCGAGATCATTACCGTGGCCGATCTGCCGATCTGAGTGGCTTGCGCAATGGCGAACAGCTTCCGATTTTGCCTCCTCGTAGGCCATCTGAACAGCATCCATTACCCCCACGGCCACCGTATCCAGTGGACCCCACAGTAAGGAATGATCCATACCGATCATCGCAGGGAAGTTATCCTCCCGCATTCCGAGAGCCTTTTCCTTCGAGACCATTATCACAGAACACATATGGCGCGCAAGTGCCCCCAGCTCAAAATATGCAGGGGCGACTTTCCGCGAGTCCAGAAAGACCTCGCACCCCTAACTTCTTTGGGGCTTCGCTTACCCTCATCCGACGGGACCCATCCTCCTCCTCTCAGTGGAATGTTGCGCGGATCGAAGATCCTCCAATTGTGGAAGTATCTTCCTCCAACTTACACAATCCCGCTGCAGCTCAAAAGAGCAAACGCGCTGGAGCCCCGATGTACATCGAAATCAATAACATTGGATACTCAAAGTTCCTAAACACCTCGGAAGGCCTCCCGTCTGCGGCTGTTGGAGAAAATGGCGTATCCGCTAAGACTTTAAAGGACCTGGCTACCAACATGTCTGCAAAAGGCGATAATGTCCCCAGCGAAACAGTCTTCAAAAGGCGGCTGTGGATGGAGGGTGCAAGATACAACGACAAATCTTTCGGACATCGAAGACTCAACTCCTACGACTCTAGCACTGGATCGGATGTTCCACGAAAGAGCTCAGAAGGCAGAAATAACGAACGGCTATCAGCAGATTACAATAGCCCCACCGCCCCAGTTCAAGATCGAGGCGACCAGGCCTATGCCACTGTTCAGATACCTGAGAAGCGCTCTTCCAGCTTTCGCGGGTATGCCTTTACCAGTCCGTGGAATGGACGATGTGAATTCTCGACCGGTGGTGCAGGGCGGTCTTTGAAGGTATAGCAGCTATACCACGGAATGTGCATTGCGCATGACTAACGGGAAATATAGTGCAAGCACATCATGTCTGGCGGACATCAAGGCGCCGCATCGTCCTTTCCCGTTGCTGCCAATGTCAGTGAACTACGCTTCAATCTGCCCGGTACCTCTATGTTGCCATCAACACCAAGAGGCGACGACGCCTCCTCTAAGCGATCATCCTTCTTTAGGCCTCGCCATGGTCGACATAAATCGCTTCAAGATGACGTTTCCAAACTAGACCTCTCGTTAGGTCAGGAACAAGCTGGCGGAGGGTTCGGAGGCAAACAAGCAAAACTAGGGAAACTCATTATTGAGGACGAGGGCTTAAAAATGATGGATCTTCTGGTGGCAGCTAACATGGCGCTTTATTGGCGGGTCTATGAAAAGGTCGATGGGAAGTCGCGGAGAACGGATACCAGTTTTGAAGGATACTAAATGGGGGGGGGCCTGGGGGGTTTAGAGCACTAGACTCTTTTCGGTAATCATAACTTCAAAGAAGAAGGTGAGATACTTGATGAGGAGTTTTCTGAATAATTCCTCTAATTCTGGTGTGCCCTATTTGCCTGCTGTCAAGCGCTAGCGCTAGCCTCTGAATTTCAAGCGAATTTGTCGCATTTGCTTGACGAGGAAGTTGCGCCCGGGCAGCGGTTGTCGCGCGTGTACGCGATTTGAAAGTAAGCAGTCGTATTGTCCACCGATTGTTCACAACAATAGCTTCACTTCCATATTGACCATCTTGAGCCAGCTTGTTGCGCGCGGCCAGCTACATAAAACCATCAACCTAGTTTACGACGACCAAACTCTCGACAAACCACCATCGCACGACGTCCCAATACAACTCTTCAAAACCACCATCCCACAAGTTCCCAACACAACTCTTCAAAAATATGACACGCCAGCGCATCGCAGTCAGAATAAAGTCTCTCGAAGACGTAAAGGCGTTCTTCCATCTCGCCACGCAGCCTCGCATGACGGAAATACGGTCTATTGAGCTCACTCTAAACGCCCACGACTTCTGCGACTACGAAGATGACCTCCTCGCGATGGCTTTCCAGCGCTTTCAACCCGACGGCAATCTCAATCCGCACAAAATCTCCAAGATCGTGATCAAAGTGGATGGCACTATACTCTTCACTCGGCAAAACTACACCGTCATCTCACCAGTTGCTTCTTGGTACGTCGACAAGAAACTCGAAGGCTTACTCTCCGGCAAGACGACTGTCGAAGAGAAGGAAGAAATGCCCTTTAGCGTCCTGTCGCAGGAGAAAGCTTTCGTGAGCGCACTCCTCGGACTTCGTGGTGTGGTGGAGGTGCAAATTACGGGCAAGATGGAGCAAGCTTTACGAGAGGAGATCATTAGGAATTTGACGACGGAAGTCGGTCAACCTGTTCCTGTCGCGCCTACTCGTGAGCGGCTGGCTGTCAGCAGCATCTTCTGGTCAAAGTCCTACGATCGCAAGCGCGCCCATGACAGCAATTACCCTTCATACGCCCCGAAGGACGCGAGCAGTAGCGATAGCAAGCTTTCCGCCGCCAAGGGAAAAAAGCCAGCGATAAAGAAAGCCAAGCCTGGCCCAATGAACCCATCGGCCAAGCGGAAAGCGGATCCCAATGATGAGGGTCAGCCAGAAGGATCTGGCGCTATCGCGAAGAAGTCAAAGAGTGTGGAGAAGGCTTCCACCCCCCAAATGACGGTTTCGCAGACTCCCGGAGCCAGCCTTCCTCCTGGAAACTCCGGCCCAATGAACCCATCGGTCAAACGGAAAGCGGATCACGAAGATGAAGGCCAGCAAGAAGGATCTGGCGCTGTCGCGAAGAAGTCAAAGAGCATAGAAAAAGCCCCTGTCCCCCAAAAGACTGTTTCACAGACTCCGGGAGCTAGCCCTCCTCCTGGGAACGTGCACGCCGCAAACCCATCGGTCAAGCAGAAAGGGGATCACGAAGCTGAAGGTGAACAAGAAGGATCAGGCACTGTCGCCAAGGAGTTAACTAGCGTAGAAAAAGCCTCCGCCGCCCAGAAGACTGTTTCGCACACCCCGGGAATCAGCGTTCCTCCTAGCGACGTACACGCCGCAACCCCATCGGTCAAGCGGAAAGCGGATCACGAAGCTGAAGGTCAGCAAGGAGGATCTGCCCCTGTTGCGAAGAAATTAAAGAGCGTGAAAAAGGCCTCTGCCCCGCAAAAAACGGTTTCGCAGACTCCCGGAACCAGCCTTCCTCCTGGCAACGTGCAAGCCGCAAACCCATACAGGATCGAGACGTTAAGACGGATCGCTGCTAAGCCGCAAGACAAGGACGACTATGGCCCGGGGGAGCATGGGGTCACGGCTACGCATTACAATTATATGGAACCAATCGACAACCCACCACCAGGCAAGACTGGCAAAGACTGGATCATTCCAACCGGGAAAGGTGGTAATTGTCTGATGGGTTGGAACGCCATAGGCGACTTCGACTAGCTGTCTGGCTAGTCCACGGCTAACGCAAAGTCTACTGATTTCTTGGAACCGGCAGCAGATTTGTATCTGCATTTGAGCTTCCAATTGAGTGATTTTCAATGACTCTGGCGTGATTTTACTGTTTCAACATCGCAATTTGCGCCCGTATAAGGGTCTTACATAGTATTATAAGCCTTGCCAGCTTGAGCTACATTGAGGACAAATATGTAACTTTGTTCCCATCGATACTAAATACACTATGCTACTAAAACAGCTAGCTCGCTTTCGAAATTCTATTCAATTAATTTACATTTTTATCAAAAGAGTGTAAGTGTTGCATGAGCCTATCGCATGCACGAGGTGGTGGCGGTGTCTAGGTATGGAGTGGCAGGGCAGGCTGCAGGCAAATGTTCAGCCTCACTCGATGTGCCCGGCGTCACCTCCCCAGCTAGATTCTCCTCACAACTCTTTAATGGGTCTGCCAACCACTAATACTACATAGACCTCCTTCGGAGCCTACTTAGGCACACTATACTTGCACTCTGGCCCGCAGCTCTCTTCTATCCGCATGCGTTTGTTGAAGGTCGGAGATGACGGCGAACTCAGCCTTGTCGAGTTCGTCGGCAGCAATATTCCACGGTATGCGATCCTGTCGCACACCTGGGGGTCTGATGACCAAGAAGTCACTCTGAAAGATTTGACGGAGAGTCCGGATCGAGGCAAAACCAAAGCTGGGTATGAAAAGATCAGATTCTGTACATCGGAGGCGGCGAAGAACGGCCTCCCATTTTCCTGGGTGGACACCTGCTGTATCGACAAATTAAGCAGTTCCGACCTCACAGAGTCTATTAACTCTATGTTTCGTTGGTACCGCGATGCGGCAAAGTGCTTCGTCTTCTTATCCGACGTTTCGAACAGTGGCTCTGCCGATTGGAAATCAGCATGGCGGCACAGTAGGTGGTTTACTCGTGGCTGGACATTGCAGGAACTTGTTGCTCCAGCAAAACTGGAGTTCTTTTCCGCTGAAGGGGCGAGTATTGGCATTAAAGATTCGATGGTGCAGGAAATCCACGAGATCACAGGGATCAGTACGGAAGCGCTCCAAGGACGACCTTTGTCTCAATTTAGCATTGACGAACGTTTGTCATGGGCAGCGAGACGCGAGACAAAACGCGAAGAAGACTCCGCATACTCCTTACTCGGCATTTTCGACATTCACATGCCCCTCATCTACGGTGAAGGACGCACAAAGGCGTTCAATCGACTTCGAAGAGAAATACAAACGTCTCTGACCGAACGTTGGCCTACACTACAACCCAGCTCCGGAGAAGAGAGCAAGGCCCACACTGAAACGACATTCGCGAATACTGGAGCTTTTGGAAACGAATCATCGGTTTTTAGGCTGCACGAAGCCGACGAGATTTTCTACCAAGTCATTGCGACATTTCGTGATACGCTGGACAGAAACGGAATGGAGCAGTTTCAAGAGTTCAATACCTCTTTCGAGATGTTAAGAGACTTACAAGCAAAATGCACGGTCGTCCCCAATCACCGCAAGCTCTCCAGTCTACAGCGAAAGGTTGAGCTATTTACTGCTGCTTGGGAGCCTTTTTTTGAGATAGTGACGATTTTCGAACCCACTCGCCCTGAATGGACGGCTCTGGCTTGGGGCGCTATTCGTCTGGTATTTCTAGTAAGCATCCTTGCCAGCCCAAGATCACCAAACGATACTAAATCTCACGTTCTAAAGCTGGGAATGAAACATAGAGTCTATCTGGACAAAATTGTGTGCATGATTTCGAGAATTCGAGAGTCTTTGCCGTCGTATAAGGAGTACCTGAACGCTTTTACAAATAAAAGAGCGACTACATTGGACACTGAGTTGGCCCTCCATACCGAGGTTCGCTACCGCCGAGTCTACAAAGGGCTCTCATACGTGTACGCAGATATTATGCAATTCTTCTCTGAATCTTGCAGAATATTGGATACAAATAGCGGTACTGTGTCATTGCTTCACTTCGTTCATTTAAGAAAAAGTGGCTTACTCTGAACAGATACTCATGCAAGGTCTCGCTTCATTCCCAATTCATCCTGGCAGCCGTTCGACGCAAGGTTCTCCGCTCTCCTGAAGCGGGTGCAGTATCATCAAGCCTCGTTCAGGGCCGAGGTTCTACTGGAGGGGTTGACGCTATTCCAGAGTAAAAATGAGAAGCGGTTACAACAGCCGCTGTTGGAGGGGCAGGCTTTTCAGCAAATCCGACAGGAAGTTGAGGATCTGCGTCTTTCAAATGATCAGCTAGAGTCCCGACTTTCGGCTCAATTTGACACAAGTGAAGAAAACTGGTGGCAACAGATATCCAAGCATCCCACCAGCGAAGAAATGGAGCAGACTGAAGTAGAAGCGATAAGTACGCGTGGTCATAAACGTCCCTTCGTTGTCTCTAACTCCTGCAGGTTCGAAGATGAGTGACATTAAGAGCTGGATCGACCCCCCAGAGTACAAACGAGAATTTGAAAAGGCCCAGATGATTCGGATGCCGGATACCGGAGACTACATCTTAAATGATCCTGTTTATAAAAGTTGGAAATCCGAAACATCAACAAAGTATGGGCTAGGCTTAGATATAGTCACTTCGGAAGTTCCGCCTGTCCTTTTCATCAAGGGTAAGATGACCTTGCCTCGCATCGCGTAATCCTAACAATGACTCCAGGAAAGCCGGGGTACGGCAAGACGGTATTATCGTCTTTGCTCATCGAGGATCTCGAAGAGGTCTCAAACTCCTTTACTCATGTATCTCCGCGCTATGGCTCAATTTGCTATTACCACTTTGCTTCAGAGCGACGGGACTACTGCGGACCATACAACGCTTTTCGAGCTATTGTCCATCAGCTCCTTCACCGATTTCGTGGAGAAAAGGATGTAGTTGATCGATGTGCGGTCCTCATGGAAGATAACGATAGTAGTGAACCGAAAGCGTCCAACGAAGAGATATTCGCCGCCCTATCCCTTCTGCTAGAAGTTCTAAAGCACACCACCCTTGTTTTCGACGGACTTGATGAATGCGACCAAGATAGCACCTTTCTCGATCTCATTCAAAGACTTTGCGCGACGACTTCCACGCGTGTTCTGCTCTTAGGTCGGCCAAACGTGGACTTACCTATACGATTCCTCCACGTTTCACTGTATCTTGAGCGATATTCGAACCTCCAGGACATCAAAACTTACCTCGAGCCACAAATGCTCCGCTTACAAGATCGCAGACTGATCCCGATTGGAACTTCAGTCGGGAAAGCGGTGGATGCGCTAGCTCTTCGAGCTGAAGGCATGTTTCTATGGGCATGGCTTATGGCCCAATACCTCAATTGCAGAGCCCTTTCGCCAAAAGAACGTATCGCCGCCATATTCGAAGCCGCTGATGTTGAAGGCCTGCATGATGTCTACGGCAAGATCCTTCGAGTCCTCGACAAAGGCTATGCGGAAGAAAGAGCAAGCGTTCGGAAAATCTTCGAGCTCGTCGCCATCGCTTCCCGCCCCCTTCTCCTCACCGAACTACAGGTTGCAATTGCGGTCGCTCCCGGAAAAGTCACGGAGACTTCAAATCTGATAGCTGAGTTTGAAGAGTCCCTCCCCATTATCTGTAGAGCTTTAGTAGAAGTGCAGACCGACAAGACTGTGCGGTTCATACACTCATCCTTCCGCGACTTTTTGACCGCCACCTCTGGGCTCGCCCACAGTAGCGGGTTTAGTCTCCATGAGCGCGCTGCCCATGTCCGATGCTCCTCGATTTGTCTTTCGTACCTTCTCTATGACCTGCCGTCGAGTCCGCTTCGCCAGACTAGTTCCCTTCCAACTATTGCGGCTCTGAAAGCCCTCTTTCCTTTTATTGAGTATGCACTCCAATGGGTAAAACATGCAGCTCTTGGATTTCAGTCTCACGATATGCCACTTCAGGATAACGCCGAGAACGACTTCTCTAGTTTGATATCAACACTTGTCAGGCGACCCCTCACCGTGACCGTCTGGATTGAGGCATCAAGGATATTTCAAATGATCCCATCTTTGAAGCTATTGGTCAACCTTGGCCTGAAGAAACCTTCAGATCTCGCACCTATCTTGCCGAGTGGGATTGGAAATCAGATTTTATCCTTGCTTGAGGAGCTTGCTATGGACCTGGAGCGCCTTGACGATGAATGGGGCCACGTGTTGACACAAGACCCATCAGCAATCTGGGGGTCCAGCATTACCGCATTCTCTAAGTCTTCGTTCTGGTACGAGACAAAGAATACTACGGTGTCGTCGATGCTACCAACGGAAGCGATTGGCTCATACCATAGATGCAGTCCTCAGCGACCGATCTTAGTTCAATCTCAAGTTTCGAGTTGCGGTCAGGAACTGGGAATAGTTCTTGTCTTGCCCTCACAGTAAGTTTCGATGCTAGTATGTAGTCTGGATAGTGCTAAGGTCGTTCAGAAAGTACATTGACGCAGTAGACCTTTTCTTCGTTCAACCAGCTGTCCGGAGCTCTAATCGAAATCCTTCACTCGTTTCTGATGATGAAAGAATCGGTCTGGCCAAGACCTGCAGCTCCGGATGGAAAGTTCGGTATCAACGGAGGAATACCAAGGACGAAACGCTGCTCATGGACATCGACGTAGATCTTCCAGACCGCCAAGTATTTGGGATGCTGCAGCAGTGCATATCTTCGAAGACTCCCCACCGTTTCGCGTTTCCAGTTGCCATCAGTCACGATCTGGATCGACTTCTCGTTCTACACTCCGTTATCATCATTCGCCGCGTGCCTGGAACAATGAGGATTCAATACAGCCTCCAATCTCTTGACATAGAAGAAACTTCCGACCAGGGCACTAAAAAGAAGCAAGATATGTCAACTTACTCCGTCTTCTCTCCAGATGGGAGAGCTCTGGGCCTGGTTTCCGGGAGCATGCAATCAGGTGCCATTGATTGCAGAACGGTTCAAGTGTGGAGCGAGGTCCATGTTGAAGGTCAATGGCCCTCTTACCACTGCAGGGGAGAGATTAAAACCAGTAGACTTTCATGGCGGGAAGAGGCTTCAGGAAATCAATTTGTTTTCCATCCTCAACTGCCTTTATTAGTCTACAGCATGTGGAATACGGTAGTAGCTTGGTTGTACACAGACGCCGGTAAGCTTGGTATTGGGACTTTTGCTAGAACGTTGAAATCGACTAACTTTCCTTGCAGGACCTAAAAGCAGGGTCGCTATACTCAAGCGGTCTGCTACCTCCTTGTGTTTCACCCAGGGTGGAACTAAACTGTATTGCAATTGGGTCGAACCAAACATGGACGACCAGAGTCCGGATCCATCTTCAAATTCAAGCACCAAAACCAAAGATCCGTACCTTGAGCACGCGTTGATTTTCCTACGTTGGAAAATCTCGCATGTGTCAGCTTGCCTGTCCTTATACTGGGCTGCCAATCAATGGGACTCCGACTCTTTGATTGATATAATAAGCCCACACCAAACCGCGCGTCTACCATTGAACTACCTCTCTAAAATAGCGGACTGGAGTCCTGGCACTCGATGGGGTTCCGATGCAGATTCCGAAGAAAGACAAATCCAAACCACTGGTTCCAAATCGACACTAGTTAACACTCAAACAACGACTCAACAGATTATAGGTAGCAGTGCCGTCATGACCAGCTCGCACCTGCTGGCTCATTTGCCTCGACTACGCCAGGGCGAGGAAACTCACGTCTCCTTGCTGCCAAGCACGGAGAACGACAAGTGGGTTCGCGTAATATGGAACAAATCTGCGCAGAGCACATACAGTGTTTACGACCACCAGACACCGAATCTGCCTTCAATTATCTACCGGAAGCAAGGCACCATCGAGGCGCATATTGAAAATACTCGGGATGCAAAGCGGCAGCGGCTCCTGGGCCCTAAAACCGAGCTGTAGTACGATGGATGCGCTTTTGAAGAGCAAATGTAATACTGATGTTTTTGGTTTTGCGGAGAGGACCTTGTGAATGGAGGGCTTGATGGTCGTAAGGTCTTTGAGGTCTAGATGGAGGAATGGCAATGAATCTGTGGATTGCGAAACGCGATTTTGGTGGCTGTGATGTTTGACTGACTCATCAACACCGCTGCCAGGATTGTCCTACCATAACTGAGCAACCATGCATTATATACGATAGAGGACTTTCGAACCTTCCTAGACTCCCGGTTCTCTCATCCACAGGCCCCAACGGCTCAGACAAGCTTCAATACATGAGGCAGGGAGCCAACATAGACGTACGCGACTATCTTGCTCATGTGGAAGGAGAACTGCTGGAGTCTGTCATCATGAATGATTCTTTTCCGATATTCACCTCCACATGCGATTTGAGGATTCAAGTTCTGGAGGATACCGCGATGGCCAGCAACGCTACTCCTTTCCAGAAGCATTGCAATGACATTATCCGCATTCAGGATGCTCGCCGTCACACCAGCCTCTTCACAATTAGAATAATCTTTTATTCCCAGCAGGCCTCCTGCACCTACTCCTACTCCTTATCAGCACTTGAACACTATGGATTGGGAACCAACACATGCCAATGTTGCCCTTGGATGATTCGGCAACGATAAAGCCTCTAGACCCCTAGACAAAGTTGGGCCGTATGAGCCACTCGTAGCTCTAACCATGCATGGATAATAAAAGTAACGCAAATCAGCCTTGGGATGTTCCCCATCGGAAAGTAAGTTACTCGAGAACTGGGCCCTTGAACCCAGGAAATGGTCCTACTCTCACGTCTCAGGCTGGAGCGCGGTTCCTTGAAGGGGAAAGGAAATCGCTTGGGTGCACATTGGGATATCGTATGTATGTACTAGCTGTTTCAGTCCGGGGTTCTTGGCATTACCTTTCAGTTCTAGAGAAAGCGAGACTTGCAACATATGATGGATGATATTGAGAAAGAAGCTAGGGAACTTTGGCGTGGTACAGGTCATCGACTTAATTGCACACGTGACCGCTTTAGACTAGGTACAATGACGTCAAAGACTCATCACCTCTTAATTCTTTCGTATTGCTCGACTTCTTCCTCGATTGTCTCTACTTTCTCAGAATACTTTGTACAGATTTTATCGAGGTACGTGGAATCTCAACTGTCTCTGCAAATGCTGTCATTTCGATTCCATTAAAGAACAGCAACATCATGAGCAAGCACACGATACCAAACACAATGAGGGGTCTTCTTCCATAACGAGCTTCAATTCTCCATTCCTGCGCCGAATGGGCTTATATTTAGACTCTCGGTCAACCAAGGCTCAGATCATACTAATCTTTTAGCCAGTCACCAGCTCAGAAATCCTCTACACAACATACTCGAATACTGACCCAACCCCAATCACCAAACCACCCATTCTCCTGTTCGACATGTCTTTCTCCAACGCAGACACCGGCAACAAGGCCGCCGACCCATACAAGGAGAAGAACATTGAGGTCGCATCCCTCAAGGATAAGGTCGAGGACTTGGTCGCCTTCATCGACAAGAGCAAGTTCTGCATGATGACCACGAGGATAGAGAGCAGTGGGCTTCTTGCCTCACGATGCATGGCGCTCGCTGCGAAGGTGAGTGCTCGTCCTATGCCTGTATCCCAGGACTCTTTCATATACCAAGCTCGTTCCCTTCAGCTCCTAATTCAAACCATTCTCACCCCACATCGCTCCCTTTTACCTCACTAATATCTCTTCAGGAAGGTGGAGGCGTCGACCTGATCTTCCATTCCAACACCGAGTCAGGCAAAACCGACGACCTCGCCTCCGATTCCGACATCAACCTCGGTTTCCTCAACTCATCAGGCGAATGGGCCTCCCTCAGCGGCAAAGCAACCATTAGCACCGACCGCGCCGACGTTGAGAAGTACTACTCTCCAGCGCTGAAAGCCTGGATCGGAGACCTGGGTGACGGCGTCCATGATGGAGGTCCATCGGACCCGCGTATCTGCCTCATCCGCGTCAAGACGGTGACTGCTCAGTACGCGATCAGCAAGCGTACGGTGATTGGCGGGCTTGTGGAGCTTGCAAAGGGTGTCGCGACGGGAGAGGCGCCGAGCGTGAACAGGCTGAGGTACTTGGACGAGGCGGAGATTGCGCAGTGTGAGTTGCAACTTAAGATGTGTTGAAGAGGGTTGACTGACAGTTCTTAGGGCGCTCTACTGCACAGTAGGTCTGTTCAGGACCTTCTTGGCTGATGGGAACGAAGGTCTCAAAGCTGAAACGGTACATGGTTTAAGGTGTCACGTCGGCCACTGACAGAGACAGTCACGAACTCCATGGAGAGCGGCTCCTGAGGATGATGAAAAAGCATATTCGGTGCAAGGCCGTAGTATTGCAATAACCCATCAAACACCGCCTTGCCCTGCCGTGATTCTATTCAAGTTGAATGCCGCACTGATGAGCGCGAGATGAGAGAATGCTTGCGGAGTGTTGCCGAGCTGTTCCCCAGATCTTGATATCTCCTCGCTGAACATGTTAAGATGATTACCATATGAAAGCATATTCTCGAAGATATTGATAGCCTGTACAAGATACTTCTTGTCATAAGCACCAGCCTGCCATAGTGTCAGCAAAAATGTATCAAGTGCGATGAGAGACACTCACTCTAGTCAACGCCTCCACAAGCCAGAACGTACACATACTAAATGCACCTTCCCGTCCGCCAACCCCTAAACACACATTAGCCTCCTCAACCCATCTAACTCTCCAGAGCGCACGCAACATACCATCATCACTCCTCTCATGATTATACCGATATACCAACCCCGTACTCGTCAGGCCCCCTTTCTCGACCGGCCTCAGAATCGCCTCCAACGTCCCCGTGAATCTCGGATCGTTCGGCGCCACAAAAAACACCAACGGCGCAATCAACACCGCGCTATCCAACACATTCCTCGCCTCATAGCTCTGAATAAACGACCCCAGCGCCGGATTGAACCCCTTCTCCATCACATCCTCGCAGATCTGGTCCCGGGTCGCCAACCACTCCGCGCGGCGCGGACACGGGAAATTGCGCTTCTCCGCGAGCCGCAGCGCGCGGTCGAGAGCTACCCAGAGCATGATTTTCGAGTAGACGAAGTTCTGCGGCGTGCCGCGGACTTCCCAGATGGACATGTCTGGAGTGTTCCAGATGCCGCAGACGTAGTCGGTGAGGGAGCGCACGGCGAGCCACTGGTCGTAGGAGACGGGCTTGCCGTACTTGTTGTAGAGGTAGATGGCGTCGAGGAGCTCGCCGTAGATGTCGAGTTGCTTGTGGAAGGCGGCGCCGTTGCCGATGCGCACGGGTTTGCTGCCGCGGTAGCCGTCGAGATGGGAGAGCTCGATTTCGGGGAGGTCGGTGTCGCCGCGGATGCCTAGTTGTGTTGGTAGGGGGGATGGGGTGGGGAAGGGGTGGCGTACTAAACATGATGGGCAGAGCGCCTTCTGGAGTGCGAGAGTAGCGTAGGCGGTCGCTGATGAAGTTCATGTACGCTTCTGCTTCTAAGGTGAAGCCCATGCGGAGGAAGATGTAGATGGTGAAGGAGCTGTCCCGCACCCAGGAGAAGCGGTAGTCCCAGTTTCGTGAGCCGCCGATGTCTTCGGGAAGGGAGAAGGTGGGTGCGGCGATGATGGCGCCGGTGGGCTCGTAGGTGAGCATCTTAAGGATCATGAGGCTTCGGGAGATTTTCTCTCGCCATCGGCCTTTGTAGTTGCTAGATTGAGTTAGCAATCTTACACAATTGACTTCCGTTTCTCATGAGGTACTGTACTTTTGGGATATCCAATTGAACCAATAAGTCTGAGTATCCGACTGAGTCTGATCGATAAGGGTCGTCGTGATATGCTCAATATCATCATCGTTTTCATGATCTCGCAGGACGAATGATACTGCCTGGCCCTCCTTGAGCTTGAAAGTCGCACTGACTCCTTGCCCTAATGGAGAATTTTCATCCTTTTTTGAAAACACAAGCAACGGGCATCCTTCGGCGGGATCCTCTCCACAATCAACAGTAGCATTCAGCTCCAAGGTGAGATCCTTCGACCGAAAGATTACCTTCTGCCGAAGCTCCCCTTCAGAAGTTTCGCCTCTCTGATTAGTGACTTCCGTAGTATGCTTATCTTGCGCATAATTGAAGGCAGGGAACACCTCCACGTCAACCTCGACTTCACCGCGTATACATTCAACTCTGCGACAGAGCCACTTTTTGAGCATCAGTCGCTGTGGCACGACGCCTCGCTTGGCGCCAGACACAATCTCGTTCAGGGCCTGCGCGTCTAGGATCCTGGAGTTCGGCCGGGGGAAGAAGTCGATCAGGTTGAGTACACCATCTTCGTGGAGATATCTGGTCTGCAGGACGTTACTGCTTGGGAGATATTGCTGCTTAGTAGTGAGGCTGAGGCCTTTCTTAGGGCTGATGGCGAAGTATCCGCCCTTGTCCTTGTCGAGAAGGCGGCAGAAGACGGACGGGGAGTCAAATTCAGGCCTGAAAAGCGTTAAGATCTGAAACCCAAGCGGAAGAATCTATTATACCAGCACATGTAGTCTAATCCTCCGTCAGTAGCCACCAAGGCACATGTTCTCATATTGCCAATGAGCCCATAATCTTCAATCTGAGTTGGATTAGCATCGGATGCCCTGGAAAGTTTTCAATTGAAGGTCTCACGGGCATATAACCGGTAGTAGCACGCATTGAAGTGCAATCATGCCGATTATCTTCATTCTGGTCTGCTTTCCGACCTCCAGGTGTGGCCATCTTGGAGATGGGGCTGGGTTAAGGATGAATGAATTGGAAACAAATGAATGAGATTATTTAGCCAACCTGCAACATGTGTATTCAACGTCTCGTTGCTATTGATACAGCATGCTGCTAGAAGAAGGCGATGATGTAGTAGTTGGAGGTTCCATTAGCGGCGATGACATCGATGCGCCACAGATGAAGCTTGGGCCATCGTGCGCCACACATCGGATTACAATACACCGCACCTAAGACTTGGATTGAGGCAGTGAATGAAGTTCGAATAGATTCGTATAGCCCTCTTGCTCATTCTGAGCGCAAGTAGATAGACCAGCCTTGATACAGTCCCTTCCTGCATCCAAACAGGACATTTTATGCTCTGGAATTAAGCAACACATGCTAGGCCTTGCCCTTACTATGACCGCCGTCGTGGAGATGTTTTAGCCCTCTAAGCATCTGCCAACACTTCATCGCCGTCCTCAAGGCTCGCCACCTTCAGATCCTCGGCAGCGTCGGCCACGGCGTCCTTCTCTTGTTCTAGCTCCGCAGTAGCGGAGACATGGCCTCCATTCACGGCCTGGTTCTTCTGAGCAGGCTTGCGGGCAGTATCTTTGCTGCCATGCTCTGCCTGATCCTCTGCAGCCTCAAGGCGATCGATTTCCTTCTGGGCCTTGGCCACGTTCTGGTGATAATTAGTATTTATTATTAGAGTAATTGCACTGGGCGCCTTCAACTCACTTCTTTAGTCTTGCGGTCCTGGTCCTTCTTCCAGAAGTCAAGCTTCTCCTTCAACTTCTCTACGACAGCAGGCACACCGGCTTGACTCGATGGAGCATCGACACCGATTTTGGACAGCTGCTCAATCACTCCGATGCTAAGGTTGAACTTGCCTTCAGCAGCGGGTTTAGGAGCGCTAGTCTTCTTTCCCTTCTTTCCCTTCTTGCCTCCAGTTCCCATGAAGTACTCCTCTTCATCTTTCTTTACCAATTTTGTACCTTTCAGACCAGCAGCGTCGACCGTTCGCTGAGCGGCAGCGGTAAATTGACTGGGAGCGCTTTCTTCCTTGGCGGCAACAGCTGAAGGGTCAAAGTATCGAATGAGGCCTTCAGCAGTAATGATATCGTCCTGGTACGCAGGTGCGCTGGCCTCCTCAAGCTTCTGTGCCGCGACCTCTTTCCGCTTGTTGGCTTCCCATTCCTTCTGTTCTTGCTTGTGCTTTTCTCGCCTAGCCATTCTCGCCTGGTAATCGTAATCCGAAAAAGCCTTCTTTTGGGAGTGATAGTTGTCTCTGATTTCTTTCAGCGCAACCCACTTCTCTTGCATCTCTGCGTGAGCCTTATGCATCTCATCTTTAAGAGACCTCGAATTCTTGTGAGCGTCATCCTCCTCAGCTTTGAGACCATCCAACTCCTTCTGGAGAACTGTGTATTTGTCGCTGAGCGCTTTCTGCTCAGGGTCATCCAGTAGCTTCTTCTGTTCCGAATGTTGACCCCTCAACTCGTCGATCGCCTTTTGCATTTGATCGAAAGTAGCGAAATTCTTCCGCGCCTTATGCAGACTGCTGATCTCCGAGAGTGCCTTCTTCTCATCAACTAGTTTCATTGTGCCAGTATCGACTTGTTTCTGGAGGCGATCGATCTCCCGGTCCACATCGTCAACGGTGCGAAAGTTGATGCGGCCCTTCGCAGTCTTGAGTTCGTTCTGCCGGGATTTGATTTGCTCGTCGAGCTTCTTCATCTTTTCAAAGATGGCATTCCTCCCAGACTTGCTCCCTCTCTGCAATTCCCCGATCTTCTTCAATTCGCTCTTGAGCTCCTGCTGCCTCTTCGCATTAGGAGAATCCCGATTGTTCGGTCGGGCAAGGTCTTGTTTCGCGCGAGCGGCGTTCTAAGAGTGGAATAGAGTTAGACACTGTAGGCTGTACCATGAAGAGCCCCACCACGTCTGCGGTGGAGCATGCAGATGTTGGGTGTGAAGGGTATGTAGTTCAATTGAGGGCATCGTACAAATTTCTCCTGCGCCGCGGCATGCTCCTTCTTAGCCTTGGGTTCCTCCTTATGAAATTTCTCCTCGTCTGGTTTCTCAGGCTTGACGAATTGCGGCTTCGACTTCTCGGCGGAAGCAGTCGAGGCGGTGGCATCGGAGGTGGCCAGGGTTGCGGCCGAGGGGGTTGCTACATCGGCCATGGTGGCGCGGAGACAATCTGACACCACTGATGGTATACAGGAGGTGTTGGTGCAGGGAGCTGTGGTTGTGGGGGTGCGGAGGTAGTTGCGGACAGGATTCGAGATGGTGCAACGTCGTGGGAATTTATGTGAGGAAGCTTTTCCCGACCGCCAGCTGGTGTCGCTTACACAGTAAAGAAGCTAAGCCGCAGTTTACCGCTCTTCCGATACAAGGGCAACGCATGCTGTAGCTAGATATCTGAAAATGAAGCGTATTGGTACTTAATAGTAGGGACCAGGTATAGACGCATATAACCGCCTTTATTTGGCCCTTGTCTAACCAGTATGTGGCTGTTGAGATGCCATATACAACTCGTGGGTTTTGATAGTGTATCCCCAAATAATCGGCCCTTTCTAACTTGCCCTCTACCTCGCTACCGAGTTGCCTTGATATCCCCATCGACCTTTCTGTCTCGACCCCTCTCTCTTCCACCATGGCTAATTCCTCTTACAAAAAGGGGAAAACTCCTATTTTGTTGCTCAAAACCAAGTCATCTCCGCATGATGGATACGAAGAGTATTTCTCATCCTTTGACAATGGCAGCTTTGATCCAGTGTTTGTCCCGGTTCTCGAGCACAGATTCAAGAGTGATTCACTTCAGAACGTGAGGGAGTACGTATCCAGTGGCGCCCTCGCCGCAAAAGCTGGAAAATATAAGTCCAAGTATGGCGCCATGATCTTCACCTCTCAACGAGCCGTCGAAGCTTTTACAAAGGTTATCAATGACATCCGGAGCACGGCAACCGGATCTTTAGACGACTTACTCCCGGCTAGCACGCCACTTTATGTCGTTGGGCCAGCTACAGCTCGGGGTTTGCGATCTTTGAATCTTCAGTGCCCCATCTTAGGCGAAGAGAGTGGAAATGGCGAAGCTCTTGCCGCTTTCATCCTCGATCATTATGATTCAATCCACAAGGGATCGCCAAAGCCGCCGATTCTATTTCTTGTTGGTGAAAAGAGAAGAGATATAATTCCCAAGACGCTAGAGTCAGAGAGTCTACCGCTCGAGCGTAGATCGAAAGTAGATGAGCTCGTCATTTACGAGACGGGAGAAATGCAATTGTTCAAGTCACATTTCTCATCGATATGGAAGCAAAATACTGAGCGCGGGCTGGAGAAGCAATGGGTCGTGGTGTTCTCTCCTACCGGATGCAAGGCAATGCTCGAGAGTCTGGACATGCTGGACGACTATGGCAAAGTCAGATCTGATCCTAAGCGACAGGGCATTTTGATTGCTACTATCGGGCCTACGACTCGAGATTATCTGGAGACTGAATTTGGATTTACCCCGGATGTTTGTGCAAGCCAGCCGAGTCCGGAGGGTATTGGAGCTGCTATCGAATCGATGGCAAAGTCTCAATAATGGGATCTAACGCGTAGTAAGGCCAACAAATGTGCATAAAGAGCAGGATAGCAGACATGGCACTATCAAAATTACTTCCTTGAAATCTGTATTTATAAAGGTTGTTGGGTATTTCCGGAAACCTTGTACATACAAGAAGTACCACTTTGACCATCCTTAGATTTCGTCGGCGTACAAGACAAGGGTCTGCATTACCTTTAGTCTGCATCATGCGGAGGAAGTATTACATTCTTAGTTATGTCGCGTGAAAGACACGTTCCTAGTGCACATTTGACAAAATGTCACGAATACGTCATCACCACGCGAATGGGGTAAAGGACTACATACGTCCTCAGTCGACCGCGACCTCAACAACGCGTCTACAGTATCTCTCATTCCCGTTACCAAGTAAAAACCAAGTGAATCAATCAATTGCAGTCCATCCAAAATCAGGTGAGCAACTCATTTGCTACTATTGCTTGTACCCTATCGTTCCATTACAGTATACCCTAAGTCAAAAGGGTATAGTTGTTCATATGCTGCCCATATGCCTATTCATCTTTCATATAGCGACTTCCACTGGCTTCTAGCCTATTTCTCATATTTCGCTTGCGTTCGCGTAGCTGACAACCCAATCCTAGACACCATGGCCGGAACAAACCTCAGATCCCAGACCAAGGAGACGGCTGCGGGAATGAAGCGCAAAGCAGATACCAATAGCTCACCTCAGGCTAAGCAGGGAAAGGAAGATACGCAAAAGAAGCAAAAGACGATCGAGCAGACTATGCTAGGACAAGAGCAAAGTGGTGATGAACAGGACAAGGATGTGCCGAAAAATGAAAACGAATCGGACCAAAAGTCAGAAGACGAGAAAGAGGAATCTTCTACCGAGGGCGGGGACGACACCATGGAGACAGAGACAAATGGCAAAGCTATCGAAACGTCCCCAGAGCGTGCGAAAGCCATGCCTTCAAACATCCTCGAAAAGGGTATCATCTACTTCTTTACTCGGAAGCGCGTAGGCATTGATGACGCAGAGAGTGCTGCAGACCTGCAGCGCACCTACTTCGTCATGCGCCCTATTCCCGTCGGTGCCAAGCTGGGCGAAGGATCTATCGACGAGTCTAATACCAACCGCCTTTTTGCACTTCCGAAGAAGGTCTTCCCCAAAACACCCAACGACAAGTTCATGGCGTTTGTCGAGAAGGCCAATACCACGATGAAAGACCTGAAAGAGAAATTTTTCCAGGGATCGACGTATGAGACGCAAACCGCCGGAACGCGTCACAACCATCCGATTAACACCGTCGGTGAGGGCGTCTATGCTATCACCCGGGTGGAGAACTCCACTCACTTGGTATACATGCTCACAATTCCATCCGAGCCGGGAGAGGTACAGGAGGAACTCGGACTACGGTCGCAAGGCAGCTTTGCTATAAGTATCAAGAATCCCACTCGAAAGGGTCCTGCCAATGCAAGTCTTCCACAAGGTCCGGAGTTCCCGAAAGAGTACGTATTTTCGCGCTTCCACTGAAGCGCATCACTAACGTCGCACTAGGATAATAGAAGAATTCCGAGGCCTAGCATGGGCAGAGGTGAAGCCGAACTACCTCGACTATCCCAATGCTCAAATCCTTCTCATAGGCGAAGGGAACAACAATGACCTCGGAACAGCGGTTGAGCCGACGTCCAAAGATCAGAAAAACGACGATAAGGAGACCCCACTTGAGGAGATGGAGAAGCTGGAGCATGAGGACGAGCTGAGGGTTCAGCATTTGCATGGTACGTGTGATATCGCTGGCGTCGTCTCAACATGGTACTGACTTACTGCAGGCGATGACTCGGTGTTCGACGATCTGAAGATGAGCAAATCGGAATATCCGAAAGTTCCTACGACCTGGTAGAAGAGCTAGGTAGGCCAAGCATATGTATAGTACTTTCACGCCGCACAGTCGGTGCAAATTGGTAGGTAATTCAAAATGCATTGAATTTCTCTGAATGATGACCGTTCCAAGTATCGGTCTAGAGGATTTGATCCGTTCGGAGCACTAACAACTGACCGTATTCCGAGCCTTAACTCATCGCACCATCAACATTTTTTCACGATGATCTCACCCACTTCAAACCACATGTTTTATCAGCGTCGGATGCCCAAGCTTTGGGCCAGAAACTGTCGATTTCTCAGATTTATTCCTATTCTCTTAAGTAGATCGGGAATTAGTGCACGTAGAGCTTTCCGCAGAAACAACGCAATTTCCTCAAGAGGCTCTGGTGTTGCCGCTACAGATTGCCCTAGGACGTGAGGAACCGCCACTTAGTCGTCTGTTTCTCCATCAAGCTCCTCTTCATCCTCGCCACCTTCGCCGTCTTCAAGAACCTCGGTATCAGAAGGATACTCTGATTCCTCCTCGTAATCGAAGAGACATTGGAGATCTCCCTCATCAAAGACAAACTCGTCCTCGTCATCCTCAGGGTGTTCGTCCTCATCGTCCTCGACGTCATCCTGACCACCGACACCTTCTCCAGCTTTGGAAGTTCTCGGAAGCCCGTCTTTATACCACCGCTTTGCCTCCTCCAGCATCTTCTCTCTCTCCCCACTTGGGAAATAGTCCCGCATCTCCCTGAGCAATTTCCGCCTCAGCCGCTTCCTATCCAGATCCCCGGCCGGCCTGAACCTCAGATTCGGCACATTCTCAAATCGAACAAACTGACACGCGTATATGAGATACTCGCCGTACTCGCTAAAATACCAGATGAACTCGTCGCTCATGATATTCCAATGGACCAGGCGGACGACCATGGAAGCTTGAGGATTCATGTGATAGAGTTTGCTAGCCAAAGACTGGATGGACCCAATTGGGAGGTATGAGATATTTCCGCTGAGCTCGAGTTCGATACAAGACAGTTTGGCTAGAATGGCACGAGCGCAGTTCATCAGGAAGTTGTTGCAGTTCATCAGGAAGTGGTTGCATTGGCCGTATGCGGAAGAGTCGCCACGCTCTTCCACAATGCCTAGGAAGGCCACCGTCGGGTTGAACTTGAGCGTTAGGTCGAGAGTCTCGGCGCGGAGTTGCTTGGAGACGAATTGAAGCTGATTTGCTTCGCTTAGGCTCGGGTTGGCGGCGATGGGGCTTGGTGAAGAGATTGCGAGCACTTGGCGGTTCCCTTGTTGGCAGCATATGACGCGGTTGTTGGGCTCGGTGATGGCGTATTCGTAGATGATGTCGCGGAGTTCTTGTGGTAGGCGCAGGAAATGGCATACGCCTACCTGTGGAATAGAGGGATCGTGGGCGAGGTTAGAAGTGCTGTGAGGGGTTGGTCAGATGGTGCGCTTTGAGCGGATGCGAATCAAGGGAAAACTTACGAAGGCATGGTGTGTAGAGTGGTACTACTAGGATCGAGGTGCGCGGGTGGTTTTGTGGTCTGAGAGTGGAGTAATGGGGAGGCTGGAGTGTAGGAGAAAGTGTTGGAAGAGGAAGGAGTTGTTTATGATGACGGGCTAGGTGAAGCTGTGAGTGTCTAGGAGCAGGTAAGTTCACCTTGCGGTGAATGATTTGGTGAAGGGATCGTGCTGATGCAATCAAGACCTCAGGCTCGCATACTCTCAAAGGAGAAGGTAATCGATCAAATCCTATACATTCTACCGCGCCTTGCTATGAGCTTAAGCTCTAGACAGCCAGGATACACGCTCAATATATTTACGATTATCCTCCCCACCACAAGGGCCGCCCGGCCAGATATCAGGATTGTCAAGAGTCTCCTTCATGATGCCCTAAGAATGCTTTGAGCCAGTTCAAGCTGTGGCAGGCGATATTACGTAGGCGATTTTACGCAGGCTTTAGCCAAGCACATATTAGTTCCCCAGATTCGAGTAGGACTTTTTGTTTACATTACTTGATACTCATCCCTCGAAATCTTAGCCTTGGAATATTCCCAGAATGCTAATATCAACACCTGCCAGCTCCTCAGCCCTCGTTCTAAGGATACTTTCCCGGCCAATTCCATCGGCCGTCCACCCACTCTGCCGCCCGAACACCCTCCTGGATAGACTTGCCTCGCCTCATTCGCTTCTCTCTGTGAATTAGGGAACGTGATCCCAGCGATCTGGCCACCTGTCTAATCCTATTCAATCACACGGATCTTAACAGAGATGTGTGGATAATCGGAACAGAAGCGGGAAACAGGATCTTCGTATGGGAGGGCATCTCCGGCGAAGTCGAGGACGATAGTCCTCAGCTTTTGCAGGCTAGCTTCGCTGCAGTCTCCGAGGAAGCGAAGACACTGCCTGTTTGCGCGGTCGAACCTTTGACCGAACCCACAGTGGAAGGTACGAAGCTGCTCGTCGAAGTGCTCGTATCTATCACTGTTCGTCGTCCTATTTCCCTTGAACAGAACCTCCGTGTTGAACTTCAACGTCAGACCGACCGTTTCTGCGCGCAATTGCTTGGAAACATATTGCAGCTGGTTCGCTTTGACTATAGGCCGGGCCAGGTCGTCTGGTTGTGATATCTTGAGGACTTGCTTGTTGGCGTACTGGCAGCAAAGCACACGGCCGGTCGGAGAGGTGATGGCGTATTTATACACCATGTCGCGGAGCTCCTGGGGCAGACGTAGGAAGACGCATGTCCCATCCGCCGGCGGGATTGAGGGATTGGCAACACTATCAAAAGTTGTTAGACGAAGAGCAAAGCAGGTTGAAATGGGTTCTTACGAATCATCCTGGTCCATGGTGGTTATTGGAGTACCTAATGGAGGCATTGGTTGCTGTTGGGTTTGGGTGGGGTGGTTGAGTGTATGCGTGTACGTAGAGAGTTGTTAGAGCTGGAAGTTAGGAGTTAGGAGGGGGGTTTTGATAATCCGAAATAGTGTCGCAAGGTCCGTCGTGGTGAATCTTTGGGAAACTGTTATGGTATGGGTCACATGACGAGGCTCAGAGGGACACGACAGTAGGCTGATTACACTGGTAAGAGAAGGCGAATTCAGGTAGGGGGTCTAATATTTAGACTTCAGCTTATATGCAACTACTCGCTGAAGCTCTCCCAGAACCATCCGATATAAAAAGAAAGATCCAATACCGCTCCGTCTGCTGTACCATCACCCCCCAGGCACCTCTTTGGACTACTGATCGTCCGCCAGAGCTATCCAGCCTGCTGGATCAAAATCTCCACTTGAGATCCCGTCTGCATACACCTTCTTTATCTCGGCAAGCCACCTTAGAGGCACACTAGTCAGAGGCACACTATGAGACAGCAAGCCTTGATCGGGCAGGCTACCAAAAGGGAACACTCGCAAGTTGGACGCAGATCCGAGCCTTCCCCAAGCAGCAGTGCGTTTGACCTTATAATTAGTCTCGTAGAACCAAGATGTATCTAAGGGACCGTGTGTTGCGCTTTCGTCGAGGTACCACTTGGTGACAGAGATCTTGACCAAGGCGTGCGGGTTCGCGATACAGAACTTGGAAAGCTCGCTAACTATATTTCTCCACGAGCGCAAGTAGGTTAGAACTGCACTAATGTGGGGTTCAGGCATCTCGATCAAGATTGTTGCGAGCTTCGAGATCGAGGTCGGTGTGCACGCCTTGAGGAACTTGAGGCATTCGGTCACACTCTTTGATGTTTCGACCGCTTGCTCGATATCGAGCTCTTTGAAGGAATCGTTCTCGTTGAAGCGGACGCACTTGTTGAACTTCAGAGTGAGACCAATAGTCTCAGCACGCAGTTGCTTAGAGACGTATTGTAGCTCGTTGACGCTTCGGGTTTGACTGTATAGGTCGATGTATCCGATCTTACCGTCCACGAATGTGACAGACTCCGATTCGCTGGTGATCGCAAATTCGTAGACCATGTCTCGGAGCTCTCGGGGAAGGCGAAGGAAATGGCATACGCCGTCCGCCGGGTTGTAGGGATTGATGATGCTGTATCCTCACGGTTAGATGGATGAGCTGGGATTTTGCGGATATAAGGGGCCTTACGAAGACATGGCAAGTGATTGAAGATTCCAAAGTGTTGTGTGTTCTGGTGAAATGCGTGTTGTGTAGAGAGAGTCCCAGTGGATAGCAGGTTCTGTTGTGGAAGTGAGGTGGTTCCTACGGACCAACTTGGAGTAGTGGAAATGAGCGGCAATGCCGGTGAATTGAGCCAAAATAGTTCCCTAAGAAATCTTTACCTTGTTTCCATACTATAAAGGCCCTCGTATCTACTTGCCAGCCTGTGGTTGCATCAAACCACACCGACATACACACACACACTCACTGCCCCAAAATCTCCATGTCTTCGTAAGTCGTCCTTTAGAGAAACGTAATACTACCTCATCTGACTAACTCCTCTAACAGCACCGACCCTTCCATACCCCCAGTTGATGGGAGCTGTTATTTGCTGGGTCTTCCGCGGGAACTCCGCGACGAAGTCTATGAATATGCTCTCACCAGCGACGAAGACTTCCTCTACGACGACCAACTCGATGGGTTCAACCAGCTGCAATACGTCTCCAAGCAATTACGCGCCGAAACCCTCGGGTTGACCCTCAAACTGAACAAACAGGTTCACATTACATGCGACAAGGACATCCTGAGGATGAAACCATGCGACATCGACGTGTATCTGGATCAGCGTCTCAGCTTCCTGACTACTTGCACGACAGTCTCTACCTCGAAACTCGCCACCATCCAGATTGACCTTCAATCAGGATACAGCCAAATATCAAATAAGTGCACGCAGTGGGACTCTATCACCGGTCCACTTCGTAGGTGGTGCTCCACCCACATACACGTTATGGTCAAGCTCCGGTCGGAAGCCTGGAAATTGACGTATGGCAAGAGTGTCACTCGGTTCATATTAGAGGGCAAATACGCTAAGCACCATTGTTTTCGGTTACGCTTTCCCAACTTGCGGGTGCTACCCACCGGAAAGTTCGATGAAGGTGTACTTGCTCAACGATTATTGGCCGAGCGGGACTATCTAGGTATCTTTGATACTGCTGGAATTGAGAGGTGGCTGCCTCGGGTGAGAACGTGGTTCTCCGAGGGAATGTCCGAAGTGGAAATGGCTTGGTGTCCGGGTTTGGAGCAGCTGCCCTCGATTTTGTGAAATGTCTACCATCGGCCAGCACTTGGGTTGCGGGAGGTACCAGAAGGCTTCTCTACAGGTCTTAGGCAGCAATAGGGGCTCATACTCGGGGTATGGTGCCTCTGGGATGATTTCAAGGTCGAGATATATAAGACTTACCAAGTTAGCCCCATCAATAGATTCCAATCCGGTTCCATGCTCTTTCTCCCGGTTGGTTTCAAAGTTGATATAGAATGGCTTTCATACATTAGCTGGGAACCCACTGCCTCCAATATAACATCACGTCATAGTTTCCTAAAACCCAGGGGGACCCCAGACAGTCGCACTTGAATGTACATCAAGTTTCCTCAAGTCACTCATTTGAATGTACATCAAGTTTCCTCAAGTCACTCATTTGAATCTGTAGCAGCGTATCGTCAGATATAGTTTTTGATCCCCCGCCTACCGCTGTCTGAGGTGGCCTAATGACTTCGCCGATTATACAAAGTAATGAGGTTCTGACTTCTCGGAGTATGCCGAGGCACCCTTGACAGTGGCAAGCCATAGCCTCGTTCATCGTTCAACGACGCTGTAGAATTGGCAGCTCGATCCTGATGAAGAAAGGATCCACCAAGCTCTCCTCGCGCACCACGATACCCTCCGCCAACCACCTAATTGTGTCTCGTGGGAATGATTGCTTGACATTGAAGGGACGCCAGCGCCTTGCGAGGCCTTGCGTGAACATAGCCTCATCGAAAACCTCCTCGCACGGGACAAGCTTTAGATTGGGAGCTGAACCAAGCTCGTATGCCTGTCGTTTCGACTCTAGGAGGTAGCCAATCCTCAGAAAGTCGTGAACCTCGCTAGCCTGGTCGAAATACCAGTCGCCGATGATCACCTTGATCGAGAGATGCAGAACCATGAAGCAGAGGTCGTTGAGTGTGGTGGCAATTTCGGCATACGGAGCGTCATCAGCGTGTGGGATCTCGATGACAATAGAATGGAGCTTCGCCCGAGACTTGGGCGTACAGGCGCTCAAGAAGGTGATGCATTTATCAACGGCTGAATTCGAGCAGTCGCTGAAGTAGGATTCGGGTTCCTGATACTCGGAAACCAAGAAGGTTTTGTCAAAGAATTCGACGTGTTTGTTGAATTTCAGGGTAAGACCAGTAGTCTCCTCGCACAATCGCTTGCAGACGTGTCGAAGTTGATTAACCTCTGTACAATTGCTCCGAGGGAACTCGAGGCGCGTGAAAGGTTGATGGGCATCGTCGTCAAAGGCAATGTACTCGTTGCAGATGATACGGCCGTCGGGACTTGTGAGGGCGTATTCGTATATCATGTCCCGGATCTCTTGGGCAGGGCGGAAGAAGTGGCAAGTGCCGTCTTTCGGAGGGCTGGATGGATCCATGCTGTGATTGTGGCTGGAAAAGACTTTGAAGCTGATGACATACGGAGTAAGGATCTGAACGAGGGAAGGTCGCTTTATAGTGAAGGGAGCGCGCTGCCTAAACGCAAGACGATACTTGCCGTGTGTCACTAAAAATTTGCTATGTATCATTGGATAGTGAAAATGAGGCGGAGTTGATATATCATATATCACATATTGCGGAAGTGGTCCCAGCAGAGCCGTCCAATAGGCCCGGTTGGCCTTATGCAAGCCACTTGCGGACTAACCAATGCCAAGCTCCTACAGCGAGGTGAAGTAACCTGACGAGTAACAGCTTCTCTGCCTCGCAAGGAGGAGATCGTAGGTTTGCGTATCTCCCTTTACCGCTTCGAGTGGTGCCTCAAGCTGCTTTTGAGGAGATAAACGAGATAAGAATTCATCTTTTTGAACAACCAGAAAGCTTGCTAGACCACCATAGACAATACGAAGGGGCACTTTGGAAACCTGTCACCTCCCGAAATTCCCTCGGCATACCACTTTTTTGCCCTGCCCAACGTTGTTGCGATGGCGGTATTAGATGCGAGCCCTAGCTGTGCTGAGATACCTTCAGAGAACAGTGTCTCATCGAAAGAGCTTCCCAATGGTACAAACCGCACGTTGGATGACACTCCTGGCGATTTGGCAACCCATTTGCCCTCCAAAAACTTCCCAGTGCGAATGAACGTTCGAATCTTGGCGACATCCTTGAAATCCCAGCTGGCGATACGAATCTTTACCAAGGTATGATTGTGGGTGCGGGAACGGCAGATGCTCGATAGTGGCCCAGAAATGTCGGCGAGGGGAAGTTTGTAGACTGAGTGGGTTCTTGGAGAAGGCACCTCGATCAGCACGGTAGCCAACTTTCTCGCGGAGGCTGGAGAGCACGCCCATAGGAAGTTGACCGCCTGTGTAACGCCCACCAAACAGCTATGATTGCTGGTGCGATTCCATTTGATGATGTCGTGGGCTGACCAAAACTTGACACACTTGTTGAACTTGAGAGTCAGGCCAACGGTCTCTGCCCGAAGTTGCTTGGAAACGTATTGGAGTTGGTTGATTTCCTTGAGCATTTCATAGGTGATGAACTCCTCATCACCGGTGAGGACATATCGATATATCTCATATCGGAGTTCTTGAGACAGGCCGAGGTAGTGACAGGTGCCGTCACTTGAAGGAATCGAGGGGTCGGTGACGCTGCTTTATGAATTAGCCAAACTAAGGAGCAATATATGGATCTGGATGGAGACGTACGATGCCATGATGGGCACAACCTGGTTCCGAGACCCAGGTCTGGGTTGTTGTAAAGAAGAGCGTTGGAAGTAAGGAAAAGGACATTATAAGAGAGATAGAATCCATAAAGTGAAGGTGAGGCGAAGGTGAAGTGAAGCTGGGCAACTGTCCAAATCCCTCACAACTGAAGGCAAAGGAAATCGCGTGGAGTGCGAAAAAAGCTACGCAAGTTGCGTGACCCGCAATCGTACAAATGGCTCGGGGCAATGATCTTACATAAACCCGAAAGCATGTCCGTGACATCGATTATGACTGATATCTTAACACTGACTGCCGAACTTTGAGGTCGAGCTGAGCTGCAGTTATTGCATGGACGCAATTAGTTTTATGTGACCGCTCAGAGGACACTCACGTGCTGGATTGCCCTTAGCTGCTGTGTGTTGCCGCTGCTTGTGGTCCTTCAAGCTATTTCCGAAGATGCGGACGATATGAAATTGTTTGTCTTGAACAATCAGGAAGCTCGCTAGGGCACCTTAGACAATCGCAAGGAGGTGTACACAGTCGCTATGAAATGACAAAAGCACATTGTAGCACGACGAACAGCATTACAAAGGTGTAAGTAGTTATCGTGTGATAAGACAACGCACACCGCAACTTGCAAGTTGTAGCCAGGTCGTTAGTACTGATCGGCTTGTCCCGAGATGGGAAGCCTACTTGAGAAGTCTCCGGGCAAGTGTTTAGGGAAGATGGAAATCGTAAGAGAATATGGAAGCTCATTACCTAAACCACACCTAGCTATCCTAGGGCTCTTATCAGATATTTCTCCGCTCGTCATTGTACTAGCCACAAGTTCGGATGCCTGAATGTAGCACTAGATGGATACTTTCTTGGCGGCTCGAAACCAGTGAGGAGAGCGGGTGTTCTGCAATGCAGCCGATCCACCAAGAGTCTCCAATAGCCGGCTGAGGTTCAGCCGCCTCGAGATTTGTACGCTGCCCCAGTATTTGCAGCCCTACGCAAGTTCTAGCAAGAGACCACCACTTGCAGCGGAAGAGGAAATCCGTAAAATCTCCGTCAGCCGTTGCCTTCCTCCTTTGATACCCTCCGTAAGCCATCTCTTTGCATGACGGAACGTCGCCTGGCTCAAGTCTTCCTCAAGCCCTAGCTCCACGATGCCCTCCCAGAGAACGCTCTCATCGCAATAGGATAGGTTAGGCATCAACGACAAGTTGGACGAGAAGGTGAGTGCATATCCGTAGTGGCCGCCCTCGAGCCGGACTCCTGATCTCAGGAAGGACAATGTTCCCTCCGCATGTTGAAACCACCAATGCTCGAACTGAAGCTTGAAGGATATGTGCGGATAGGCAGAGCATAAACCGTGAAGCGGGGAGTCCTGACGAGTTTGCGTGACATTGACATACCACCTACCCCCGAGCGGAAACAAAACGGTATTGAGGTTGGCGATAGTAGAGTGCTTGCAGGCTCGAAGGAAGATGAGGGCTCGCGCGTATGCGACCTCTGCCGAATCAACGAATCTGACCAGTGATTTCAGTCCCAAGGTGGGGTCGACCCCGTACATCTCTGGCCTGAACTCAATGCATCTGATAAGCCTGGAAACCAGACCCGAGGTTTCAGCGTGCAGCTGTCTTGAAACGTATTGGAGCTGATTGATGTCCTCGATATCGAAGATGGAGTGATGGAGACGCGTGATTATTCGGGACGCCTCGTGTGTGGGGATAACGTATGTAGTGCAGATCAAATGGTCGCTGGGGTTCGTGAGGGCGTGGTCATAAACCAGATCTCGCAGTTCTTGGGGAATGCGCAGGAAGGGGCATGTCCCTGCCGGTGGGATGATTGGATTACTGGAGTCGCTTTTATCTAGTTAGACACGAAGAAAATGTTTAGGCGAGACTTGATGCAGCTTTCGGAAAGGGCACATACTGATGGAGGCACATCGAATTTCGGCCCTTGGCAATTTCTGCCTTCTTAGTGACTGCACAGCTATGAAGGAGTCAGAGTTGGCATAATTAAGCCACGAAGGGGAAAGGGACATACTCAGGCAAGTCAGGTGTCGGCGCCATAACATTGGTTGGCACTAGACCGTCAATTGGTGGGTGTGGAAGACTGGAAGCGGGTGATGTTGTGAAGTTCCTCACATCGAGGAAGCGTTTTTTATATGTGGCAGCGGAGTCTATCAAGAGCAAACACGTGGTTAGTAGAAACATTCACTTACCCTCAGATCTGTCAAACCCTCTCCCGCTCGACTCGCGAAGACATTGGCAGTATAGCACTATAGGAATCACCCTCTTAAGCTCATAAATCTAATTAAGGGCCCACTGACTTGATCTCGCCAGTAGGTGTACCAATGGGTCAAAACCATGACTTTTCACCTTGTTCAGGGCCTTGAAAATGTATGGAGGTATACACGATGATTGAAAGAAAGCACACACACTTCGAAGTGAAGTTCGATCAGTGCACGAACTCTTCTAAGAGAACTCGACTAGACTTGCCCTTGCTCGACCCGCTAAGCTTATTTAGTCATCCCCTGAACAACTAACCATGGGCTAGCTCCGAATGCAGCCACTTCCATCCACTAGATCCCCTCGAACCATTTCTCCATCTTATTTGATAGTGACACCTGCCAGTGCGGAGGTTGTATCGGGGCCGCCCTAGCACGGACTTCTTCCAACTTTTCGATATCTAAGCTTCCAGCAGGCACAAATCGCAGATTGGACGCGACATCTGGAATGCTAGCGCGAGCTGTATCGGCGAAGAATGTCAAGGTTCGTCCCTGCACATAGAATTGAGCATCCCAGTTCGATTTCCAGTCCAACAATTCAATCTTGACGGAAATGTGTCGATTGGCGATGCAGAAGGCGTTGAGTGGCCCGTTGATCAGAGGCCAAGTCAGGATTCCGCCATGAGGAGCACGACTTACGCCTTCCATCTGGATGACGACAGTAGTGAGTTTGGAGAGCGAAGTCGGGGTGCACGCGAGGAGAAAGTCGAGAGAGTGCTGCAGCACGCCAGTCTGATGGTCTTCGAGGTCTTCGAGGTCTACGAGGTCTTCTTGAGTAGGGCCCTTGCGTTTATGATCCTCAGACACAATCACAACTTTCTTGTTCAACTTGAACGAAAAGCCAAGGGTTTCGGAGCGAAGTTGCTTTGAGACATATTGAAGCTGGTTGACTACGATTGTCGACTCTGTGGCATTGGTAGTGGGTTTGGCCCCGGGAAATCGTAGGATCTGCTTCTTTGCGATTTTATCGCAGACGACATAGTCCTCCGAACTCGTGATAGCATAGCCGTACACTTCATCGCGAAGTTCCTGGGGGAGACGAAGGAAGTGGCAGGTACCGTCCGTAGGCGGGACGGCGGGATCTGTAAGGCTGGGAGTGCAATTAGACTTAGTGCAATGAAGTGAGGATAGTGACTTACTCAGACATGCCGACGCTCGGTGTCGTAGCAGAAACCACGGAGGAGTAGATTGAGTGCTACCGATGGGGTGTTTTAGTGTGGTGAGTGCGGTGGTGTAAGGAAAGATTGTGATTTGAGAAAGCAGAGCAGCCAGCTTCACTAGGTACTTATATATTGATGCCAAGAGAACTGCGATGAATTCACCTTCATGGACACCACAGATGAGCTAAGCAGCGAAATTTCGATAAGAAGCAGTCACTTGCCTTGATCTGTTCTAGGAACGTAGCACCAACGCAAAACAGTTGAGGCCCAGAGGTGAGAGACTGCCAAGACAACAAGCATACCATAAATAACAATAATTTACCTTATGTCTGTATGATTAACACGTGTATGCTCACCTCCGTTAGAGGTCCTCCAGCGTCTTGTCATTAGTCTGCAAAAATTGAGAGGTCGATCGCCTGCATATCAATCAGTTATTAGAAGGGCACGAGTATTTCTACACCCTCCTATCGTATATTAACACCCCCCAATATTGGTAGATGTACACCCTCCTCCCGTCTGATCTTCTGATTGGTCCGGAGGGCTCGGATCACTGCCATTTCATCGCGCATTCTTACCGTTTCCAGCAGCCTATTAAGGCTGTAGATGAGGCTATATATATAATCCGTACATAAGGCTGTACGTAAGGCTGTAGTTATGGTAAGGCTGTGCAGTATACCCGTTTTACTATGCATACTTCCCGTTTCCTACAGTGTATATAGGCTGTTGTATTACTACCTACGTGCCTACGTACCTATAAGCATGCTAAAACAGTTAGATCCTTACCTTATTACGGCCTCTCTGCATTAAACCTGGCCCCCCCTACATCGCCGCCGCACCCCACTGGCTATCCTCCTCGCACAATGCTATCTGACGTTGGAGCTCCTTATAAGGAAGCCGCGCTGGCGCCGCCTAAGGCTGAGGAGCAAGCTAAGGCTAAGGCTAAGGAGCAAGCTAAGGCTAAGGCTGAGGCTTAGGATGGGCGCTCTCAGGCCGCTATACTGCCTTCCGTGGTGCTGCTGCTGTTCTATGATGCCCTCCTTTAAGCCAGGCGGCCGGCCACTGGAGCTCCGAATGAAAGTCCGAGCCGTTCTAGCCAATTGAAAGATTAGATGATAGGGGTGTGCATCTACCAAAGTTGGGGGGTGTTAATATACAATAGGAGGGTGTGGAAATACTCGTGCCCTATTAGAACCCACGATTAACACTTCACAAGCATTCAAAACTCACCACCCAGTTCAAAGGGTTATCAAGAATTTCTCATTCTCATATTCCAAAAACCCATCATGGGGCCAGCTATGTCATGAAGGAAGAAGTGCAAAAAATATGCCCACGCATTAGAAACCATGGCAAACTAGGCTTTCGCTTACATACATTGTTGCCCATGCCCAATGCTGCGCAAAGAAAATTAAAAAAAGTCCCCCAGAGCATAACAAATCGTCGTGTCGAACGTGGGTCGTCGTGAAGGAAGAAAAGACAAAATGAAAACCTGAAAGCTCCCCCAACCTCATGTGAACCATTTAAGCTGCCTATCCCAGCATCCCCTCTCCTTCATGCATTAAAGAAAAGAGGTTGTAAGATCGTTAGACAGAGGACATGATGTGTAGTTCGTCGTGATTCGGCGTCAAGTGCACAAGATCTAAGGAAAAGAAACAAGAGGGAAGGGTTGGCTGGGTCATTGGAGTTGGCAAGTATAAAAAGAGGCCAAAGGACCACTCGCGCAAAAGGGATTGGGAGAAGTGAATCATACAAAAGAAACAAAGGCCGAGACGATCTGGAAAAGGTATGCAGATTCTCAGCAAGGTAAACATCCACAAGATGGAAAAAGCTTTTTGTAGTGTCGTAAATGCAGGACCGGGTCAGCGGATCCCCAGGTCGGAGAATTTTGAGTGTCGAGAACACAAGTTATGCAATAATGCTCGCTCGCTCATGGCTAATGCAATTCAACGCCCGAAATGCAATGGTAGTTCTGTATGGTAGATCCTGAGATCTGACTGTATAGCGGGGGTGGACTAATTCTGAGTCTGCATCTCGTCTTTCGAGTTCGAGTACAAAGAGCCACCCGATGTTTCACCGAGACGGTCTTCAAAGGAGGTGACAGGTTCGAATCCGTGTGGCGTGAAGTTACGAGGAAATGTGTTGTTGAAATGTACATTGCTCGAACGTCCCCCAAAAGGAGAGCCCAGTCGAATTGTCGGATGTGGAATCACCGACTCGGGAGTGAGAACTGGCTCGACCATCGCTTGGGTAGTCATTTGATGCAACTCTGAAGGAGGCGTGAATATCGAGGACAGGCGTCGAGCACCTTGACCCATGTCACCTAGACTGAAGCCACGGCTACGGACGCGGCGATGGCTGCTGTCGGCGGGAGCACCGAAGAGATCCTGAATAAGAGCTTCGTGGACTCTGGAATCCCTTCTATATCTTCCTTCCTCCGAGGGTTGATGAAAGGCTCGGCGCTTGAATGATCGTGGAAGCGGGTTAGGTGCGTGAAGCTCGACTGGAGGTGCCAATCGAGGTGCCTGTAGAAGCGACGGCGGCGGCATCGCTGACACTGGCTCGAACGTGGACGATGCGACAGGCGCACGGGTGATCTGAGACATTGACGAGAAAGACGAGCCCATCATATTGTTACTCAGTCCGAGGCCGAGATGCAGGGACTGGCTCTTCTGATGAGCGGAAGAACGTCCGGGGGGTTGGTTGAACCAATCTTCCTGTCGTGGGGTGGTGTCGTTGGTGAGCTGCGAAAGAGGACCACCGTACTGCATCGTTGATGCCGTACTAGTCGAAAGGGAGATGTTCATGTCACGAGTCGAGAAACTAGCCATGTGCTCGCTGAAAGGAGATGATAAGCCACCAGCCGGCTCCACGCTAGAACGTGGTGAAGACGGGAAGGGCGACGGAGATCTGCAATGCAGCAGCCGTTGATAATGAGCCGATAGCGACGGCTTCCGCTTGCACAGTGCGCGAAGTCGTTTTCGACTCTGAGCATCTGATTTAGGCCATTTCGGATAGGTTTTGGGAACATTCATTCCGGTCGGTGTGTTACTTCCGCTCTTGGGAGCCTTGATGGTATCAGGAGAATCTGAGCCCCCTATAGGCGGTACGAATCGACTGCTAGATGCTGGATGGACTCGAGAACCCTTCCAAGTCTGCTTAGCGTTTCGTACAACTCGATGGCAGACTCCCTGCGGCGGTGCTGTTCCTGGAAGCATTTTGAATGGCGTTACCGTTGGGTCTTGCAGATAGCGCATGTACGACATCCAGAGGTGGTTGTCTAACTCTTCTGTCCAGACAGGCTTCCGGTGCGGGATATGCTGGCCAGTGTGTTGCTGGTATGAGTCCAGCGGCGATGATTGACGGTCGTATTTCATGCTTGAAGGCTCATAAGTGAAAGGATCCGGGGCATCGCTTTCAGGGCTGGTACAGCTGCCTCCAAACGACGGGAAAGACTCAAGGCTATTGCGTGAAGAGACGGAAGAGTCCGAAAATCCAGAGCATGAAGATGACGGTCTGCTAATACTGTCACCGCGGCTGAAACTATCGATGTGATCCCAATCATGCAGCCTACTACGCGATTCTCCCAGTAGCTGTCCCACTGGTGTCTTTGGTGGGGACATTAAACGTGCAAAGGACGCAGGAGCAAGGAATCCGTCATCCGGCTCGGGCGATGGTACCGGGAGACCTAAGAAGTCATCGCTAGTGCAAACAGGGCCTTCAATCGTGGGTATGGGGTTCTCAGAGAGTTCTTGCTGATAGTCGGGTTGGCTGGCATACGGCGGAAGAACAGTGCGACGTCGGCGGCGCACACGGTAGGTCTGTCGAGGAGGCTCTGGAGGCTCTAGAGGTTGTGTGTTTTCTGCGCGCTCCTCGGGCTCTGGGGTCTTTGGTGGTTGGCCGTCAGTGTAGTGAAATTGGAAGCTGCGCGGCAGCGTGATGGAGAGGTGGGGGCGTATTGGCGGCATCTTTTCACACTGGCTGCAGACGCTTCCGCAGCAAGGATCCAGATTTGTATCCAACGCCGTTCAAAGCCCTTGATGGCTGGAGGTCCAAGTAGGGCTAATCCCAAATTTACAGACTCTGCAAGGGGGACACGCACCAATCGCGCGCACAGTGGGCCTAGCGCACTCGACGCGGCACAGGACCCGACAGACGCTGCGCTGGTTTGCACGAGTCCAAAGCCAGGGCAGTTGTTGCGACGTGCGTGAGGGCGCAAGTCGTTGTGTGCGCGGTCGCAGGTTCACGGCGAGGGCGAGGGCGGCGTGCAAGGAGTCGCACGGAAACAAAGGAGATTACGTGTAAGGGGACTGTCTAGGGCCGGTGTCGCGAGGCCGTCAATTGGAGATTATGGTGGATTCGAGGTCGTGATCGAGGACGCAAAGAGATAACGAAAGTCGTGAGCTGGTGCAGCGCGGCTCAGCTCGTGCGCAGAAGAGAACGGGGTCAGCCAAAAAGGGAGCAGCTCTCGACAGGGCTAGAGCACGTCTGGCAGCAGTTCATGCCGGTGCAGCGCTGGCTGTCGGTGTTGACGAGTTTGCGCGGTGGTTGGAGGCGGGTGGTCGCGGCGAGCAGGTGAAGAGGAAGCGAGTCGCGGTCAGGCGGCCATGGACCGGAAAATTCTCCGAAGCGGGCTCCAAGAAGACAATCAAAATCTGCAGACGGTGGGTGAGAGCAGGCGCCCGTTCACGGCATGGCGGAGGGGGGAGGATGCAGCGGCGAGTGTGGAGGGAGAAGAAGAGGACGACGTTGAGGATGGAGATGGCACGATGGGATGGGCGTGGGCGGCAGCAGCGATCGCTGGCAGCAGTTTGAGCGGGTCGCGGCGCTACTGGGGCCGCCAAGCCACGATGTCTTCGAAGCACCAGCGAGGCAAGAACGGCCGGGCCTTGACCAAGACGCCCTCGAAAACCGCCAGTAAACAGCAGCGAGTCGAGGGCACGATAGGCTTGCTGCAGCTTTCTCCCCAGCTGCACCGCCCGGAACCCAATCGCCATGCTGCCCGCAGGCCTCGCGTGGAGAACGACGGCGAGCAGGGCCAGGAGCTGGACATGGCGCCTCGTCGGCTTGGACGCGTCGGTTTCGCGATGTGCTCGTCCCAGCGGCCTCAGGACGGCCTCACAGGCCTTCACCTGCAGCCTCCAAGTCACATCACGCCCCAGAGCCCTCCGCTGGCTCGCCCACGCCGGCCCCTGCGCGCGCCGCCCGTGCGAACGAGTGCCCTTCTTGCACGTCGCGGGCTGGCCATCCATGCTGGCCGTGCATGCAGCAGCGGAGAGCCCCTCGGATTCAACGGCCGCGGGACGACGCCGTGACGCCTGCTGCAACTTGCACATCCAGGGCCCGAATCGTCGACGTCCACAGCCAAAACCCCACATGGAACGAGCTCCACGTCTGTGCGGTTCGCTGCGAGAGGCCCGTCCGGCCAGCGGTGCAGGCCAGCTCCAGCCGCACGTCCAGTCTCGACTCTGTGATGCCAGCTCGACGACAGCAGGAGGCATGAGAGGCCTGCGAGGCCTGCTTGGGCTCGCCGTATACGCGCTAGAGGTGCGTGAGACACTGATGGCGCCGCGATTCGCTCCCCGCGAGGCCTGGCAATACTCTACGTACCATCCCGTGAGCCTGTCTCGCGCGCTTGCCACGGATTATTGCCCTCTGTTGCAGTTGCTGCCGCGTCGTCTTCCTCTGTTGTCGGCCTAGAGGGCTGCTCCGGCGATCTATCAGAGCATAATCTCCTATCCCGGTCACCACCATGCCCCGCCCATCGTGATCTTGCACGCATCGACCCCCGCGGTCCCACGGCCTAACCACCGAGGCCCCGCGTGATACTGTCCGCGTTGGGACGACAGGCGGAATGTTCTCTAGTTTCGCCGTGACAGCCGCCGCAGAACGCGTCTTGGACCACTCAGACACGTCTTTCAGCCCACTCACGATGCTGGTCTATCGTGAGAGGGGGCTTGAAGAGCATTATTTTCGTATTTGGCGACCTAGCATCACGGGGTACATAGGATACCCACTTCGTATGGCGCCAGCGATAAGATCAAATGGTCTTTCGTATCAATGGGGCCACTACTTGAGGACTAAGCGTCCCAGGTGAAGGGGACAGTCAAAGCTTCTTCCTACGAAGCCGCCGGTAGTTGTTTCGTGAAGGATTCCGATCAACACTCGAAGCGGTGATATAGGCTGAAGTTGTTTCATTCTATTGCTGCTCCTCGAACGATGTATATATAATGTACAGTGTGTACAGATAAGGTAGTATCCCAATATCGAACGCGCAAACTGGCATAGAGTATTACGCCACAAGGCTGGGTACACGAATAGCGGAGCTTGCCCAGGTGAGCTCGAGTCTTGCTTGTTCAACACCACCGTCAGGAGTAGCCCCGACATCGGTACCTGCAGTCAAGAGGCAGCTTGATTCATGCTGCATCGATCCTACATCATTTCTAGATGTCGTGAGTTTCAGCACACGATATTCCTTTGGGCAGGCCCCACTCTTGCTCGCTCAACACCACTGCCAAGAGTAGCCCAGCTGAGTAGTCAATAGTGGGTCAAGAGACAGCCCAATTCCACGACTTTGAATGCTACATTGCATATAGAATTATGTGAGCCTACGGAGGCACCTCCAGCAGCAGTAGAGGAGATGCATAGATTCGAGGCACTGTAAGGATATTAACGCTTTAGCCTCTGTTACGCTGCCCAGGTGATGGATGTAGATTTCCATGTGCTCTATACCTTCTGACGACATCTGGAGGTCCTAGACAACTAACGTAGCAGTCTGTCTAATACCACTGTTCTGAGAAACATCACCTCACGGAACTCGACCGTCAAGCATTCAAATCCCTACACTCTGATTGGCCACAGCGTTCCAGGATCCCAGAATGTCGTCAGTCTAAGCTCTGTTGACAAACCCACCTCACTCTAAAACCCCGCCTTCCGGACTGCGTTCCTCGCCTCAAACCTCCCGAAAAGCTTGAATAACCCTCATTTTGACGGCACGACTTCACATAATAATGGCATCTTCAACCGGCATTCCAGACCAGAACCCGGAGACGCTCCTTGGCCGCGGCGAGGAAGAGCCGCTGCTGGGGAGACCCGGCGATGTCAAGCAGGAGGACGGGAAGCCGCTGTGGGCCAACCTATGGATTGGTGAGATACCCATTCTCTCAAAACTTGCATGAGCTGAGACTAACAGTATGATTCGAAGGCACCGGCGTCGTCGCTCAAGCAGGCATCTGGATCGTAAGCTCAAAATAACTGAAGAATACAAACAATCCTAACATCAGTCCTCTAGCTCGCAGCTATAGTATGGGGCGCCATCTTCTCTCACCCCCTCATCTTCTTCTCCGCCCACCCAGTACGTCTCCCACCCTCTTCCTTCCTTCTAGACTAATCATCCCAGCTCCTTAATTCCGCCGGTCTCCTCCTCGCAACCCAAGCCGCCCTCATCCTCCAACCGACCCACACCCCCGACCAAAAGCGCCACGGCACTTACATTCACGCCGTCCTACATCTCCTATCCGTCGCCTCCCTGCTCGCCGGCCTCATCGTAATCGAGCGCAACAAGCTCGGCCACGGCGGAAACCTGCAGTCGCCCCATGCGATCCTCGGGCTAGTCACCTACATCCTCTTCCTGCTGCAAGCGCTGGTGGGCTTCACGCAGTACTTCACCCCGAAGCTATACGGCGGCGTGGAGAACGCGAAGAAGGTGTACAAGTACCACCGCGCGTCCGGGTATGTGATACTCACGGCGGGGCTGGCGACGGTGGCTGCGGCGACGCAGACGACGTACAACCAGACGATACTGGGTATCCAGCTTTGGGCGGTGATTGTGGCGGGTGTGATTACGTTGGCGGGATTGTTGCCGAGGGTTAAGAAGCAGAAGCTGGGATTGTGAGTTTTGGTGGGCTGCTGAGAGGCTCGGGACTCTCTGAAGAGGGCTGGGGGGTGCGTGCAAAGGGGTGTCGAGGTGGAGCTGATATTGTATATAGAGGCAGGAAGATTGAAAAGTGTTGTGATTGGGGCTCGATAAATATGTAATGTGTTTTCAGACACGAATTTGACTGCCTAGGAATCCCTTCCGTGTATGTGTGGTACCATGTCAAAAGTCCCGGCACACAGAATCATCACTATTTGACTCCAGTCTTGCTCACTCGACACTACTGTGAGGGGTACCCCGAGCTTCAAGTAGCTCACTGGGCAAGATGTAGTCTAATCTGGACTGCTTGAGACGTAGCATCGCGCCTAGGATATCTAAATCCCGTGGGGGGACACCCCAAGCAGTGGTGAACGAGTCTGCAAAGCCTTCCAACCTGTCGCTGTATTGGGCACATCTTTTAACGCATAAGAAGTACGGGTCGATTGACACGTCTTGTTAATAGCATGCGAACAGAGGGGTCAAATCAGGCGGACTGGCTCCCATTTCACGCTTCTCGATGTCTCACAGTTTACCGAATTCCAAGCTCTGATATACTTCTTACCACATCACAAGTTTGAATCTCGGGTCAGAATCACCATCCTGTCATTGCAGATATGACAGTGGTGTTTACCTGCTGAAGGTCCACTGAATGATTTATCTTTTTGTGCAACGAACGTAAAGATTTGGAAGTTCCAAATCGTCACCTCATTCTCATGCTTTTAGCTCTGTCAACAACACCCCGAAGCCACCCGCCCACATCACCACACACGCAAACAAACAATCCCAACGCCTCGATTTTCACACCAATGTTTAATCCTCCGTCTCTATCCTACAACCCAGCCTACCGATTCCTAAATTTCCTCAACAACTCCAACTCCTCCTCATTCCGCGCCATCCCCTCCTCCACCGGCACACTCTCATGCCTGAACTTCTTCCCCCCGCCAGCGCCATAATCCGTGCTCACCTGCCCCTCCCCATGAATCAGCCACCGGTAGATCGTCAGCCCCTCCAGCCCAACCGGACCCCTAGAATGGATCTTGTTCGTGCTAATGCCGACCTCGGTGCCGAAGCCGTAGCGCTGCCCATCGGCCATACGCGTGCTCGTGTTCCAGTACACCGACGAGCTGTCGACCCCGTCCTGAAATCGCGTAGCAAGCGCGCGGTCGAGTGTCAAGATGGCGTCGGTGTGGTGGGAAGAGTGGTCGTTGATGTGGGATATAGCGATATCGGCGGCTGCTTCAGGGGTTGGTTGGGTCGGAACAGTCTTGATAGCTATGATGAGGTCGAGGAACTCGGTGCTGTAGTCCGCGTCTGTGGCGTCTTGGAGCAGGATGGCGGAGTGCTTCTCCAACGCAGACGAGAGAGCGGCTTTGGATACGGCGTCACACCGCAGCGAGACGCCGCGGGCTAGGAGCGCTTCTGCGACTGGCGGAAGCACGGTTTGCAGCGCGTTTTCGTCGACGAGGAGGGTCTCGACGGCGTTGCAGCCGGCGGGGTAGCTGGCTTTTGCGTCGACGATGACGCGGACGGCGATGGGGATGGGGCAGTCGGCGCGGAGGTAGATGCTGCAGATGCCGTCGGCGTGGCCGAGGACGGGGATGGCGGTGCTGTCTTTGACGGTGCGGACAAGCTTGTTGCCGCCGCGGGGGATGACGAGGTCGATGTACTGGTCTAGTTTCAGGAGGTCGCTGATGACATCGTGGGTTTGCACGAGTTGGAGGCAGTCGGAGGGGACGTCGGTTGATTGGAGCGCTTTGGAGATGACGGATGAGATGGCTTTGAAGGACTCGGTGGACTCTTTGCCGCCTATAAACGTTCAGTAAATAGTTGATTTCAAGAAGTTCAATGTATAGTATATTTTGAAATGATCTAGACTTACCTTTTAGAATTGCAGCATTTCCTGATTTGATGGCCAAGGAGGCAATGTTTGCGATGACCTCTGGACGGGCTTCGAAGATTATCAACAGAACACCAATTGGAGACGTCTTCCGTTCCAGGATGAGACCATCGTCGAGGATTGTCCGTAGATTGATCTTGCCAACTAATGACACATCAGACACCACACTCCCAGGGATGAACAAGACAAGACGACATCAACGAACAATCGAGAGACACAAGGTATTGATAGACGTGATATTGGACATATGACTCTTCCTGATTGGGGTTTACATACTCGGATCCTCCAGCTCGCACACATCGAGGATACCCTGCAGCATGTCCTCATATTTTCCGGGCTTGCCCAGATCTAGCCGCTTGACAAGGCTTTGACTTAGCTTTCCACTCTCGGCGGCTTTATTGGCGGCCTCCAGGTCCAACTTGTTTGCGGCCAGAATATCATCTTTGGCGGACGACAAACCCGCATGCATGGCAATTAAGGCAGCATTGCGAGCGTCAGTGGAAAGGATCGCGAGTTTTCGAGATCCCAACCGTGCCGCGCGGGCGACCTCTTGCGGAGTCGCGTTTGTGAGAGACATTGTAGTGGGATTAGTGGAGTGGCAAGACGAGGTGGTGAGAGTCTCTCGTGGTGGTGATGTTTGCCGTGGAGCGTGACTCAGAAAAAAGGCTTGCGATGGCTGCACCGGCCCGCGATACTGCAATAAATTCGACAGAAAGAGATGCGAACAACACCCTGCACAAGGTCACCGACGGCCACGATCAGGCTGGCTTGTTTCCGAAAATAAATTTTGCCTTGGAGGCTCTTTGATGCACCTTGGCAGGGTCCGCGATGTGCGATCTCGGCCTGGCGCTCAAGTGGCTGGGACGCTCTCGACGCCACACCCATGGTGCACTGCGACCTCCGGGAGGTCCCCCTTTCCACCTTCACGTGGGCACCATCACCCTTCTTTGATGCCTCATCATCGTCCCGCACCTGTGCAGCTAAACGCGCAATCAATAAAGAGAGCCGTGCTATTATTACCAGCACTCCCCGGCTGGAACGGCCTCGGCGATCGTCAGGGCCCGGGGGTGGAGTTCCCAGCCTCGCGCTAACTAGCCACTCGACTTTCCGGCGCATCACATTCATTCACGATACGATGCAACCACCCCAACCTCGTGCTTTGGCAGCCAACACGATGCCTCCATCTGACTTGCCACACTGGCGCACTAACAACCATCAGCCCATGCCCCCTCAATTCTTAATACGATGGCTGGTGTCGTGCCTTCTTAACTACTGCAGCTTCCCGGCTCTCCTCCCACCCATCACATCAAACCATCTCACTCTTCTCTGTGCATTCTTACCACTCAACTACCAGACTTCTTATAGATTCACCACGGCCTCCCCCTCGTGACATCTACTTGTCTCCCCTTCACATACTTCCGCTTACATCCTCCACTTCCTTGCGAGCCAGTCCTCCGCTTGCATCCCCGCGGCCGACTACATCAACTCCATCCTCCTCACATCCACTCGGCATCCATTATGCGGACAACCACATCAGTGCTCGCTGCTTTTGCGGCAGCAGCCCTCCACATCCTACCTGCCTCCGCGCAAACCTACACCACCTGCAATCCCACCGCCGGTCAGTGTCCTGACGACTCCGCACTCGGCCGCAGCGTGAACATCGACTTCTCCAGCGCCTCCGACAGCTTCGCACCGTCAGGCACCGTCACATACGACTCGAATGGCGCCTCTTTCACCGTTGCAAAGTCCGGCGACTCCCCACAATTGACCTCGAAATGGTACATCATGTTTGGAAAGGTCGAGGTCACTCTGAAAGCCGCTCCGGGGGCTGGCATTGTTAGCAGCTTCGTCATGCAATCTGACGACCTCGACGAAATCGATTGGGAGTGGCTAGGAGCCGACTCTACACAAGTTCAGACCAACTACTTCGGCAAGGGACAGACAACAACCTACAACCGCGGCGCATTCCATCCAAACACCGGTAACCAGGCCGAGTTCATCAAATACTCAATTGAATGGACCTCAACCCAGATTGTCTGGTCAATCGACGACAACCCCGTGCGAACTTTGACTCCAGATATCGCTACCGGCTCAGGTAACCTCTACCCCCAAACGCCTATGCAAATCAAGATTGGCGCATGGAGCGGTGGCGACCCTTCGAACGCTCCGGGAACCATCGAGTGGGCTCGCGGACCTACCGACTACTCCAAGGGACCATTCACGATGCAAGTCAAGTCTCTCTCAGTCAGCGACTACTCCACGGGCACCCAGTACAAGTACGGTGACACCAGCGGCACTTGGCAATCCATCGTTTCTGTCGGCGGAAAGATCAACAACGGAGGCGGGTCTCCTATTGAGTCTGCTGCACCAGCTGTCACATCTTCCTCAAGTGGCCAGCCAATCCCATTCATCCCCAAATCATCCTCCGAATTCACCACCCCCTCTGTCTACCCCTGGGTCCCAGAAGCGACCACCATGTCGACGGCGACAGTGTCATACACCACTCTTCCCGGACTCCCGAGCGGGTGGACTGTCTCGAGTTCAGGCAAAGTCGTCCCCCCTAGCTCGGCGCCTGTGAGTAAGAGCGTTCTGATTTCTTGTTATCTATACATTACTGACAATCTCCCAGTCGACATCCCCACACGCTTCCTCTACGCTGTCTTCTGTAGTGTCGCAGCAGGCTTTGCCCTCGGCGGGCGCCTCTAAGGTAATTACAGCCTATGACCAGCAAGGCTTTACCACCCTTATGACGGTGCCTGCTGGGTACACTATCGCACCTAAGTCATACGATTGGCGCGGTTTCTTGATCACGCCGTCGGCTCCTGGTGCTACTCCTTATACTAACGTTTTGGAGAACAATGCGGTGGCTTCTTCTGTCACTGCGACGATCGAGAGCGGTCCGTCTGCGTCCGTTTCTGCGACCCCTTCTGCGAGTCATACCGGCGATACCTCCCATGTTCTTCTGAACTGGAGCCTTTTTGCGATTTTAGCGGTCCTCAGCTGTGCCCTCCTACTATAAGGACTCGGGTTAGCTTCAGCATTTTGGGTACGGTTCTTGCATCAGCGATCGGAGTATTTGGGTTTCATTTTGGACAGAAAGGCCTCAGCGCGAGCTTTCTTGATCCCATGGACATGATCTGTATATATATATATTACGCGCGAATGAATAATAAGACATGAGTCTGTGTACATTATTACTTCTATTTTCGATGCTTTGATGTGACGAGAAGTCTTCACAAAGTCTGCACTTGATTGAGTGCCCATTAGGCTGGGATTTGGCCTTTAGCAAGGTGCTACACCTGCCTGGGTCACTATAGTGGTAATGTTGAGATGTCAAGATTTAGGACAGATTAGGCCACTGTTTGGCCTGCACTAAATGACCAAAATGTGAACAATGTAAGTCATGGTAACAGTTGCAGCAGGCATAACATCAATGCGAGTTAGGCCACGTATGCTGCCGTATTGCCGGTGTGAATACGCAGACTCAGATTCGTTGCAACATTTTGGCTCGCATTTCCAAAGCCCATATCACGGTTCTGCTCTACAATCTTCACACGATCTCGCCCATGCGTACACACCTTACCATGGTACTAAATTCTTCTTGCTGACACATCGCACTCAGCGAGAAGTACATAAATCCCTCTGCACCCCGTCTCTCTTCTCTTCTTTGGCCCTCGGGCCGTCCACTCCTACCACCCCCAAGATCTCATCCTCTGCATTTTTGTATCACCACATATTTGTATATGTAGGGTAGGGCATAGCCGACCCTTGTAGACTATGTCATCTAGACCCTTCCCCGGCCATGTATTCCCACCCTTTGTCACTCTTTCGAGGCAGCGTGTTCACAGATACTTAGGCGGAATTGGATCGTCAGAGGGTGATGGGATTTTGGTCAATACAGTTGGATATCTAGGAGAGTTTTGACCCGAGAAGGGTTTCCCTCCATTCAAAGTACTACATTATGAAGAGAGTTCTCTCTCGAAAGCAAGACTTTTGGTGCAATCTGTGCGCGTGTGAAATGCGTTTGCCATTGCCTCGAGCCGCTGAAGCACCATGAGGGCCAAATAGTATACACTTTAAGTAGGCAAACGGTTGCTGGCACCTATTCTGCCATTCTAGGAGCATTAGACGCATGGTCTATCGAGTCCAAGAGCTTTAGGACGTCTGCTCAAACGTGGAGAGCGCTGATGGGCTGGCGTGAGGCTGCAATCGGTCCGTGCGCAGCGATCTTTGTTTACGAAAACACAACAACATCCGAGCTCCCCCCATGTCACCAACACCGCTCTACCATCCTCACTCCCACACTCTCATACATACCAGAACACACTTCTTTTGGCTCTCGCACGCGCTGGATCGCTGAAGCTTGCAGAGTACTATTGTATAATGCAATTGATCTAAGCACGCTCAGCTTTAGCCGTTCCATTCCACCGCGCATTCCGATACCCATCTCTCTCCCAAATACCAGCAACCCTACACGATGAGTTCCATCGACAGGGAAAGCTCTCGCGACCGCGATATGGTGCTCAAGCACCAGCATTCTTTCTCCTCCGAATCTGGCAGATCACACATCCCCATGTAAGCACCTCCAATGTTGTCCCATGTCAACACTCCACAACCTCCCTTTCGATCTTGAACAATGCCACTGACCAGTCGTCTTCGACGTCGCAGGTGGGATAGCTCTGATCCAGAACGCGCACCGCCTCCGCTTCCTCTTAATCCAGGTTCGCCTGTCAGCGCCTCTACTCGACCCAACGTATCTGCAGGAATCGCTGCTGCTGCCAGGGCACTTGAAGAAAAGGCACGGGAGAGCGCGCCTGCAAGCTCATATACTACAAACCGTATGCCAGAAAAGTCGCCAGATAGGTCTCTAGTCAAATCCGCCCAACACAAGCGCATGCAGTCGCTACAGACTACCAGTGTCCGAGACCTGAGGAGCTTCCTCGATGGTGTGAGGTCGCCAGACCGCTCACCCGAGCGCCCATCAAGATCAGCGACACCAAATATGGGACGAGATCATGACAGGGACTACCCATTCCCCACGTCTCCAGACAAGAGTCCCACTCGATCTGGAACGCCCACACCCCTTGGGCGAGATGTGCTGAAAGATACCCCGGCCCTGCGAGCATCCAGCCGACCGCTTACAAAGGCAATACTGGGTGAAAATACTCCGCCTTCGGCCACCATGTTGGCACTACAAACCATGACCATACCACGGGAGCATCTCGAACCTTTACCAAATATCGCCAATTCTACAAACTCTACAAACTCCGCCAATTCCGCCAATTCTGCAAATACGTCGACAGCTAGGACTCCCCAGACATTCGATGCCATTTCAAGTCAGCTTCTGAGCATTACCTCTATAGCTTCCAACCTCCAGAAGGAGATGTCACAGTTGAGTCGCCGGAGTAAAGACAACGCTAGCGATTTGATCAGCCTCAAAGAGGCTACAAACTCTCGAGATGAAGACATTCGCAAGTGTCTGCGAGAACTCGTTGCGAACGTTGGTCACCCTCAACAAAGTAGTCTCCTTGGAGCTCCATTGGATTTCAGTCGATCGAGCAGCGGTCTCTTCGGAGAGAAGAAGGATTCACACAGCACCCCACCGGGAAAGAACTTCGTCCTGCCCCGATTTCCCTCTCCTAACATGTGGGGAGATGATAGAATAGGGAGCCCAAATCCTTACTCTGTCGAAGGAGCCGCCAGTGTAGCGATGTTAGAAAAGATCATTCGCGAGATGGTCACCAAAGATGGCCAAGAACGCCTTCTGGCAACGCTCTCAACCCTGGTCGACAAGGCCACTGGCGACACCGCTAAGAAGGTCACCGACCTGGTCGAGTTCATCAAGACAGGACCTCAGAGCCAAGCGCTGGTGGCACGTGGAGGAGGAAATGGAGGTGGAGTCAATGGACAGAACACAACTTTCCAGCCCACACCAGGCACCGGGCCGCTTGCTCGTACTACCCGGGATATGAATGCCAGCTTTCCAATGCCAAACGGTACGGATAGCCAGAAAGCATATGCTAGCCCGAAAGCAGCCGATTTTGTCAGCGAGGAAATGCTCAAGTACTTGAAGAAGATAAAGGACAGTGTTGCTGAGACAGGTGGCATGACTGCCGAAACCAAAGCTTTCCTCAAGACTATGCGAGGAGAGGTTCTTGGTATGGGTAGAGACATTGCCCGCCAGATCGACGAATACGCCAAAGAGCGGGAATCCCACCTTGCGATTGACGACGTCCAGAACAAACCAGACCTCGAACGAATTGTCCAAGAGGGCCTGGGCGAACTTCGAGGTCAAATGGATCGACTTATCCGGGAGAAACGACGACAATCAAACTCTTCCATGATGTCCCGAAACTCGGTCGATAGCCAGGAAGTGTACCAAGTTGTCAAGCAAGCTCTTGCGGAGCGCGGCCTAGACCGCGCCCCAGTAACCGCAGATTCTTCTCTCGATAAAGAAGCTATTCTTTCTGCGGTCAGGGAAGCCTACGAAGCATACAAACCTGAGATCGAGCTTCAGCAATTTGGGTTGGAGCGAGATGAAATTCTCCAATGCCTCAAAGAAGGCCTCGAAGATTATCGAAACTCCAATTCTACAAGAGACCAAGACGCCATCAGTAGAGAAGAGGTCATGGATACCATTCACGAAGCTTTCCAGAACTTCACTCTCCCAGCTCCACCAAATGAGGCCCACGAAATACGGGAAGAAGTCCTATGCGCTGTCCGCGAATGCTTGGAGGAGTTCAAGCCAGCCATGAACGCTCAACCGCCATCCTTCGACCATGCAGTCACCAGAGAACTCGTCGCGGGCGCCGTGAAAGACACTCTTGCGAATCACGACTTCAACGCTCCTCGTGAGCTTGAGATCAGCCGTGAGGATCTGTTTGATGCCGTAAAGGCGGGCCTTGAAGGCTCCAGCACTCCGATGGGAGGATACGGCGAACAGGTCATGACGAGCCTGAAGGAGGTTGTGAACAACATGCGAGAGGAGTTCAAATCTTACTCATCTGCCAACGGAAGAGATACAGAGCAAGTTCTGGATGCGGTCAGAGATGGCCTCGAAACTCTACGAGCAGAGATCGAGACTTATGTCGACAAGGCCCAAGATGTCACCGGAAAAGACGAAATTGTGGACACCATGAGAGACGAATTGGAGCGACTGCGTACTGATGTACAAGGCTTCGTCGCGGAAGGCCCTCGTGGTGATCACGCTCTGAGTCGCGGAGACATGATTGGATACATCAAGTCAGAATTCGAGCATCTTCACGAAGAGCTCACTTCACAATTCCTCCCGGCTGCCAAAGACAAGGAGGAGATTCTGACTGCCCTGACCGCCGGATTTGAAAGCATGCGCTCTCAAGTCACCACTACTCGCGACTTTGATCCAGAGACCAATGACGACATTAACGAAGCGATGAAGGACGAATTCGAACAACTCAAGGACGTCTTACTCGGTGGTAGTGCCTCTCACAAGGACGAGATTCTTGAAGCCCTCCATGCCAGCCTCGAAGGTCTCCATGCCAATCTCGGCCAGTCCGACTCTTCGGTAAACACCAACGACGATATTCTTGCTTCGATGAAGGAAGAGTTCGAACATCTTCGAGAGACTCTGGCGACCACTCTAATCAAATCTGGAGGCTCAGCTGATAGAGATGATATTGTTGATGCCGTGCGAGAGTCTATGGATGGCTTGCGCTCTCAGCTTGCATCTGAGCAGGACACCGCCTCCAAGGAAACTCTAACCGCAATTCAAGAAGAGGTCCAACATCTGCGGGAAACCTTAGGGTCTACGCTCGTCCGAAGTGGCGATTCCGTGGAGAAGGAGGAAATCCTGGAGACTCTGAGGACAGGTCTTGAGGAAATGAGGGCCAACGCATCTCGATCCGAGTCAAGTGGTCTCAATGAAGAGCTACTTGAAGCTTTCCGTGGCGAATTGGAACAACTCCGACAATCGATTGCGACCGGTATGGCTCGTCACGGTTCCAGGGCTGATACAGAGGAGGTTCTCGATGCAGTAAGATTGGGTCTCGACGATCTACGCTCGCATTTGGAGAAGAGGATGGACAATCCAGAACGCCATATGTCCGCAACTGGAGAAATCCTCGATGCGTTAAATGATGGTCTCGACAGTCTGCGCTCAGATGTCGTCAAGTTGGTCGACAAGCCAGTTGATATGACCGTTTCGTACGAGATTCTGGACACGTTGAAGGATGGTCTTGCCGGCCTTCGTGAAGATATCGACCGCCTCAAAGGACACACCAGGTCCGAGTCTTCTGCAGAGTCTTTTGATGAAGAAGCCCCGAGGGGTAATGAGGTTGTGCTTGCCGAAGATCCCGGTTCCATGAGTCGTGACATGCCGCCTGTGCATGTACCGCAGGAGTCACTTCAGCGCAACGATTTGGAGAAGATGGAAGTCATGTTGGCTCAGTTGAATATCAAGGTTGAGGCGATGGACGCAAATATTCAGAATACACCAGCGCCAACCGTCGTTCCTGAGGCTCAGCCGGCGTCTGGATCTGCGATGAAGGATGACATGATTGGTATCGAGGCGCTCCTCCAAGATCTTCAGGCGACAGTCAATGTCATTGCTTCAAGAGATGGACCAAATCCAGACGGACTAGCCACAAAAGACGACACCGATGCCATCGAAACCCTTTTGAGGAACACCAAGGCCGTCATCGAGGAACTGCCCCTTGCTGACTCCGAGAACGCTATGAAGAAGGAACATCTGGATGCGATCGAGGGCATTACTCTATCGACGAACGAAGCGATCGACGCACTCGCCACCAAGATAGATGAGAATGGAGCCACTAAAGAGGACATTGCTGTAGTCGAGGTTCTGGTGCAGGATATGAAGATTGCTTTGGAAGAGCTGAAGCTTGCCAAGCCTGAAGAAGAAGAAGGCGAGGAGAAGCTTACCAAGACGGATGTTGACACCCTCGCTTTGATCTGCATGGACATCAAGGCTAAGGTTGAGGAGATGAACACCCCTGATGCCGATCAGCTTCCTTCAAAGGCCGACGTGGAGCAGTTGACAGGCTTGGTTCATGACTTCCGGGATAGCCACGACAAGATGAAGGACAGCTACGAGGCTGATATTGCAATCACAGCAAAGGCCTTCGACGATCGTAAGAAGGAAGCCGAAGACATGGTTCTCAATATCGCCGAAGTCAAGACTGTTCTAGATGAGATCAAGGAAGACATCAAGAGCAATCTGCGCGAAGGTGGTCAAGGTGTTGACGGCCTTTTGGAGTCATTCAAGAGCCTCGAGGAGACTATTGGATCAAACTTCAATATCACCGCTGATATCAAGGAGCTGATGGAGACGGTGAACCGGGAGTTCGATCGATCGCACGGTTCGGTGGAGGGTCTGAAGGTCGATCAGGATGAAAAGCTCGCGTCAACTCTTGAGAAGCAGGAAGAGGCAAAGGAAGCCATCATTGCGGAGCTGTGCCAGAAACTCGACGAGAAATTCGACACTATCATGACCAAATACGACGACGCCCAGCTCCTTGCTGATGAGCAGGCCAAGGTCATGAACGAGAAGGCTACCGAGCAGCAAGAAATCCTAGCCAACACCAAGGCAATGGCTGACGAGCTCCGGCTGACTATTGACACCTTGGGGGCAACCATTACTGGCTTGTCTGACACCTTCTCTGAGGTAACGAACAAGATGGCGCAAGACTCTCAGACTGTGTTTGGTCGCATGGATGACACGGTGGCTAAACTGGATGATCACCATGTCGAAACCAAATCCGAGCACCAGCACACCCGCGACGAAGTAGCCAATGCTATTCGCATAATCAACGGCCTCCAAGGAGATGTCACTGAATTCCATCCGAAGTTCATGGTCACCTTGCGAGAGATTCTCGCTCTTGTCAATCAGCACTACGAACACTCTCAGAAAGCGAAGGAGTCTACTGAAGAGCAAGTGCGAGCTATTGCTGAGGAAAACAATGCACGAGCTGAGGAGATCAGAAGCAACTTCACCAACCTACCCGCACTACTGCCACCCCCACCTCCGGCTGTCGAGCCGGTTGAGAGATATGATGATGGCCAGGTGCAGGAGAAGCTCGACAAGCTTCTGAACCATGCGGATGAATCAGAGAAGTCAATTGCTCAGCTCAGCCGTCTTGATCAGATCCACCAACAGGTCATGAACACTGCCGCCGAAGTTTCCGATTTCGTGGCAAAGCAGACACAACTCATCACTGATGGCCATGAAAGCAAGGAGCGTGAAGCAGAAGAGATGGCTCTTCTAGTTGAGCGCCGCCTTGCACAAAAGGAACAACTCGACTCTGACGTCCAAAACCTCAAGGACGAGAAGGACTCCTTACTCGCTATCGTCGCCGCTCTGCAAGTCGAGCGCGAGAATCTCGCAACCCAAAAGGTCCGTCTTACCGGCGAAGTCTCCTCCCTACAAACCGCTCTCGATATCCGCCGCGAGGAACTACGCGACATGGACCACAAAGCCGATGCTCTCGAACGGCGCATCCTTAACGGCATCATGGACCACTCCCGCGCTCTCCTCATCAACAAAACCAACAAGAGCCCCGGCAAACCCAAGAAGCAGCGCATGCCCAGCAACGCCTCCCACAGCACCTTGGGCAGCATGCCTCCTCCCAGCGCCGCCGCCAACGGCCTCTCTCTCGCTCTGAAGCAACGCCCAGCCATCCGCCGCAACGGCCCACCGCCAAACCCAGCCAGCCGCCGCATCCTCTCCCTCAGCCAAATCACCAACAACGTCCCCACGGGCGCGCAAGCCTACGCCGGCGCTCCCAACTCTCTCTCCAACGGCCTCGGCAACCTGAAGCGCAGCCACTCAGTTAAGACGAACTACATGCGCAAGACGAGCTGGAACGGGCGACCTGGAGGCCGTCGCGTCTCGGAGATCAACAAGGAGAACGAGGCGCTGGCGGAGCGGGACGAGAACGAGAACGAGAGTGAGGGCGAGATCGACAACGACGACACGCCGCGGAAGATCACGGCCGGGCCGGCGGGGGATGTGGAACACGAGGATGAGCATGAGCGTGAGGATGAGCATGAGGGCGATGAGGATCTCGCGAGCGACGCGGGGACTGAGAGGAGGCATAGCTACGCTACGGCGACTGGCTCGTATGCGGATGGCTTCGATGGCCGCAGCAGCTATGGCGCGGGGGATAGCGAGTATACATATGGCTCGGGCACGGGGAGCTATATGACGGGCAGCGATCTTGATCGGCGCACGAGTTATGGGAGTACGGTGCGGTCGACGTTGATGGGGGGTGCGATTGATGAGGAGGGGGAGGAGGAGGAGAGTGGAGACGAGCAGGGGCATCATGGTCAGGAGCATGAGATATCGGAAGAGGAGGCGGAGAAGGAGGATCACCTCGAGGAACTGAAGGAGGTGGGTGGGCATGGGGATGAGGGACGGAAGATGATTGTGTTTGCGGCGCCGAGTGATAGTGGGCTGGGGACGGATTTGCCGACGGGTGTGGAGATGAGCGAGGCGGATTATTTCAGGCGGGCGGCGGAGGAGGAGAGTACGGTTGGTTGAGTGCGTTGGGGTCAGATTGAACTCTCTGGTTGTTTTTTCTGGGTGTTTGGGCCGGTCTTGGTGCTTGGGGTTTTCTTTCAATGTTGAGAGGGGAGGGCGAGGGGATGGCACAGGGAAAGGGAGGGGTGTTTAAAGGGGTTTCCTCTGTGTATGCAGTCTTGCTGGTGCTTGCGACAATGGTTATGGTTATGGTTCTTCTTTATGTTGGGGGCCAGATTCGTGCTGTGAGAATGCTATGTGACTGTTTGCTGAGTGGCTTCTTCCCTACCTGCGCAGGAAGAGAAATGAGACAATTGAAAGTCGTGGGATCAATCTCTCACCGCTAGAGCTTGGGAAGGGGAGCATTACGGAGAATAAAGACAGTACGAAGACAGCGACAAGGGAGAGAAGGATGGTAAGGCGAGGTGAGGAACGCGATGGCATAGCTGACGGACTTCGTAGTGCCTTGTATTGCAAGAACGCCCCGATTCAACCGCTTAGAAAGCTTTCAAATGGCGTGGAGGGTACGCAAAGGGCTACGCTACGTCCACCTAGTGTAGTAGCTTTTGTTAGAAGAAGTCACGAATCTGACCGCGTAGGGAGAGATCTGATAGCCGTGGAGGGCACGTAAAGTAGAGATCGTGTTGGACCGCGTGGAGGGAACGCAAAGGCGTACGCTGCTTGCACCTATTGTAGTAGCTTTTATTAGAAGAAGGCATAGATCCGACGTGGTAAGAACAGCTTTCATGGGCACGGAGGGTACGTAAAGGGGTACCGGTTGTAGTCCTTATTATAGGAAGAAGGTACGGATCTAACTGTGTAAGTGAATGTTTAGTAGGGCGCGGAGGGTACGCAAAGGGGTACGTTGCGTGCACCTGGCGTAGTAGCTTTTATTGGAAGAAATCACGGATCTAACCGAGTAAGAGACTTTTTGCAAGACCTAGAGGGTACGCAAAGGGGTACGTTGGGTGTACCTGACGTATTTCCGTTTATTGGAAGAAGTTATGGATTGAGCTGCGTTGATTCTTTTTATAGTGGGTGCAGAGGTGGGTACGTTGGGTGTACATAACGCAGTCCTTTTTGTAGGAAGAAGTCACAGATTGAACTGCATAAAAGGATCTATGGTGGGTGGAGAGGGCGCACGGGCCGGGGAGGTTCTAGTAGAAGGTGTGGGGATTGAAATGGGTCAGATTTAGTAATTGGGAGCCTGGAGAAAGGGAACTTATGGACGATAAGAAGAGGGAATCGATTGCTGAAAGCAAGGGTTTACAATTGGCACAATATGACGAAACTGTACTCCCCGATTGGAAAAGTCTGGCTAGGAGTCAACAGAGGGGTCTACTGTACAGGTGGAGTCAAGTGAAGAAGTATAAACTGTTGTGGTTCGCGAAACCTATCAAAACGCGTTCAACCACATCGGACCTACCCACCCTCTCTCCCACTACAATTAACTTTTCAACGGCCATCACCGCCTCACTTTCCTGCCCACATGCAAGTCACAGAACACATGCCTCCCTCCGACCCGCCTCCCCCCTCACGATCTGCGCTGCTGATCTGATCTTCGTACCTGAACCCTGGTGCGTGAAGGGACAGATAATTAACAGCTCAATCCTGGATGATGAAATGAGGGGGGAAGAGCGATGTTTGGCCTAATTAGGCATCACGGAACCGCGGTTGCAATACCCGCTGCGCTGCACGTTGGTACTTAGACCCAGGCCGGCGGTATTTCGCCACTACTCGAGCGTGTTGGGATCGGTGGGTTGGATCTGAGTTGCCACATGGAAGAAGGAAGAGGGGCTGGTGGGAATGGAATTGGGGGAGGTTGGTTGAGCCATGGATGGTGGTTATTAGTTTACGGTAGAATGGTAGGAGGGCGAACCGTGGAAACGTGAAGCGCTGGACTTTGATAGCTCGAGTTAGTCGATGCTAGGCGTCCACAGTCCTGGGATCGGACTGCGGGAATTGATTCGCCTCGGGATTGAAGATTCTGCTCTGCCTACGTACCTAGGTATAACGTGAGTTGCGTATTCGAGGTTAGCGGTGGTTGGCAGTTGGAGTAGTGGCTGGTACTACTCTCTTCCCATGCCAGGATTTTTCTTCGTCGGTGCTTTTCGTTAGGCTGAAAGCGGAAAGTCGATGTAGGGTACATCTTCGTGACGAGGGGGTTGGACGGCACGGCATGGCATGGCATAGCATTGCGCGAGTGAGCTGACACGGAACGACAACGGCTACGATGCATGATCAATCGCAGATGCAGATGCGCTGCGCTGCGATGCGATGCGGGAGTACTAAGGTTGGCTGCGTCGGGGTCGAGTGTGGGTGTCTCGAACTTATGCATGGCCGTACAACGACACTTCGCCCTCACCACCTGGGCAATTATGGACATGTATCAAGATGCATAGAGCAAGATGTATAGAGCACACAGGCTCGCGGCACTGTCCGTCCACGTCTGCTCCGCCACGGCCCTCACGTTCAACAGCAACAGGGTCTACGATTCCAGGCTGGTTCTGTCTGCTCGAGTGAACCCCAGGCTCCCTACGTAATGCGGCAGTCAGAGATCTGTCTCGCTGCTGCAGTAGAACCCTGTGAGAGGGCGACGGCACATGATGCAGACTGGCGACGGATGCAGGTATGTATGTCGTGCCGCGCATGCGGGTCATGGCAAGCGAAGGACGCGGCTCTTTTGCTCTCAACGTTTATTCTTCGAGACCAGCTGGCGTCAGACGACGGCACGCCGTTAGCGAGTCTTGCACATGAGCAATCACCGGCTTGTTTCAGCATTTAGTGAGCCATGTACAGGCCGTGGGCCCTCGACGGCCCTGGGACGGAGCGGCGCACCCTGTGGCCCCCAAATTCGCCGTGTCGGGACCCGGGCGGGGTAGAGAGCGTGCTGGGGGGAATGGATTGCTAGGCCGGGCATCTTGCGAGGACGGGGAGGGGACGGAAGGGAAGGGGAAGACTGGGAAGATGGGTTTCTCGGGCAGGACTAGAACAGCGGTGAGAACGGGGAGGTTCGGTTCAAGAAGATGGCGGCAAAACGGGAGGATCAGCGGCTCGCATGTTCTCGGTGGTGTGGTGTGGACAGAGGTGTGGAGAGGTGAGGTCTTTGGCATCTTCGGCGCTAGAAAATGGAGGGAGACACACGGGCGGCTGGTGGTCGGCAGCAGCGCTCGAACCCGGTGGCATGCGGAGCCTATGGACGGACTCTTCCCGGACTGCAAGGAGTGGTTTGTGTCGCCCTACAAACGCCAGAAGCCCACCGTGGCTTGCCTGCCCGCGCCCCCGATAACGGTGATGCTGGGCAAGACGTGGCCGGCCCTGATTGGACCGGCCCTCTGCTCTCCAAATCCCTTCGGCTGCTGGCTGGCTGAGGAGCAGAGCGTGGTGGAGAGCGAGGTGGTAAGAGCAGGAGAAGGGCGAGATGAGGTTGAGCGCAGCACAGCCAACAGCAAAACTCAACACCAACAATCCCACCGTGGCACTGATCTCGCAACGCTGGTGCAGCTCCACCAAGCGAATTTGACGCATCCCGGGAATGGCCGCGCGCGCAGGGATCATTGGCCTGAAATCACACGCATATGCAGCGCGGGTAGGTGCAGGCAAAACACAGCCAACCACTCCGCCCTCTTCGTCCAAGCCGCAACCTCGATCCCGCCGCCGTCGCTCTCCAGCTGCAGGAACCATGTCCGCCGCTGAAAGCCTCTGCGACGTGGGACCCCCCAGCCCCAGCGGACCTTGGGGTGCAGCTGATCGCTGAGAGCCAGAAGCCCCAGGCCGCACTTCGAGAACCGCGATCAGCATCACCACCACCACAGCCCTTCGTTTTCCAGCCGCCACTCGTCGTGCAAGAGGCCAAGTCGCAGATTGTCCCATCTCCACGCCATCTCCGCAGAGTACCGACAGCCACTCGTCGACCGTCATCCGCTACGACTTGCCCGCGAATTGCCCGCAAGGCGTGCCCAACGACCTATCCCGAGGGCTGTCCCGAGTGCTCATTCGGGACGCTTCGAGCATGCCGTCCAATGAGCGCCGAACGCTGACAACTGCTCCGAGTCTGCCGTTGCCAGCCTGACGTCTCGTTGCAGAGGCAGAATCCGCCGCTCGGCCATTGGACGCCACCGCCTGAATCTGAAGTGGCTCCGATGTCAGGTCATCCGGGAGTCGTTCCCCAGATTGCTCGAATCCTCACCCGCGCCTGGATGCGAGCTAATACGACGGCATCATATCGCCGGATTGCGACAATCTCTGCCTGGCAATTGAGGCGCTGCTGGCTGACGGGAGAATGTCTGAGCCTGGAATAGGTGACAGTGCGCGAGGCCTTCCTAACAACCTGCCTATCTCGACGGCGAGGGTGGTCAGCAGCGCTGGCGACGGCGCCGGTTCGCCAAACCAGCCCGCCGTCCCTCTCGCGCCGGATGTGCAATGCACCTTTATTTTTGCATTCCTCCAGTCCACGAGGGCGTTGTGCAACTCCCCTTGCAGCCTGGGAAATCCTCAGTGCAACCGCCGAAGGGCCAGACGCCACAGCTCGCACCGACAGCCTCCTGTGCGACTTGGCCCGACGAGCAAGGCCGCGCTCCCATGCTCGATTACGTGCGCTGAGGGGATTGTGAGGGGATTGTCTACCCTCCCTCGACGCCCGTGGCACCACGAGAGAGAATGCCCATTGTCCACCGGCCGTGGCTTTGTGGCCACGTCTCACGGGGCCGAGCATCACTCCCAGCAGCAGCGTGAGGGCAGCAACGACGTCGAAACAAGTCGCCAGGCTGCGCGGCTAGCGGGATCGAACCATCATGGATGCGAACGTGGTTTGGCGCGCGAAGCGGTCCCCGCAGCACGCACACAGAGGCAGCCGGCCGCTGTGGCTGGGCAAAAGGATGGGCGGTTCGCATGTGGAGGGACGCCAACAGCTCCACCCCGTGGAAAACCCGTGATGCGCGCCGTGACCTGCGCGCTGAGCGGTGACAGAAAACGAGGCTCGTACTCGCAGGGCGGTTTCAGCTGCGCAGGCCTCGCGGCTTGTGTCTCCAGCCGTCCAGGACCCGGGGCGGTGGTTGTGGCCTGGCCGACGACAATCGAATGTCGAGAGGCCCGCCGTCGATTCGCAAGAAGGTGTTGAGCGACCGGCTTGACCTCAGCGGCGTGACAGTGAAGGACGGGTGCCGCATCGGGCCTAGCGCCGCCAGCACATCGCTCACACCGCAAGACGACGAGCCAACCACGCCGCGCGGGCGCCCACGTCCAACTCCATGCCCGTGGTACAGTCGGCACGTTTGGCAAGCACGTCGTCGCTGGATCCATGCCAGTGCAATTGGCGGCCCAGCCGAGGTGGAGTCGCGGCGCCTGAGGACTCGCTGGAGGCCTCCACGAAGCCGTATCATCTGCTCGCAACGCTGACAAGCAAGTCGCACCCGCTCCCCGTCTGCTCTCGAGTCTCCACGTCGCACCAGCCTCCCACGGCCTCGTCCCAGCCGCCTCGGGAGACCGCTGGCGGACGCCCTCCGTTGGCTGACGGCGAGCCACGGCGACGATCAAGGGCTGCTCTGCCCTCAACTCCACCATCCCGGCGGGGGCTGGGTCCAGTGCTTGCCCCCAAGCCCTCGGACTCCCTCGTCAGCGAATGAGAGAGATGCTCCGCGGCCGCTCCCTGCACGGCCTGCCGTCCGCGCATCCCGTTCGTCGTCGCGATCCCAGCGTCCTGCGTTGTCGTTGTTGGATCGGGGCGGCGGCCCTTTAGCCTGTCTGGACGCTGGAACCGGGGCCGCCTCCAGCTGCCTGCCTTGGTCGGCCTGCCTGAAGCGCTCTGGTGAGTGAGTGTTGATGGACGTCGAGGTGGCCCCGGCGCGGGGGGTTCCAAGGCAGGGTGGAAGAAGCACTTTTGCTTTTCCCTGGCGCGGTTTGACTCGCAGCGGTGCAGCGCAAATCATCACGCGTTTGCCGGCGTTGAGGCCACCGGCTGCTCCCCGCTGCACAGTCGCTGGCCCAGAAGACGATGGACAAGGGCCGCCGTTTCGGACAAGGGCTGGCATGGGCTCGCGCAGCCTCCCGATCGCAGGGCCGCTCGGAACACGTCCCACCCTGCCCGTCGCTGTCCTGTTGCGATTCTGCCCTCTCCGCACCGGTCGTGCTGAATAAGGCAAGACGACAGGCCCGAAACGGGTCGCTATCAGCACCCACGGCACCGCTAAGCGCGTTCTGCTGCTGTCGAATATCTCCGCCGCCTGCCACTGGCCTGCCCATTCAGCCGTCTTCTTCCTATCGGCACCCCGGGCTTGTGGGCTGCTGCCGCCGGGCTGGGTTCGTTCGCCTGGCCGTCGAGAGGCTGGCTTGGCTGGGGGAGGGCCGGCGGCTGCGTTGATATCTGGTGGGCGATGGACGACGTCGACGTCCAAGCCGTGGGCTGGCGGAATGCCGCAACACCCTCTCGCCACGCAGCAGCGGAGGCCTGGAATAGCGGCGGCTGCCCTTGCGTGCGGGCGCCTGTGTGCGCTGGGGGCGTGCGCATCACGAGCGTGGAGCAAACGTCGGGTCGTCTGGGGTGGCTGGGAGCTGGGAGACCCTCGCTTGCGTGCAGCGCCAGAGTGGTTCGCGATTCGCCGGGGGGAGTGCTGGATGTCCTGGGGTGTCGTCTTCAGAGCGACTTTCTGAGCTTTCGAAACGGCCCTTCACACGGGACTTGTGCGTGCGCCCGCCACACGCATCCATGCCGCCCCACACGCCCAATTCTCTTTAGATTGTCTGCGCTGGGCAGAGGGCGAGCAGCAGCGCCCCAGAGATCTCCACCCGCCTTTTAGGTACAGCTGGGCCTGCACCTCCAATCCACGACCACACCCACGCTCCCGCTGCAACAGCTGCAACAAGTGGACCTCATCGCCGACAAGCCCGCCGTGTCCTGCGAGACTCGTGCCGGCCCGCCACGCAGCAGCCGGAGCAGCAGCAGCCAGCAGCATCTGAGCATCGTGAAGTGCGCCCCCATCCACCCATCCAACACAGGCCGCTTCGAGGCGTGTGCTCCGCAGCCAGCCCTAGCCTCTGCCTGCCCGCCTGCCCGCTGTGCGTGAGCTCTGCACAGAATCCGCGGCTGCATCCTCTCACTTTCCCCAGTCCAGTCCCAGCACGAGAGCAGCAGCTTCAAGCAGCCTCAGCAGCCAGCACCTCAGCAGCCTCGCCCTCTGTCGTTGAGCTCCCCAAGGCTGTGGTCCCGTGAGTGTCAGTTCGTCCTGTTCGACCAGCGTGAGTGTCGTCCGTTGTTTCTTTTCCGCGCCTTGCCATTGCGTTTCCCGTGCTCGCCTATCTCTGCTGGCCTGGTTGGCTCGCGCGGCGCTAGCATCAAGTCCCATCCCAACCTCCTCCGGCTTCTAAACCTCCGCCCTCCCCACTGCTTTTGCGCCCTCTCTCGCGCTCCACCTCCTCCCACCACTCCATACTCGTCGAGGGTGCGCGTTCCCGTCGACCTCAATGCGTCCGCTCTGCTAACCCGTGCTACCAGTTCCTCTCCACCGCCCGCGAGCAATCACGAACCGCCCGGCCCGCCACCACACCAGGTGCGCGACGACTTTACGACCCGCTACGACCAGCCAGACCGTCTCGTGCCCGTCCAATGAGCTCGGTGGCTGCAGCAGCACACTATCTCAGCATCTTCGTCCCTAGGCTGGCCGCCGTCGTTCCATCTCATAGCGTGCATTGACCGTCCGCCAAAAGCATTTTTGAAAGCTAGTCCTCACGACCGCGACGACCTAACGACGTACTCTTTGTCTTTTAGCATTTCAGCGTTCCTGTTCTGAAGACCCTGTGTGAAAGGCGCGGTGCTGCATTCCTGGCATCCGGATCTGCGAAATTCCTCGGTCCTGTTTCACCACCTTGGTGCTACCTCGCTGCACTGCCAAGTACTCCCCCGGAAATCCTCACAGGTCGAGAGCGCACTGAATATATTCGCGCTTCTGTTTTTCGACGTCTGCGCGACCGCTGAGACCTGTTTGCCCACGTGTTTGACAGGCATCGCTGGCTTCGGACTGGTCCCCAGGTTTCATTCCTAGCAAACAATCGTCTCTCCCGTATCTGCCGCCGCCGCCTACTCCGCCTTATCGCTGGAGTCGCATCAAACTATAACACCATCCAGTCTCATCCGCCGGCAACTTGCACCGATTCTGCAATCCCCGCCGCAGAGCGTCCACTGCCTGTTTCCGCTTCTCAGCTCGGCAATCTGGTGCGTTGACTCGAGGCTCTCCCGCGTGGACGATTTGAAGCGAGTGCTGCAGCGAACCATCGCCCGCACCCCTCCAACACCGAAAAGCTGGAGCTGCCATCGATAACGTCGGTCCACTCCCGAGGCCCCGCAGACGCCGCATCGTGGTATAACCCCCAATACGCGCCACGACCGTCTGTCCCGACGGAGCGATTGCCTGCTTTGTCCCAGATCCAGGCGCACGCGAGCACGTCCTCGAATTCCTCCTCGCCTCGGGGTGGTTCCTTCAGCGCGTCATCTGTCCTCAACGGCAGTGCGAGCTCGAATACGTCTTATTCTTCGTCGGTCAACGGCCACGCAGGCGGTTTCAAGACGCCTTCGCCCGAACAGACTCCCCAGGCGCTGAGTCGTGAAGGACACCCGTTGAATGTGCAGTCGCAGCAAGAGTCTCCTTACGGTTCTCAGCAAGATTACGGGTACAACGCCGAGAACTACAGCAGCATGAACCAGATGCAGCCCTATGGAGAGGTGCATCCATCTCACATGTCGGCCGCTACAGCACACGCGCCGTCCTCAGGCGCTCCTGCCGGACTTTCGCACTACTCGTATCAGACACAACCGCCGATATTACAACCAGGACCTCAATATGCGTCTGGGCCCGGTGGATATCCACCGTACGGCCAAGGATATGGCGTCCCATCACAGCTTCCTGCATCTTCATCGATGGGCAATTCAATGGGTCAAGCTGCTCTCCCCCTCCCAGGTTAGTGCATCTCAAATTCGACGGAGCAGAATTTGCTGACAAAACAGCCATGACATCTGGAGCACCCGCTTCTTCGCTTTCAGGCTCGCAGAACTATCAGTCTCATACCTTTGATACCAGCGGTCAAGTTGCACCGCCTGGCATGAAACCTCGTGTTACCGCAACATTGTGGGAAGACGAGGGCAGTCTCTGCTTTCAAGTCGAGGCCAAGGGTGTTTGCGTTGCTCGCCGAGAAGGTATGAAACCCAACTTTTCATCTTATCTATCCTTGGCTGATAATGTGCAGACAACCACATGATCAACGGCACCAAGCTACTTAACGTTGCGGGCATGACCAGAGGCCGTAGAGATGGCATTCTCAAAAGCGAAAAGACACGACACGTTGTCAAGATCGGCCCAATGCACCTCAAGGGAGTCTGGTACGTTTATTCCCATTAATGACGCTGAACCTGGTACTGATATATTCAGGATTCCTTTCGAGCGAGCGTTGGACTTTGCGAATAAGGAGAAGATAACAGAGCAACTGTATCCTCTATTTGTTCATGATATTGGTGCGCTTTTGTACCACCCAACAAATCAGCCACGTGCTGGTGTTGGAGCAGGTGTTAGTGCCATGGCAGCGGATCGGAGTCGCAGAGCTGATCCTTCCCAACAGCGCTTCCTCGGCGCCCAGGCGAGCTCCCAGCCGCCGTCGCTGCATCACCATCATTCTATGAGCAACCCCATCGGGGGCCATATGCCGCAACCTCCACACGCTATACAGCCACATCCCTCGGCTCCACGACCAGGCCTGGATAGGGCTCATACGTTTCCAACTCCCCCCACCAGCGCGTCTAGTATAATGGGCAGCATGGGCAATCAGGGCAGCTCGTACGAGTGGAGCCAGTCGAATGTCCAGCCAATGCCTGGAAGTCAACCCCTCAACATAGATACCGGACTAAGTAACACACGCTCTGTACCAACAACTCCCGCGTCAACCCCGCCGGGTTCTCTCCCCCAAGGGATGCAATCGTACCCGCCCGGCCAGGGATACGACAGCTCCCGGCCAATGTACTCGGCGCCTCCTGCCCAGTCGACGCAGTACAATACCCAGCCTCACATGATGCGCTACGGCCAACCGCTTCAACCCAGCGCATATCCGAAGAGCGAAATGGCTCCTCCTTCAAGAGCTGGTGAAGTTGACCAGCAGGTAGATAGCAAGCCGCCGGACGGCATGATGGGTCAAGGTCCTGAACCGGTGGCCCATGGCCCCGGAGACGATGAAGCTGACCACGAAAACGACAACGAATATACCCACACCAGTGCATCTTATAACGGCAGCCGAGGTGCCTATTCTTACAATCCCAGCGCACCTTCCGGATCGCTGCATGGAGAACACGCACATTTATCTCCGGAGATGACCGGGTCTCCACACCAGAATGGGTCTGGACGAGCTACGCCACGAACGACAGCTACGAATCAGCCTCAATGGACGTCGGGCTACACTACCCCGCAGCGTGCCCAACAACCACCATCGTCTAACCTCTACAGTGTCATGAGTGATACCCGAGGTAGCGCTACGAACGGCAATTCGGCCGCAGATGCTTATCAGGCGCCTGCTGCTGTTCCCGCGTACGCCAACCAGGCTTATGCCACGAATGGTGTCTCGTCGAATAAGCGTGGCCGAGACGACGAGGATGAGCAGGACTCGTACGGCCGTCCAAGCAGTCGAGGAGGCGAGGACATTGAAGGCCTCAAACGCCGAAAAACGATTCGCGAAGGCAGCGTGGGCGGACCTGTGGGTAGCGCTTTCGATCGCGACCGCAACGGCCTCCAACGAACCCGACCGGCCATCACCCAGCGGGCCGGCGGGCGGAGGTAAAGCTTGCAGAATATCACTAATATGACTGGGTGGCCGCTTCTTCGAATGTTTGCAATAGACGGAGGGTTTGCCTTGTCCGGGTCTGGTGACTTACGGCCATCCCATCAGGCGTTTTTCCAGCGACTGGTTGTTTGCCTTCCGCCACGAGGACTTGTTTAGTCACGACATGAACCTGCATAGCCGCTTTTCCTTGTGTTACTCTTTCCAACAAAGAAGGTTTTTTTACCTTTACGATTGCGCTTTCCGCCAGACACCAACCGAACCGCACACGCTCCCTCCGACGAGACGACACTGGGCTCGAATCCGAAACCCTTACTTCTCCTTGTGTCACCCAACGCTTCCTTTCCATCTTCTGTGTTTCTTCTTACCTAAACTTCGGAGCATTATCACGAACTATAACGACTTTTCTTGCGGAGCGAACCCACTACTTTTAGTGTGGTTTTGTCAAAACGAGAGACGCGGCGGCACCGATTTTGTCTGTCTTCACGATCCAAACGACTCCCTGCCATATACATGCCCGTTGTGTGCGTGTTGCGGGTGACGATTCTGTACTTTCTACCAATCCAACAACTTGTTCTATTGTTCTTTTTGTTACTTTTCTTCACGAAATTATGGATGGATTTGGGCTTCTTTGGCGATTATGCACGCTCGCACGGCCGGTACATCAACGACAAATGGACGTTAATTGCTTGCTCCCACCGAACTCGACACTCCACCTTCCACTTCTTTTCTTATATCCGCGGTCCCTCCTTGGGGGGGAACGGATGGGGTATTCAGGTCACGGGGGCTGGGAAGGACACGGAGGGATTGGGGGTGTTCGATGGATGATAATGAGGATATCAAAAGCTGCTTCCTTTTTCTGAACGCTGGGAATATGCATGGTTTTTGACACTGTGATGCTGTGACCCTCTAGATTGACTATATTGACCTATTGACTTGCCACCATGGGTGCCCTATCAAGGCACCCCCGACGCTTGCGCCCACCTCCCAGCTGTGTAGAATACCACGCCTAATTGTGGACCCATGCACAAGACCTTGCAACAATAAGACCGGTTTCGAGCTCCCAATTCATGATTATCACTACGCGCCCAAGATCTAGCCCCTAACTTTATCTTCTTGCACTATGCTTCGACCAGCCGAGACACCCCCAACAGCGGCTCCTAACGTGCAATTGTGACCTTGTCGTTGGCGAATCATGAGGTTCGAGTTGTGGGAGTAAAGACGGTGAAGGCTTTCAAGCCACACATTGTGGCAACGCAAGCGAAAGAGCGACCTGCGCAACGCAGCGCCAAGAGGCAGCGTCATCAGACTCGCAAAAGGCTTCGACGGACCCTTTGAACCGCGCATGTCAACGAGGCTGAGCCGCAACACGAACCAGGCACCGACAAACATTACTCCGCAGACCAGTATACATTACCCCAGAGCCCGGCCGGGTTGACCACAATCCACACCACCCGCAACCGCCGGTCCTGCACCCCGCGCGATAGACCCCCGCTACTCAACATGAATATCATCAAGATCCAGAGGTGAGATGCGCGCATGGCCTTTGACTATCCTCGCCGACGCTGAAAATCCTCAGTGTGAATACGTGGCTAATTCTTGCGGATGCTGTGCGCAGGAAATACCCTCAGTTCCAGCAATCTGAAATCTTCGGGCTGCAAGAATCCTTCCGCAGGCTCGACGTCGACGACAAGGGCTACATAGACGAGGCGACGGTCATCAAGGCGACACAGTCGTCTGAACACCAGCCGTACGATGTCGTGCGCCAGGCGCTGAAAGAGGTGGAGCTGGACAGCTCGCGGAGAGTCGAGCTGGAGGACTATGTCGATGTAAGACTTCCGTTGGATTCCGTGGCCTTTTCTCCGGTGTAGGAATTGCGTTCAGATTGGGAGAGGAGGGATATAATGTCCTGGGGTTCTTTCTGTGAGAGCATTCAAACTAATAATTGTCAGCTCATCTCGAAAGTGCGAGGATCCTCTCCAGCGCAACAGCGCATGTCCACAGGACCGCAAAGACCGCGAGGCATCAGCAGCGCAGCCACCACCACTACTCCTCAATCTGGACACGCTTCAAAGGGCAGCCATGGCGGTGGACGGATACAAGTCCAGGGCTCATCGGCGAACGTCACTCACACGATTAACGAGGACGAGCGTACCGAGTTCACACGCCACATCAATGCCGTGCTCGCAGGCGATCCGGACATTGGCGACCGTCTGCCTTTCCCGACCGATACATTTGAGATGTTCGACGAGTGCAAGGACGGTCTCGTGCTGGCGAAGCTCATCAACGACAGCGTACCGGATACCATTGACGAGCGTGTGTTGAACAGGCCTGGCCGGAAGATCAAGACATTGAATGCATTCCACATGACCGAGAACAACAACATTGTTATCGAGTCTTGCAAGGGTATAGGATGCTCCGTTGTTAACATTGGTAGCGGAGATATCATTGAGGTCCGCGAGCATCTGATTCTGGGAATGATCTGGCAGATTATTCGCAGAGGTTTGCTAGGCAAGATTGACATAAAGCTACATCCTGAGCTTTACAGGTTGCTAGAGGATGGCGAGACTCTAGAACAGTTCCTCCGTCTACCACCAGAACAGATTCTGCTGAGGTGGTTCAACTACCATCTGAAGAACGCCAAATGGGGCCGCACGTGAGTTTTGATATACTGAAAAGTAGGCGTACGAAAGACGAGTATTGACTTTCATACAGCGTCAAAAACTTCTCTTCCGATGTCAAGGACGGCGAAAACTACACGGTGCTCCTCAATCAACTAAAGCCAGACATCTGCTCTCGCGCACCTCTCCAAACGCAAGATCTCCACCAACGCGCCGAGCAAGTCCTCGACAATGCAGACCGCCTCGACTGCCGCAAATTCCTAACCCCCAGCTCTCTCGTTGCCGGCAACCCAAAACTGAATCTTGCCTTCGTAGCCAATCTCTTCAATAACCACCCTGGTCTCGAACCGATCACCGAAGAAGAAAAGGCCGACATCGACGACTTCGATGCCGAGGGCGAGCGCGAAGCTCGTGTCTTCACCCTATGGCTCAACTCCCTCGACGTCTCACCGGTCGTCCAATCCTTCTTCGAAGACCTAAAGTCCGGCATCGTCCTCCTGCAAGCCTACGACAAAGTGATCCCCGGCTCCGTAAACTGGCGCCACGTGAACAAGCCGCCAGCCAACGGCGGCGAAATCATGCGCTTCAAAGCGCTCGAGAACACCAACTACGCCGTGGAGCTCGGCAAAGCGAATTCCTTCTCACTGCCCGGCATGCAGGGCGCCGACATCACCGACGGCCAGCGCACCCTGACCCTAGGCCTGGTATGGCAACTCATGCGGCGCGACATCGTCTCGACCCTCTCGTCGCTCGCGCAGCGCATGGGCAAGCGCGACATCTCGGACAGCGACATGATCCGCTGGGCGAACGACATGGTCAAGAAGGGGGGCCGCACGAGCGCGATCCGCTCGTTCAAGGACAGCAGCCTCAGCACGGCGGTGCCGCTGCTCGACGTGCTGAACGGCATGAAGAGCGCCTACGTCGACTACGACCTCGTGCTGGCCGGCAAGACCGAGGAGGAGGCGTATCAGAACGCCAAGCTGGCGATTAGCATCGCCCGGAAGATGGGCGCTACGATCTGGCTGGTGCCGGAGGATATTGTGGCGGTGCAGAGTAGGCTTATTACGACGTTTATTGGCAGCTTGATGGCGACGGCGGAGAGGATGGGCGGGCAGTAGGATGGGGCGTGCGGGCTGATGGAGGGGCTGGGGGGAGAGGGATAGGGGGGGCGGGTTCTTTTTAGGTGTTTTAGTTCAATGGAAAAGTTTCATGTCCGATTGTAGGTCTGAGTTGCTGTGGGTTTGCTGGCTGTGATGGTGAGTTGAGGTGCTTCAGACGGCGGCAGCATAGGTGCAGAAGAGTGATTGTGGAGGTCTGGTTTGGACTGTCTGGCAAAGGAGAGGCGATTGAGGGTTGAGATTGGATAGGAGCGCTGAGGATGTTGCTGGAGGTCCGGAATCAGGTCCATGTTCTTGCGGCTTTGTGCGCAGTGATAGTGGGTTGAGGTACCTCGGACGGACGGCAGCAGCCCGTGGTCTACACGCTTCTTCTAGTAAGCTGATTTGAGGTGGCTGTCAAAAGACACTAAATGGAGGCCTGAAATTGGGGAAGGGAGCTAATCTTATTGCGGGAGGTCTTAAATCAGGTCGGCGCTATTGCAGTTTTGCAAACTGCAGTAGTGGGTTGAGGTACTTCAGACGGCGGCAGCGTGTAGTCCACATAATTTTTCTAGTGAGCTAATTTGAGGTGGCTGTTAAAGGGCACCATGTGGAGGCCTGAAATAAGGTAAAGAAGCTAATTGTCTTGCCGGAGGTCTTGATTTAGGTCGGCGCTATTGCGGTTTTGCAAGCTATAATAACGAGCTGAGGTATTTCGGACGATGGCAGCCCGTCGTCCGCATACTTTTTCCAGTGACCTGATTTCGGGTGGCTGTTAAAGGACATTAGATTAAGGCTTGAAGTCGGGTAGGGGAGCTATGGGTACTATTGCAGGTCCTGTATCAGGTCGATGCTGTTACAGTTTTGCACACTGCAATACCAACAAATCTGCAGCTAGGGCTTTGTGGAATCTAGAGCATGGGAACTCTTTAGAAGGCGTGAAGACAATGTCATTTCATGTCAAGGAAGATACGACGGAGACCCATAAAGCTTTCACCAAGTCTCGCAGCGAACAGCTACTTCTCATTGCTTTTCTTGTTCCTGTGTTCATAAGCTTATTGGGGGTATACTTCGGCATTACATTGTTGTCGGAGCAGTGGCTAAGGGGAGACTCAAAAATGGAAGTTCGATTGCTCAGGAATTCGCAGGCAACGAATGGTGTTGAGATTTGGGATCTCAAAAGACGGAACGAATCTCAACGGACGCTGTCCGCCGAGCAAATGGCAGACATACAGAGGCTTCAAAGGGAGAAAGACGAAGCGTTGGGTGAGATCAACAGTTTGAAGCGTGGTGCCCAGTCTCAGAATGACGAGATAGTCTCTCTCAGAGAAGAGAATGCTACTCTTGCCCAGGCGGCCAGCAAGCTCGCTGCTGAGCTCCGGCGACACTGTGACGAATCTGAGAAACTCTAGTCTCTCGTTTCGGCGGTGGGCTCGATCAGCGTACCTATACCAACTATCTCTTTCACAGCATAGGAAAGGAGATCAAATCCAGGTCGCCCTTAAGCACGAACCTCTCTCGCTGGAATACGATGTCTCTGCTATTAATCATATCTCAATCTCAGACAATTGCTGGTTTTGGCAATGCTCGGACTTGTAAAAGTTTGCGACGTACGTACTCAGATAATTGGGAATTGTTGGTAACAGTGAAAGTCGAAGGCAGATGGAAGGCTTTCTCGCTTCATTCCCTAATTGAACCGAGACCCGCTGCATCAGCCTTCCAATCCGAAAATCAGTCAAAAGGAGCGGAGTCTAACAGGAAGAACTCGGGAGCTATTCGCCAAATACCAATTGACTGACGAAAGACGAAAGCTCCTGTGGAGAAGCCCCTTTTGTCCACCAGACATATGCCAACAACTCTCTACGGCTTTCACGAGACAAGGTCGTTCACAGACGCGACGAATAAGAAAGGCATTGTCGCGCATCAAGAACAGTCCACCAACCTCGGGAAAGTGTAGCTGCTAATCATTACCCTCCCTTTGGTCGTAAGCTTTCTTACTGCATTTTTCGGACATATACCATGATAGAGATGAAATACTGCATTTATAGTGCAATGGCTCTAAGTCCTCTTCCCAGCTGTACGGATGGTCCGTACACTTCCTTGAACCACACAATCCGGGGTATTAATCCTTTCCCAGCTCTTCCCATAGCCCTGATTACCATGACCAGAATTACGGAGAAGTGATACCAGGATAAACGCCAAGTCTACCCCTATGGCGTAAAAGGAGTAAAGTGTGGCGGAACACGAGAGAGTGGCTCAAGAAAGAGAAAGCTTGAAATAATGGATAATATTAGGAGTGGTCATTGAGGCATGTAGCCTTCACGTTGATTGCTAGACAAAACACACAATGAGGTTGGAGACTCGTAATCGAACACATGCATACCGCCACATGACAGAATCAGACACTGAACCCGCCCATAACATGAACTCCATGCACCTTGCCCGCCCAAATGCAAACACCGCCACCCAAGCAATCCCACGAAAGCATGACCACAAGAGTCCTAAGAAGTACGGTACCCTACCTCCTACGATCCTTCTTCAGAGGCGAAAACTGGAATCCATCCTCCGTCATCATCTTGAAACCTCCACTGATTGGTCCTTTGGCACCCTTTCCAGCCAGTAGGGTCTTCCCTAGCGCTCGCGCAGCAAAAAGCCCCTTGCCCGGGATCGGCTTCGGTGGAAGATCGTCTTCCTCAGCATCAAACAGTGTCTTGCCCAGACCACTGCTGCCCAGCTTGCGCTTCTTCTTCTTCTCGGGGGCTGGCTCCTCGTTGAAAGCAGCGAAGGACATGAGGGACTTTCGAGGCTTGGCTTTTGGGCGAGACGCAGGTTTAAGTACGGGAAATGTAGGGACCATGATGTTTTCCGTGTTCTCCGTGATAGTAGTAATCGGGGCGGAAACAGGCTTTTCCGCATTCTCCTCTGCAACTTCGGTTACTTCTTCGGTGACCTTCTCCAGAGTAGAGATGGGGGCCTTCTTTCGTGCAGGTGGTTTTGCGTTGGCTTTACTTGAAGCTGCTGGCGCAAGCGGTTTTGCTATTGGTTTTACCTTGGGCTGGGCAGCTTTCTTGGTGGCTTTCTTGGGAGGCGCGGAGGGAGTCGCTTCGAGAGCCTCTTCTTTTTCATCCTCTTCTATTGTCGGTTCATCTTGGGGAGGGCTATCAGGCGCTATGCTCGCGGTGCGGTTCAAGAAGGGCGTAATCGAGAATGTCGATTTGTCACCCACAGCTGCAGTAGCAGCTCGTTTTGTTCTCTTCATAGGTACACCATCGCCAGGTGTGCCGATAGTCGCATCTGGGTCGACAGAGGCTGCCATTCTCTTGCGGGGGTTCTTTGCAGGCTTTTCGACAATCGGGCGTGTGGCAGCTTCAGCCTTGAGCTTCTGGACCTCGGTTTCTGTTTCCTTGAGCTTATCCTTGGTTGACTTTAGCTTGTTCCGGAAAGCGTTCAGTTTCTCATCAAGGACAGCCTGGTGGCCCTCAGCTTGAGCCTGAGCCTTGAAGAACTCCTTCTCTTGTTTCTGGCGGTCCAGCTTCTCCTGAGCTAGTTCTTTCCGTAGTTCATCAACCTGGGGATCGTCTTCCTTGTTGTTGTAGGCCCTTTCAACCTTTTGTAAGGCGAGCTCAGTAGCACGCTTCTGAGACTGGTGGTCGGACCTGGACTTCTCCAGAGCGAGTTCGGATTTCTCCAAGGCTTTCTCGGCACGTTCGCATTCGCGCTTTTGCTTAGCTAGATCCTTCTGAAGTGTTTCCAACTCGGCAGCCAGGGCCTTGTCCGCTTTTGCGCTTGATTCCTTCTGCCTCAGCAAATCCTGAGATTCGAGATCTGACTGGGCTTTCTCCAGGGCGGTCTCGGATTTTTGCAGGGCTTTCTCGGCTCGCTCGCGGTCGCGCTTCTGCTTGCCTAGGTCCTTCCGGAGGGACTCCAGTTCTGCGATCAACTCCTCATCTTGTTCATTGTTCTTCCCTTGTCTAGCCAGTGCTCGTGCGGATGTGCGCTTTTCATTTTCGAGCTCGACTTGTAAGGTGGTCAACTCGCGTTGAAGCGAGAGCTTTTCGGCAAGCAATCCTTGATTTGTCTCCACCTGGGTTCGTAGGTATTGCAATTCCGGCTTGAGGGTAGCAACCTCGCGAGATAGGGCTAGTTTCTCCGTTAGGACTTTCGTAGAGTCGGTGCCAACGCTCTCCATCGCTTTCAGCTCAGCCTATGTCCAGTGTTAGTGTTGCGACTTGCCCGCTAGTGTAAGTAACCCGTACCTTGACGTTACTGAGTTCCCTGGACTTGATGCGTATGTCGTTCTCCAGCGCTTCTTTCTCAGACTGGAGCTGCTCCAACTGAGCTAGTGCTTCGTCCAACGCTGTCTCCAGTCCATCCGAACGCGCTTCTTCCTCGCTCAACTTTTCGTTTAGATCGTCGTTCTCATCGTCGAGCAGCTGGATTTGGAATCGAAGCTTCCTGATATCCTCGTCCTTAGCGACGACTTCGACGGAGTGCTTGCTGCGCGCCAGGTTCAATTCCAGACTCGTGGTTCGGAGCGAATGGTGTAGCTGCAGACGCGCCAGTTGTCAGTAATCGGTGCCGCGTGTGATCTGAAGAGAATATACTCACATCTGTTACTTCAGGAATACTGTCTGACTCCATGTCTGGCGCCATAAATTATGTTAGTAGACCAGAGGATGCGGTGGTAGTGCGAGGGGGGGAGGGTGGCGGAGCGGAAATCAAGAGCGCGGTTCGGTCAACAAACAATCGCTTAGGGCGGGTCCGATGGTCACGTGTCAGCCAGAGGCCAACGCCATTCACTGAGAGTGTATCGCTTCTTCAAATAACTCAATATAAACACATTTGTCTCTTCGTCCTTATTCCCAGTAGTATTAATCGTCGTACTTGGACCGGAGAGCAATCACGGCATGAGGCTGCCATGCAGGCTCGGGTTCGGGCCGCAGTCCTACATAACGCTAGGGGGGCATGTATGAAGCCGTTATTGGACAGAAGGCCCTGGTGGATATAGGTTTCGGTGGACACTATGGGTGCTTTACGGGTTGCGACAGGTGAGTATGTCAGTTCTCGGGTTCTGACGTTCGAACTACCATAATTCATCGGAAAAGAATAGCTTGAGGCTGATACCGAAGAATTGATCAAACCCTGAATCTTCAGTTCATAGAGCATCGTTATGTGAGTAATTAAGCAAGCTATGTTAATCAGTGATGCTGTTGTTCAAAATCACTGAATCTCCCCAAATGCAGTATGCCGTTAGCGGCTGGCTGCAGCTCGACACTTTCTGGGAACACGCTGCCTCGCTAGACGTGGGCGGCTACGTCGTGCGGCACAGCTGTCCTCTGTAAATACAAAGACTCGTCTATAGAGCGCGCGTTCATCCATCGCAGGGCGTCATGTTTGGCTTCGGCAACAGTAAGTGCGTCTTTGCTCACTCCACCATCTCCAGAATGTCACTCTCGCGGTACGAAAGGCCCGTGCTTGACATATGGCGCCTGCGCGGGAGACCGACAGTCTAGAATCAACGACGAAGTACATGAACCTCAGCCGTCTCCTCCAAATGGGCTAGACATACCATCTCGAGGCTTCCCTGGGGCTAGCGAGGCTGCTTTCTAGTCCATACTGATTGATGCCTCAGGCTCGTTTCTCGCTGGCCGACATGATGCTACCAAAGAGCGCGCCCCTCCTTCAAAGCCTTCGCCTGTCGCCTTTCCCTCCTTTCCGCCTGAGCCGTCTGCATCTAGAGAGCCCCCGAAATGGACCAAAGGCGATGCCTCCGACCTAACTGCACGTTTCGCCGCTATCAGGAAGCCCTCTGATGTGACCGCCGAGCACTTGGCTCTCCTGAATGTCACGTGCGAGCCCCCAGGCGACTTTGAATCACTGCTATCCACGTCCCCAAATGGATTGTCATTCTTACCCCCCGCATCCTGGTTAGAGCCAATCCCAGAGGGCGTCGAGGTGGACGCTCCAGATCGAGTGCTCAGCAATGGCCGGAAGCCTCTTGACCGCAAGGAGTTCTACATCCGAGCGAAGGAGCTCTATTACACCAACGAAGATGCCTTCTCCGTGTTGACCAGATCCCCCAAACTGAACCAACCCGCCCCTCGCCTTGCTCACTTCCGCCGGTTCTGGGAAGGGCTGGACAACATGGCCTACTACTGGGACACCTCGCTAGACGAGTATATCCCCCCAGCACCAGAAGCCGCCCACGAAGGCCCCAAGGACTCTGCCAGCCCTCCCAAAGACGCCCAAGCCAACGACCGCGACCTCCAAGCCGAAATCGAAGCCATGAACGTTGAAGAGCCACGAAAGAAAGCCAAGACCGCAACCGAATCCCCCAAGGAGCCGTCCCCACTACCCATTCCTGAGGCCGCGCCCGACCCAAAACCTGCCTCCAAACCCACCCCACCAGCCACCATCACATCCAGCTCCAGCTTCTCCCTCCCCGCCCGCACCCAGCCCCCGAAAGTCCCCGGCGCCGTCCCCGCAGCGCCAGCCGAGAAAATCCCAGGCACGTACCGCGGCAACCGACTCGGCAACGGCGCCGAGATGCCAGACGCGTATCGCATGGACACCGTGCGCGGCTTTCTGGAGCCGATTGCGTGGGCGTTCGGCCTCACGCTTGTGCCGCATCGACGCCCGCCTGCGCTTGCGCTCGAGAGTGTGAGGTTTCCTGTGCGGATAAGCACTGTGGCATGGAGGGCGCCGGCGGATCGGATGAGAGCTCGCGCGGGTTGGTTGGAGGGGCCGGTGTTGGGGGTTCAGTGCAGAGCGGAGACGGACTTTGGAAGCAGTGGGTCTTTGGAGGCGGAGTCGGTGCTAGACGTCGTGAGAGAGCTTGGGGGGATGTTGCTGTTGTCCCAAGAGCGGGCGAGAGAAGGTAAGACGGAGCAGAAGCCTGGGGATGGCAAGTGGTGGGTTACTCAGCCTCGATGGGGTGGAGGCCCCGGGGGTGAAGTTGGAGAAGCGTCCGGGGGAAGCGATGTGCCAGTAGAGAAAGACAAGGAGAAGGAGGAGAAGCCTGTGCGCACAAGACTGGGGGGTAGAGAAAGGCGGCGAATGTCTGCTGCGGAGATTTGGAAGGTCCTGAAGCCTGGTAATGGCTTCTGGGACACCAAAGTCGAATATCAAGCCGTTGGGAAGAGCTCTGATGCGGAGTGGGATGAAGTGAGTGTGCTGGTTGATTTGAAACCAAGTCGACGAACGTGTACTAATGCTAAGACTAGGTTTACATGGTTTCGTCACTCAATCATCATGTCAGCATTCTCAAGCTGCGCGTACATCCGTTTTATGTCCAACTCTTGACGAATGGCGTTTTACCAAGCGATCTCCCTGGAGATAAATTATGGGCTTCACCTGTGCTGCACCGGACTCGGTGGTACGACTTCTTCGTTGTTGAAGACAGGATAGAAGTCATGCGAGGGCTATGGGGTATCATGGGGTACTTAATGCGACAGGAAGAGAGCGTAGATACGACCATGAAGGATAGCTAGGTTTAGTCTGCTATCAACACAGATACCCATGCTTTAGGACGGAAACTAGACAGTCCCCTGACCCTTTTGTCTGCAGATCTGTTAGCGCTAACGACTAGAACCTGATATCAGTCAGAAGAGTTTGTCAGCTGAAGACTGTACACGCAGCAAGATGATCAAGGAAGGGAAACTTCATCCAATTTGAATGCATCCCTACGACTATTGACATATCTTACAAAGTGTATAAAGGCTGTGACCTCAACTAAACCGTATCATACACTGCCGCTATATCCTGCTAATCCACGCCCCCGTTTCCAGCGATGATAAAATTTTCTGGCTTCATCGGCCCAAAACACGCAGCTGGCTACTGCTATTAGATGAATGAGGTCCATGAAGCCGAGGGCTTCTGTTTGGAATATACTCTGCAACAAAGGCAGGTAAATCACAGCAAGTTGCCCAAGGAGGCTGCCTGCGACGGCATAGTTGAACATTTTGTTGGAAAAGAGCCCGATCTCTCCAGTCAGGACGGATTTGGCTTCGGAGCGGCACGTCAGTGCGTTGAACATGTCGAATAAGACGAAGCAAGTAAAGGTCATAGTGGTGTCACGAGCAGTAACTTCGCCATCTGAAGTCATCTCGTGGTAGTATATCATCAATGTGCCGAGCATGATGATTGACGCCGATTGCAGGACTCGTTGAAGAAGGGGTCGGGTCAAAACGCGAGCGTTTCGGGCGCGAGGAGGACGAGTCATCACTGCCGGGTCTACTGGCTCTACTCCTAGAGATTGCGCAGGAGGGCCGTCCATAAGAATGTCTAGCAATATTAGCTTTTCACCGCTAAATAGGTGGATGAGATATCTGCTTACTTATCCACAGGATTTGCATAGCGTTGAGAGGATTTTGAAATCCAAGAAAGGTACTCAGAAGTACTAGGCTAAGAGCAGCCGCGCTGGTGCTCAGTTGAAAGGTCAAGAAGTTCTGAATGTTGTAAAATATGCCCTTGCCTTCCTCGATGGCACTCAAAATTGTTGAGAAATCATCGTCGGTCAAGATCATGTCAGCTGCTTCTTTAGCAACATCTGTCCCCAATCGGCCCATAGAGATCCCAATGTCGGCTTTCTTCAATGCCGGTGCATCATTGACTCCATCCCCAGTCATGGCGACTACGTCTCCACGCGATTGCAGAGCGCGAACGATTTTTAGTTTGTGTTCCGGACTCGTTCGTGCAAATATGGATGTGGTGGCAATTGCGTGCGAAAGTTCCTCCTCGCTCATCTGGTCCAGTTCATCTCCATTTAGCACAGAGCGACCAATGGCGGAGTTCATCGTGATTGGCATGCCTAACTTCCTGCCGATGGCTACGGCTGTGGTCTCTGCGTCCCCAGTGATCATGATAACCTTGACTCGTCCCGCCATGAGCCGCCGTATTGACCTGTCCACGCCCTTGCGCGGAGGGTCGTTCATGCCAACTAGGCCAGCAAACGCTAATCCGCGGAAGGCCTCGTCGTCATGTGGATTAGTGACGTGCTTTGGACTTTGTTCGGACGCATTATTGGGCGAGGCGTTGCCGCTTTGGCTCTTGTGCGGCGTTTGTAGTCCAGATTTGCGCCCTTCACGCGATGATCCACTTGCGAATCCAAGGACTCTAAGTCCATCCTGCGCCATGGACTCGGCAGCATTCAAGGCTTCTTGTCGTTTAGGAGCGTCCAGAATAACCTCTCGGCCTTGGGCAGTGATATACGTATCACATCGATCCAGCACTTTCTCGAGAGCACCTTTGATGTAAGCTACATCAGACCCAGCGGTAAGTTCTGTCCCTGAGCTGCCTTGTATTACCACGCCCATCCATTTTCGCTCCGAGCTGAACGGCGTCTCATTTCGGCGACTGCCGATCCTTTCCCTCACATCATCCTCGCCAAATGCGTCCAAAAGATCTAGAAGGGCGACGTCTGTAGGTTGGCCCACCCAACGGCTTTTGGAAATTGAAGCATCGTCCCCCATGGTAGAGGACAGGACCGCTGCAGAGGATGCAGTAGCATGAGAGTCTGCGTGAGCACCGAGTAGACGAGCATTGTTCACGATATTGCCTATACGCAGGATGATACGGGTCGCAGGGTCGAGCGTAGCAGAACCATGCTTCTTGACAACATCAACCGGTGCAGGCTCGTCGAAGTGCCATAGTTTAGTAACAGTCATATGGTTAGTTGTCAGAGTGCCTTTGAGTGTTGTTAGCTTCTTATGCCCAGTCTTGCTCTACAGATTGGGGTTTTCTGCACATACCAGTCTTGTCACTACACACTACGTTCACTGACCCCAAAGTTTCCACGCTGGGAAGTCGTCGTACAATCGCATCTCTCTTAGACATCCGCAAAACGCCCAACGCTAGGGTCACCGTAACGATGATGGGCAGCCCTTCCGGGATCGCAGCTACAGCAAGCGATACTCCGATTTGGAACATTTCTAAAAATTCCCAGCCGCGCCACAGCCCAAGGAGCATGATGAAGCCAATCACACCGAAGGACATATAGCTTAGCTCTTTGCCAAGCCTATCCATTGACAGTTGTAGAGGCGTGCGAGGGCTTTCGATCTCCTGGAGAGAAGCGGATATAGCTCCGAATTCAGTATTTGCTCCTGTGCCAATGACAACGCCCTGTCCGTAGCCAGAGCGGACAAGTGTACCCATGAATGCGATGTTGGTTTGATCATTGAGGCGAATATCCGCACCTACAGTGCCTGCTGCAGGTGATGCATAGAAGGGAGAATGCGGGCGCGACTGGCCCATGGAAGACGACGGCGAAGGAATCGTATCTGGTGCTTTCACCACGGGTTCGTTCTCGCCGGTCAAATTCGACTCGTCAATCGCAAGGTCTGCCGCGTGGGTAATGCGAATGTCAGCTGGAATCCGGTCTCCTGTATGGAACAGGACAAGGTCGCCGGGCACTAGTAAGGTAGCAGAGAGGGTTGTTGATGTTCGTTCTGCAGCTTCCAGCGACACAGCATTGTCTTTCACATCTTCTAACTCTATACCGGCAGAACCATTCACTGCAACTGCGTGTTCTCGCACATGTGTGATTCCGCTTCGGATAACATGGGCAGAGTGAGGGACGAGCTGGCTTAAAGCTTCCAAGGACTTTTCTGATCTATATTCCTGGACGAAGCCCACCGAGACAACGATTGTGACGGCAGCAGTTATGCTGATGGCGTCTTCCAGGTTTCCCATGAGGAAGGATACGGCAGCAGATCCGAGGAGAAGCAGAATGAGAGTCTCCTTGAACTGCTTGAGGAAGCGCAGCCATAGAGGCTCCGGGTCTTCGTGGGGGAGTTCATTTGTGCCATACTGGTGGATCCTTGCAGAAGCCCCTGCTGGCGACAGACCATGGGTCAGGGAGGTTGAGAGGCGGTGCGCGGTCTCGGTGGGCGTGAGGATGGAGTAGGATGATGTCAACGACTGAAGAAAGGACATGGACGTTAGTGTTGCCCGTCTCCAGTCATTCACGAAAGGGGCGTGGGTTTTAGGACATACTGAGGGCGCTGAACGGCGCTGAGCCTGCGCTGGTCGCAGGTGTAGGGCATTGTGGGACTCTGAGTCCTCTGGCAGGGCTGCGGACGCGTGATAAAGAGGGAGTGCAGGCGTAGATGCTCTTGACATGTTTTCATGGCCGGGCCACGCTTGGTCAAGCGGAACGAGTCCTCCAACGTGGCTGGCGACGATGGGAGGAGACGACAGATCGAAAGCAGCGGACGGAGGGGCACAATTTGGGGGGCGTAGCAAAGCCCGTGGAGGAGACGGAGGGGCAGATGGCGTCGCAAAGTTCTTTGGAGAATGAAGATGCTCGATGCTCGCCTAGAGTCCACCGAAACCCAAACGGAAGCGGCTAAGAATACTGCGCTTTAGCCGCGTTACGATTCATGCGGACAGATCTATAGTAGGTCCCCGTGCGACTCTCACATGCACGTCTAAGTTGTCATATTTGTGGCATTGGAAGCAATCCCGACGATAGGCTTCTAAGACGAGACATTCTTTCACTCATCCTGAGAGACTACGTATCGATGAGAGCGTGCTTATTCACAGTGTCTCTGCCGAAGATATGCCGTGCAGCCTCATTTCAGGGACCTCGAACTCCGTTCTTTCTCTCTCGCCCAATCCTGACCACTTCACCCCCACGGCCCGCGATGATTTCCCCCGTGTCAAGACCCTCACCTTTTGAGTTGCCGAACCTCATTAGCCTTGGCACCATCACCAGGTCCAGGCCGTCCTCTCTTGTTCTTTGCACCTTCGCTTCCACATCGCTCAAATTTGATCCCTGAACCAGTACCACAACCCTGCACCGCTGTAATTCAAAGTCGAGCCACGTCCTTGCAGCTCTCATTGCCATCTTATCCAAAATCTGAAGGCTGCCCTTCTCCAGCACAACCAAGTCTTCAAGCGCCGCTACAATGCTTTTCCTCAGACCTTCGATTGATTCTTGAAAATCCTTCTTGAGTTTCCACCGTGGGTCAAACTGTGAGGGTAGTTTCTGCCTTAGAGCTGCTTTACATTCTCGAATGGTGATGTATCGCCATCGCTCTGTTTCCATTTGAGGTTTCGGCCAAACGTAGTCGCCGTTGTCCAGCTCATTGTCTACTATCATTAGCCCTTTAAAGTATCTGGTGAGTCAGGTTAAGGCTATGGACGTACCTGCTCCACATTCCTTGTTCCAATCAGACTCCAGAGATTCGCCCTTCTCCCCGAACACCCTGAAGGGGCTGCAAAAAACGAATTTGTGAAGGACGCTCCAGATGCTATCCTGCAGAATCTGTTTCTTGAGTATTCTCTCATTTTCTGCCAAGCTGCGAAGGTCTTGGGTTGTCCAGCCTTTCGGATCCGGCTTCCAATCCAGTCTCGAAAGGGTGTCAACATCCTGGACGAGATCCGCAAACTTGGCCTCAATATCGCTATCCGTCATAGGTTCGAAGACGTATTGGTCCATCATATTAAAATCATTCTTATCCCGGGTTAGTAGCGCTCCACTATATTGAGCAATCTCCTCTCGTAGAGCCTTCTCTGTGGCTGCCTGCGCTATCTGTTTCTGAGACAGGATCTGTTTGAACTCCCTCTTTAGCCGTAACGCCTCCTGTGTGTGACGTTTCTCGCACGCCTCTAGTTCCACTCTGTGGGCTTGCTCCTTTGCTGAGATTTTTTGGTGCAGCTGATCAATCTCTTCACTTTGTTTTTGCTTCAGCTGCTGAAATTCTTCGTCGAACTCCGTATTCATAAGATCGATCCTAGACTTCTGCGTCTTCTGTTGGTCCGAGAGCGTTTTCCGCAGAACTCTGACCTGGGAATCGTGATCCTTCTGTTTCATAATGAGCTTGTCCTCGTTGTCCTCCTCAATCTCCTTTATCTCGCAAGCATGAGTTCTTTGCTCATTTCGAAGGTCCTGCTCTGCTTTACTCAGTCTTTCGCGGTGAACTATCTCGCGTTGTTCTATGTCGGAGCCGTGGCCATTGACCTGTAACTGGAGGGCAGCTCTCTCGTTTTCAGCTTTCTCCTTGAAGACGTTGCAATTGTGAAGATTGGCCGTCAATTCCTGGATCTTTCGATTTTGCATGGCTTCATGCTGGCTATCCATGACCTGTTTTCTTTCCACCTCAGTCATGTGAAGTCGCCATTTATGTTCCCAATCCCGATCTTTTAGGACAAGCTGTTCCGTCATCTCCTCTACCCTGCGACGCTCAACCCGGTAACTGTTATCTGACTTTGATCCGCGTTCCAGAGCGGCGTCAAACTCCTGCAAAAGAGCTCTCACCATATCCAGTGGTTTGTCATAATTGCGTATCGCGTCATTGAACGCGCTTTGGCCCATCCGATTCAGTGTTGCTGCTTTCTCCCTCATTGTTTTTTGCATGTCTATGAGTTGGTCGTCCAGGCGCTCTGAGTGGGCCGACAGCTTGTTGTACTCTTTCTCCCAATTTATATCCTTGTCTTTCTTTCTGACCTGCCACCAACGTCTCTCCTTCGGCGAGATGCATATTTCAGATTGCTGGGTCGGATCTTCAACTCCAGATTCGCGCTTCGAAGCGTCGAGGTCCGTGGGAGTGCGGAATGTCCCCGTCGACATTATGTGCTTTCTGTGTGGGCTAGAAGGAATACAGAACAGACGTTTTTTCGAGCGAAGTAGCCTACAGCCCGTGTGCCTTGAAAGTTGCAAGACAGTAGATACGACTTGGAGGTCGGTTGGGCCAGAACAACTGAAGATCGGCGATTCAGCCTCGCGACCCTGGTGACTTATCTGGCCACGACTGCATGCGCGTATGCACTATGCACTGCGCCATCGTTTGCCTCTTTGCCTGAATTTCTGCAGCCTGATGCACACATGGCTAGTGCACTATCTAGGTAAGAAGCAGCTATCCCAACAGCTCGTTCATGTCGATGAACATACTAACGCAACCCCGGCAGTTATTCGTTTTGTGGTCATATGCTGCCCATTCCCAAACTAGTTTTATTCAGTGGAAGCCTTTCAGCCATCTTTCACCAGGATCTGGCCCATTAATTCACACTTCGACCTTGCGTTAACTAGACTGGAGTGCTGTCAGCCTTAAAAGCCTTCAATAAAGGTTATTTTCGAGCCACCCGAAATCACGAACTTCCACGACTGTATCTGTACTGCTTTCGTTTAAACACAGCTTGATCCGTCTTTGAGGAAAAGTCAGCCATGTCGTCCAGATCAGCAACGAGTCCGATTAGTCCGAATAGGACCAAACCCCCAGCGCCTATCACCAAGCAGAAGCCCGCAAGCTTACGAGGTTCTCCGGTTAGCCCACGCTCTGAGCAAACAGAGCCTGACTATCTAAACGATGACCTCCTCGAAGAAGATTTTGACGAAGCCTCAACTCCCTCGTACAAATACCAAGATCAATCAGGGCTTTCGGAAACTGACTTCGATGATGCCCCTCTTGGCCGCTTGAACACTAATTTTGACGAAGCCACCCTTCGTCGACTGGTGATTGCCATTGATTTTGGCACTACCTTCACCGGTATATACAATTCTCCACCGGTATAGGCTGTTCGCTAACAATGAAATTATCCAGGCGTCGCGTTCGCTCTCCCAAAATCAGATGAGGCCGGTCTCAATGAGATCAAAGTTATCGACAATTGGGGTGCACGCATGAGTAACAGCCTCAAAGTACCAAGCATTTATTCATACTCCCCAGCCCCAAACGGTCAGCAGCAATGGGGAGATGACTTGAGCCCTGACGCTGTGACTATGATCAACACCAAGCTGGAGCTTGACGTTCAAGACAACAAGTCAGACGAGCTGGAGTTGATTCTTCAAGTGCTAGACGGCATGAAAGATCTCAGTTTTAACTACGTTCGGGCATCCGGCGGGTATCCAGAATACACTTGGAAAAGTCCCGATGAAATTGTGACTGATTATCTCACGAAAGTATACCAAGCGTTAGAATCAAATCTAAAAACGCAAATTCGAGACCAGGGTATTCGTCAGCGCTTGACAGTCGATATTGTTGTCACAGTCCCTGTGGTAGGACCCTTCTTAAATGCGCTCTACGCCTCTTTGCTGATATTGTAATTAGGACTGGGCTTACCGAGCAAAGAACTCGACACTGCGGGCAATCAGAAATGCTGGCTTCAATGAACAGAACTTTCCTAAACTCCAGGATATTATCATGGTAACCGAGCCCGAAGCAGCAGCGATGTATACGGCAAGATACCTGAAGACTAAAATGCAGAAGGATTTTCTCAAAGTAAGTCCTTTCAGTTCGAGCGTTTACTATATACTGATGACTCAAGATCGGCGAATGCTTCGTGTTGTGCGACGCGGGAGGTGGCACCGTGGTGAGTGGTCTCAAGTCTGATAGTGATGCACTCGTCACTGATTATAGTCCTAGGATGTTGTTTCATACAGAGTTACGAATCTTGAGCCAACGCTAGAGCTCGAACTTACCGGTATCCCATACAGTGAGTGTCATTAGATGTTCAGAAGGCGAGACCACTGCTCAAGACTCTTTAGGTTCCAAAAGCGGTTCTGCGTATATTGACACCAACTTCAAGCTTTGGCTTCGAGATATCCTGGGGGAAAGATACTTCCAGCAGCTTGACCAAAACAACAGTCGCAATAGGATCAGCACGATCAGCGAAGGACGGCGAATGCGATTCGTGATCAAACAATTTGACGCACACAAGAAAAACTTCTCCCTAAAATCTGCGCCGATGAAGATTGAGCTTCCTGAACCGCTGAAAAATATATCCATTGCCGGGAAGGTCAATCTAGGGGAATTGACTATCACGAGGTAGACTCTCAATTCATCCCGTCATCTCGTAAGCTAATGTCTAGTAGTGAAGAGATGAGGTCATTTTTCGATCCGTGTGTTGATGGTGTAATTGAGCTCTACCAAGGCCAGCTCCAACAGATTGAAAGGCAAGGTCGGCGCTTGAAGGTACTCCAGCTAATCTCCTTGCGGCTTTCATTGATTGCTAATATACTTGATTCGGCAGAACGTTTTCTTGATCGGTGGATTCGGGGAGTCGCGATATCTAGAAGCCGAGCTTCAGGCCGCTTTGAAGTTTCGAAATGTTGAGTTGCGAAGACCAGATACGTCGTACGTGTTCCCCAGATCTCGCGCTGGGCTTCACTGATTGGCCAAATAGGTGGACAGCAGTTGTACGCGGTGCCGTAATCCACGGCATTGAGAAAACCAATCGCGTAAACGTGGTGTACATGAAGACTTGCCCGCGAAGCTATGGAATTGTGCTCAACGAAACCTTCCGTGGATCCATGTTTCACCTCGAAGATCGCTATACAGACACTGTTACCGGCGACGTGAAGGCTCAAGGTCAGATCACTTGGCTCGTCAAGAAAGGGGACCTCATACTTTCCGATGAAGGCAGGACGTCTTCCAAAGAATTCAGGGTCAGCTTCCAAGGCACCGTAGAGGCCGGTGAACGCAAGAAGAAGCTGTCCATCTACGAGTACGAAGATGATGATCTTCCGGATCGTTTCCAAAATGCACGAGAAGGTATTGTCCATCCCGAGCTCTAACGAATGCTCTGGACTTTTACTAATGACCCGATAGAGCTTAAAGAAGTTGCCGTTCTCACATACGATTTATCCACGATTTCGCTGGATAACTTCGACCGAGCCGAAAACCCCACAAACAAAGCGTTGTACTACGAAACGTATCTGACATGTAAAATGGTCATGTCTGGAGCGACGGTGACCGTTGAAATTCTCTGGAATGACACCGAGCTTTGCAAAGTCAAAATCGAGGACGTCGGCCGTAAGAGCTCAACACGGTCGTGGAGTTAGTCTTTCAGCGCCCCCAGATAGCACGAATATCGTCTAACTTTACACCAAACAGACAGCGTACGCCCTGAAGCTTTGCCATATCGCGGGCATATGGAGACCCACAGTAACTCCTCGTTCGAACTCCCGGGAAGCTTCCGGGAGACGCATTGAGACATGTCGTTAAGGCCAATATAGTGGCTATCATATGCACACAGCCTCTGCTTTAGTGGGCTGCAAGAACAGCGAGGCACATGTTGCAGCCTGCGGAGAGTTATCACGAGCGCTTGAGCATGGCATTACTGCAGGCGAGTATGCATGGATCAAGGAATACGATTCGATGAATATTGCTTCTCTCTCAGCCTGGTCTCTTCGACATGAATACACTAGACTATATCCGGCGCTATCAAGGCACTAAGGCACTCATGCGTCCATTACATGTTGGGCAACAAGATAAACAGCTCCAATCAGAGCCCTGGGTTCTTCCCCACTGGTTGCCTCAACCTCAGCCTTGCAGGAAGGCTCGCATGTCGGAACGGTTCGCAAAGAGCCGGACCACTGCTAGGCTCGCTGTTATATCTAGTGTGATACGTGGCTCGCTTCGACACAAGGGCATTGATCTATGAGGCTGAGCTCAAGCGGAGTTGGTTCCCCTCGCGCTCCTCTGCCCACGTCCTACTATCAACGTCTCTATGGATGCTCCTAGCCTTTTTCCCGAATACCCACCCAAACACCGTTCAGGCCCAGCAGACTCGAATCACACAGCCTGTCGAGTGTTATGAAGACATCCAGCTTCCAATTCTAATATTGCAAACTCTCAAGCCGGAGCCTGCCGCTTTCACCTTCGAGTTCAATCTGTACCTCCACTCAAGACGAGGCTATCACGTTCCCCTGATTCAACAGGTCCACTTTCGAATCCAAAATGCCGACCATAGGAAACCCTTTCACTAAGAGCAAGAAGAAGCTCGAAGCTGACATGCTCTTCCAAATGGCCCTCCAACGCGAGCAGGCTGCGGCCCAGCACCAACAAGCCATAGAAGTAGAGCGCCAGTACCGCCTAGAAGAAGCAGCTCGCGCAGAGCAGCGACTCCGACGGCAAGAAGAAGACTACCGACGCCAACAAGAAATCGCCGAGCATGAGCGCCGCCGCTACCTAGAGGACCAAGCCCGCGCGGAGCAAGAGCACCGTCGCCAGCAAGAAGAGCACCAACGCCGCCTCGCAGCTGAACAGGCCGCTCGGGAGCGCCGCTGGCAGGCGGAGCAACAGGCACGCCAGGAGCAGGACCGCCTGCGGCAATCTGAGCACGAACGCCTCCTTGCGGCTGAGCGCGAGCGTACCGCCCAGCTTGAGGATGAGCGCCGAGAGAAAGAGAATCGCGAGCAGATGGCCCGGGAGCGCGAGTTCCAGCGCCGCGAGAACAAACTCAAGCTGCTTCGCATGACGTCGCCTGAGTCGTTGCGGTCGCTTCGTGAGCTTATACGCCGGAAATACGAGCTCGATATGGCAATTTGGGCGGATAGGAGAGTCCGGGCGCCGCTAAGGCCACATGTGGAGGCGAAGATGGAGCAGGCGGATGCGGCGTACATGGAGATATTGACAATTGTGGGGATTTGGGAGGATAATAGTAACGGGGCGTGGAATGAGCGAGAATGGAAGCTGGCGAGCGAGGTGAAGGCAAGGCTGGAGCAGGATGGGAAGAGGATGTGGGCTGGGAATCCGCCGTGGGAAGAGGGCTGAGTGAACTTCAGTCGCTGTCTCGTTATGTTTCTCTATGGCACGGCTGTAGAGACCTCTGCCCCCTCAACAATGTCGGCCTGTTTCACTAGGGAGAGGCTTCCTGGCCTGTCCATACTAATTATCACTATTGGCGTCAGAGAAAGGACATAATTTGAAGACGAGCTGTTGGTATATAACAAGAAGCTTGGCATCTTTACAAGGAAAGCTTAATTCAGCTTGTTTATATAATATACATCTATCTCCCTCGGTTTTTAGAGTGCGCTTTGACGAACCCATGACAGTGACAAACAGCCGTTGAACGTTATCAAGCTTTCTTGAACAGAAACACAATCGACGGCTTCATATACAGATTCATCTAATGCATCCCGTCCTAGGATACACACTCTCTAGCCTCGTGTACGTATAAGAAGCTGATGATCAGTTTCAAGCACGAGTCACGTGATTATGTAGAAGTCGTTTATACTCCAGTCAGACCATATGAGCAATGGGCGCAGCACCACTTGAACCTAATTCGGGTACAAGAATCAAAGCTAGCCAAAAAGATTGTATTCGTGTTCAGGCTCTTGCAATTACATAGATCAGATGGCCATTCTAGTGAATAGCCCCAGGGCCGCAAGCAGATACGACCCCTGGTTAGCGGCTTTTGGCTGTCGCAAGTCGGTGGTGCCTGCCGTGGCAACGGAGCTATCATGCGCTTGCCTCGTCATCAGGTACTCCAGCTCTCCCTCCTCCACAACACACAAGTCCGCGAGAACCATCCATCGCGGTCCTCTTTCCATCACTCATACCCGCTGCACTTTGTCCAGTTTGATATTTGCAGCTTCTTTTCATCATGAAGACCGCCACCCTCCTCGCAGCGGGCTCGCTGCTAGGCGCCGCCACTGCCGGTGTCCACAAGATGAAGCTTAAGAAGATCCCTCTTTCGGAGCAGCTTGTAAGTCATCAACATCTCTATGATGAGACGACCGGTCGTGTCTAGAGCTTCAGCTAACGGGTAGCCAGGAGTATGCCAACTTCCACGACCAGGCCAAGGCCCTCGGTCAGAAGTACATGGGCGTCCGTCCCACCACTCATCTCGAGGAGGTCTTCAAGGCACCCAAGATCGAGAGCGGTGACCATACCGTGCCCATCAGCAACTTCTTGAACGCACAATGTAAGTATTGAGACGCCATTCGCAACCAACTCCGTAGTGTCCTGGCTTACATTACCCTATAGATTTCTCTGAGGTCTCACTCGGAACGCCTCCACAGGACTTCAAGGTCATTCTTGATACCGGCAGCTCCAACCTTTGGGTCCCATCGACTCAGTGCAACTCGATCGCCTGCTACCTTCACACTAAGTACGACTCGTCGTCGTCCTCCACATACTCGAAGAACGGCTCCTCGTTCGAGATCCGCTACGGTTCGGGCTCGCTCAGTGGATTTGTGTCTCAGGACACCTTCACGATCGGTGACCTGACGGTCAAGAAGCAGGACTTCGCCGAGGCCACAGCCGAGCCCGGACTGGCTTTCGCCTTCGGCAGGTTCGATGGCATCATGGGTTTGGGCTACGACACCATCAGCGTGAACGGCATCGTCCCTCCCTTCTACAACATGCTCGACCAGGGCCTGCTTGATGACCCGGTGTTTGCTTTCTACCTCAGTGACACCAACGATGAGAGCGCGGAGTCCGAAGTCATCTTCGGCGGCATTGACAAGAGCCACTACACCGGCAAGCTGACCAAGATCCCATTGAGGCGCAAGGCCTACTGGGAGGTCGACCTTGACTCCATCACCTTTGGCGACGCCACCGCGGAGATGGAGAACACTGGTGTGATACTTGACACCGGAACTTCCCTCATTGCTCTCCCATCCACCATCGCCGAGCTTCTGTAAGCCTACAGCCCGGTCCAATGCATGTGGCAAAAATGCTAACTTTCTGCAGGAACAAGGAGATCGGTGCTAAGAAGTCGTACAACGGTCAGTACACTGTTGAGTGCGACAAGCGCGACAGCCTCCCTGACCTGACCTTTACTCTGTCCGGGTACAACTTCACCATCGGCCCCTTCGATTACATTCTGGAAGTCCAGGGCTCGTGCATTTCGTCGTTCATGGGTATGGACTTCCCCGAGCCCACAGGCCCACTCGCTATTCTCGGCGACGCTTTCCTCCGAAAGTGGTACTCGGTCTACGATCTCGGCTCCAACAGCGTTGGCCTCGCCGCGGCGAAGGCGTAAGCGTTGCTCTTCGGCAACTGACTGGACTTCCCCAGGAGATGCAATCTAGCAAACGTAGGGCAAACTACAGCTTCCAGATTGCGAAGCTTGTGGCAGAGGTCGGTCGTGGCGCTTGGTTCAGATTGTAGCTGTATTATGCGATAGGATGTCTGTACTGCACTGGCTAGTTTTCCTTGGCTTGCTATTATTCATCATTATGTACATGGGCGAATGCAACCTCGGAAGGACCGGATTTTGGAACCAAACAATTGCTGTGCAACTGAACATGTGATGATGCCCTGTGAGGTTCTCCCCGTGGCTCAAGTGTGGCTGGAGCTTCCGCGATACCAAGGGACTCTGACGATAAGATCGAATCATGGGCTAAACTCCGCAAATTCCAGCACAATCAACTGCTCGAGGCGCAGAAACGCTGCCTACCATCATAGTTCTTCTAGGCGGCTGCACTCTGCATGGTGCCCTCGCTCTCTTATCTCGCCGCTGGCTTGGCTCAAGGCAGTCACTTGCACCCTACCGTTGGGACTTGCTTTTGTCACAGGGTAGGTCGCGAACTTCTGCTGTCAGCGCGTCCGTTCCATCCAATATGTGACGACCAGCACTGACGACTGCCTGAAGCAGAGCTCTCCATCTCCACTTTGTTATAGCAGAGCACTCCGCTGTGCCAGCAAATACCCCTCTCCTCGCCTACACTGCCGCTGCTCGTTCCCCGTCACCCGTCAAGAAAGTCCGACATTCCACCACCACTGCTCCCGAGCGAACGCGCAAAGACATACACGATGGCGTCTGAGGATGGCCTCAAAGAGAAGGTCGGCCGCAAGCTGACCAAGCGGCGGAAGGAGCACAAGAGGGTCTCTTTGGATATACCGGAGCGATTTAAAGACGGCGAAGATGCGCAGGAAGACGTGACAGCTCCCAAGAGCAAGGAGACCATGGCCATGAACCAGTCCTTGTTCTCCATGATTACCAGGGCAGGCGGTCGATCGCAGACAGACTTGCGCACCACACACGAAGTCGACTCTGGCGATAGTGATGAGGAGGGTGGACCCAGTTCGCGTTATCACGGTCTTGACGGAGCTGCAAGACTTAGCCGACTGAGCACAATTAGCACCTGGGACAATTCTGCAGGGACTTCAGAGGACACAAAAGAGAAGGATAGCAAGCATCGAAAGAGTCTGTCTGAGAACAAGTTACTCAAATCCTTACCCAGACTGAACATCAAGCGGAGGGAAAGCAAGAAGGACCGCTCCAGTGATCCCATGAGTTCCTCGCAAATCCTCCCTCCCCGCCCCACGGATGCCTCTGAGGAAAATATACTGGACAAGCAGAAGATTAGGACCAAGGTTCTACCCGAGCCAGAAGCACAGAGACTGCCTCTTGAACCTCAGCGGAGTAGACACGGCAGCACGTCAAGCTCCTCGAAAGCAAAGGCTCCGGTCACGCTTGCACAACGATTGATGGAGATTTTCGAATTTGATTCTTTGGAGGAAGTCATATCTGGTTTGTGGCTCATCCGAACTTTTTTGGACTACGTTAATAGGTGCAGAATATCCCTGCTGGCTCCTACAGAGCATCCTTCTCCAAGGCTACATGTATATAACCCAGAGACACATATGCTTCTATGCCTATATTCCAAAGAAACATGTGAGCGTCATCTTCATCTGATTCTTAGCTGTGCCTAACAGGTGATAGCATGATGTGGGCAAGACTGGATACCTTTCCAAGCGCGGGCGGTCGAAATACAATCGATACTGGTTCAAGCTGAAAGGCGATGTCTTATCCTACTTCACCAATCCTGCTGAGGTGTATTTCCCTCGGAATCAGATTAACCTGCAGTACGCTCTCTCGGCTTTGGTGGCGGAACGTAAAGATCCGAGTAAAGACGAAACGTTCTTCAGCATCACTACAGATGATCGCACTTATCAGTTCAAAGCCGACAGCGCTGCGAGTGCGAAGGAATGGGTGCGCGCGATTCAAAAAGTCATCTTCCGGACCCACAACGATGGCAACAGTGTCAAGATCTCGCTTCCCACTCAAAATGTTTTGGACATCGAAGAGAGCACACTTCTTGACTTTGCCGATACTGTCAAGATACGGGTTATTGACAACGACGAAACATTTGCGGTCGACGATGTAAGCCCTTGTACAGATCTCTATTGCGCGAACCATGGATACTGACTACGCTAGTACTTTTTCTCTTTTTTCACACATGGACAGGATGCTTTGAACGTATTACGAATAATGGTAAACGATAATGACAACCACGTGGACTCGCCATTACCACAGGACCATGGAAGCGCTTTGAATCAGAACACGTTGACTCAGAGCGCACTAAATAATTCTCCACGCCCCGGTCGATCTGAAGACTTTCGTCGCACATCCGCTCAGATGAACCCCGCCGACAACCCCCAGATTCGCGAGCATGTTAGGGCCACACTCTCACCCCTACCCGCTGATCATCTTGCCCGATCGAGGTCTCGAGTAAGTGGAGAGTCCGGGCGCTCGAGTTCAGATATGAACCGCCGAAGCGCTGATGTGCGGCGAAGTATGGATGCCCCGCGTGGCTTTCGTCGTCCAAGTCAGGAGGCCAGGCGCAGTCTAAGTCACCAGCGCAACGGTGCTGGAGACAAGTCACCACTGTCCGCAAAGCCTCAAGATTCGTCTGATTCCGCGTCGAATTCGCTTAATCCCGGCACAGAGTCTTCTGCCGCAATACAGTCTATTGACGAAAGCAACGTCTCTGCCAGCCAAATCCTTAACCGAAGCGATGTTTTCCGGGGACCGACTATTCACCATCAAGGTGCTTCCACGTCGGCAGTCTCGGATCCCTCTCTTGATAAGTTTGCTAGACAGTCGCAAGACACGACCCGCTCCTTTGGCGCCGGCAAAGCACCACAACAGTCGCATACAAACAAGAGCCGAGAAACCACCGCGAAGCCCCATCTGCTAGAGGAGAACGAAGGCCAGCAACCTGCCGGGAGGTTATCGGGATCTTCGTCAGCTTTGCAGGACTTTGTAGGCGCAGCCTCATATCCATTACAGAAAGCAACCGGGCTCGCGGGTTTCATCAGAACGCGATCGAAGAAGATGAGTAACCTGCTCGCGACAGAATCTATGGGATACTATGAGAAGGTTTCTGGCATGTGGGCGGGCGGCAGGCGACACTACAACACTGCAGAAGGCCTGCAGCCGGAGGACCAGGTGCGTGGAGCAGAGGACGAAGAGGATGCCGTAAAGGCCGCCGAACACTTCCGAGAGCATTTTGCGCTGCCCGAAGCAGAGCAGCTTCAATCCTCTTTCTTTTGCCATCTTCAGCGAGTGCTTCCTACTTACGGAAAGATATATCTGAGTAATCACTACTTCTGCTTTAGGAGTCTCATGATCGGATCTAGGACCAAGGTATGCACAACACTCTGTCATTTCTGTGGCCGGTACTAATGAAGATCAGATCATACTGCCCCTACGGGACATCGAGACCGTAAATAAAGAGAAGGGCTTCAGACTAGGCCTGCAAGGTCTCGTCGTTGTAATTCGCGGCCACGAAGAGCTATTTTTCGAGTTTTCGCGCGCAGATTTCCGAGACGACTGCGCCGTTACCATTCTTAGAATCTTGGAGAGCACAAGATATATGGAAGATGCCAGCGACGATAGCCCCGATGCCAACTCGGACGACGAGGCCGCGAAGACAGAGCACGACATGCTGCAAGAAGCTCGAAAGAAAGTAGAGTTAGACACTCCACTTGAGGCATCTCAGATCATCCGTGAATCTGGTAAGGCCACACCTTTTGTTCTGTTACAGAACCTAGCTAATATTATCATAGAGCAAGGAAGAATACCACTCGTATTCGATGATCCTTTAGCATCGATAGTAGATTTCAAACCTACTGCGCCAATGAGGATTGTGTGCCTTACAATCGGATCACGAGGAGATGTCCAGCCGTACATTGCTCTCTGCAAAGCCCTCATCAAAGAAGGACATGATTGCTGCATTGCAACTCATGCGGAATTTGAGCCTTGGATTCGAAAACACGGTATCGACTTTCGGCCCGTAGATGGAAACCCAACTGAACTCATGGCAATATGTGTTGAACATGGCATGTTCACATTTTCGTTCATGAGAGAAGCGAACTCGAAGGTAAGACATCTTGATATTTCGTATTACTAGATGAGGAGTATGCTAATATGTAGTATAGTTTCGAGGTTGGTTAGACGATGTTTGTAGATCATCGTGGAGAGCATGCCAGGGCGCCGATCTGTTGATTGAGAGTCCAAGCACAATGGCGGGTATCCACATTGCCGAAGCACTGGAAATACCGTATTTCCGTGCGTTCACGATGCCTTGGACTAGAACAAGAACATATCCACACGCGTTCACAGTGCTGGATCACAAAATGGGAGGGAATTACAACTCCATCACATACATCACCTTCGACACGGTCTTCTGGGCGGCCATCCGATCTCAGGTTAATCGCTGGAGAACCACCGAATTAGGACTGCAGGCTACGAGCCTGAGTAAGATGCAGCAGAATTCCCGACCGTTTCTCTACAATTTCAGTCCTTCGGTAGTCGCTCCGCCTCTTGACTGGCCGGACTGGATCCGGATTACCGGGTATTGGTTCTTGGACGAGCCTGGGTGGGAGCCACCTCAAGACCTGGTAGATTTCATCAAGAAGGCGCGCGATGACAATAAGAAGCTCGTCTACGTTGGATTCGGCTCCATCGTCATTGACGACCCAGCGGCATTAACGAAGTCGGTGGTAGACTCGGTCCTCAAAGCTGATGTTCGTTGCGTCCTGTCGAAAGGCTGGTCTCATAGGCTCAACAGTGGCGACGCGTCGAAACCGGAGATGCCACTCCCGCCGGAGATATTCCAGATCCAGTCTGCACCGCACGATTGGCTATTCAAGCAGATGGACGCGGCTGTCCATCACGGCGGTTCAGGCACAACCGGAGCTAGTCTCCGCGCTGGGATACCAACCATCATCAAGCCCTTCTTTGGTGATCAGTTCTTCTATGGACAGCGTGTAGAAGACCTGCAGGTCGGGAAATGTTTGACTAAAATCAACACCAGCGTTCTCAGTCGCGCGATGTGGGAGGCGACTAACAGCGAACGACTCATCGTTCGGGCCAAAGTCCTCGGCCAGAAAATCCGAAAGGTATGCCAGAAAGATGCTTATTTCGCACGACTTGATAGCTAACATCACTCAGGAGGATGGAGTTGGGGTCGCAATTCAGACTATCTATCGCGAGCTTGACCGCGCCCGGTCTCTTGTCAGGCACCGCGAGAAGCCGGTCGAGGGCGCCACGCCCGAGGTCGAAGAGGACTGGACCTGGATCGATGACGAGGAAGAAGAGATGGAGATGGCGCCACAAATCCAGCGGCAGCCAGCTGTGGCTCAGGCGTCGACCGATGGGCGCTCTGGTAGTTCGGCGCCGGCAATTGGGCGCATGGTGACGAAAGGTGCAGGTCAGACCTAGAGCCAGCGGCGTTAACGAGGACTAGGTTTCTTGTATCGCTGTCCGAATTCGACGTGTCCAATATTCTGTTATTTCCTGTCTCCATCGGCGACGGGGTTCGGCGCGAGGGAGTGGGTGTTGGTTAGGGCTTGGTCATAGGGTGCATTCTGGACTGGGTCGCAACAGATAATGCGTAATGCGCAATCGCACGGAAGTAGAATAGATATCATTTCTTCACCATTTTACTCCTTTAATTTCCTGGCTTAGGATACGCTCTGCGGCTTGGTGCTGACCACAATGAAAGGGCAGTGCTTCTGATTAGCATAGAACCATGAATCAAAGGGTAATCCTCCTACTTACCAAGCGGCTACTATGTTCTAAAGCTAAGAATGCTTCGACATTCTGCCAACATGCGAAAACGATGCTTTGAAGTCTACGTTGCGAAGTTTTGTTTCTGAGCTTGCTATCCTCAAGTGCATCCATGCGTCAAAAGTGCTCTGGCAGGTCATGACCGGACACAGAAAGTGTACCATGAGCAAACGAAAATCAATCAAGATCTATTGTTCTGTGGTTCGACGTGCACGAGGCAGGAGGGACATCTCGTTTGCAGGTGGTGAGCGCTAAAGGGGCCACAAAGCTAACGATATGCGGATCTCTGTCACTTCAATTTTCCCATTGCACAAGGTGCAGGATCTGGCCATGCGAGAAGTTACACGTCACTCCGACTTCACAAAATCCATGTCAACATCCGCAGCAGGCTCCAAAGTATGCATGGCCTACTGACCCGACGCCGTGATTCCGCTCTCTCCACCGCAGAATAGGGACAGGATAACCGACCCGCACGCTAGGATTAGGCTGCACGTGACTCAAGGCTGGGGCCTTTGACGGGTAGATCCATTATTCGTCTGCTATAAGAGGCTGGCCTTCCTCGCTCCTTCCCCGCGAGCCGCGTTCTTCATATTTGGCGATCTGCACCCAAACCTCACTACATCAACACCACAACCACCGGCTCGCTCCCTGCGGCCAATTGCACCCCGATCTCTTCCCTCCCGCTGCCTCAGCCAGGCTACCGAGCTACTTCACGCCACTGCGACGGCTGCGAGCCCGCGCCCAAGCTCCGTTCCCAACCGAGCTTCACCTCGAATGCGCCTCCCACGCGCCTCCTTCAACCCCGAACCCCACACCCAAACCAACACATAGCGCGACTCGCTGGAGCATGTAAAAGAGGAATGTTGGTCGAATCCCCCACCGGTCTCCATTACCCCATCACCGTCGTCGAGCTCGCCAAGAAGCCCCATGATGATATTCAACGGGGTGCGCCACTGTTCTCATACTACTACGAGACTACTGTAACCGAGGGAGACAAGTACGGCGATGAGAAGGAGGTCAAGAAGAAGTTCCGTGCCAGCTTCGAGTCGTCAAAAGCGGGCACGCTCGCCGAGTGGTTCATCCGGAATGGCACTGTCATTCAACGCGCCGGGTTCGCAGACTCCCTACTAAGTCCCCCGCTGTCTGAGCTAACACTTGTGCAGAGCGAAGCTTGTCGAGATCGATGAGCCATGCACCCATGAGACTCAGTTCGCCGGCATGTGTGCGGATTGCGGCAAGGACATGACGCAGTACGGCTAGGCACCCACCCCATTGCGCGACGACCTGCTGACCGCTTTCTGATAGGGAGGACTACATGACTGACCGACGCGATGTTGACCGAGCCACCGTCAACATGACGCACGACAACACGTCTCTGTTGGTTAGCAAGAAGGAGGCCCTCCTAGCCGAGGAGGATGCAAAGCGCCGCCTGTTGGGTGTCAAGAAGCTTTCGTTGATTGTGGATCTAGATCAGACCGTGATCCATACAACCTGCGAGCGGACGATAGCCGAGTGGCAGAACGACCCGAACAATCCCAATTACGAGGCAGTCAAGGAAGTTAGAAGCTTTCAGCTTGCGGATGACAGATTAGCCAACGTCGCGGCAAACTGGTACTACTGCAAGCTCCGCCCCGGCCTCAAGGAATTTCTCGACAAGGTCTCCACCATGTACGAGCTCCACATCTACACCATGGCGACACGCGCCTATGCCCAAGCCATTGCGAAGATCATCGATCCCGACCGGGTATACTTTGGCGACAGGATATTGAGCCGTGATGAGAATGGGACGGATCAAGTCAAGACCCTCCACCGGCTATTTCCTGTGAATACGGACATGGTGCTTGTGATCGACGACAGGGGCGACATATGGCAATGGAGTGACAACTTGGTCAAAGTGCGGGCCTACAACTTCTTCCTGGGCGCTGGTGATATCAACGCTAGCTTCCTTCCAAAGCAAGTGGGGGTCATCACCGACGCCGCGCCAACCGCAGTTGTTGAGTCGACCCAGACTGTGGGAAATGAAGCGGAAGAGTCGACTGGAGAGGCCCAGGTAGTGTCCATTGCCGCGAAACCCCCTGAAAGCATTGTGGCACCAGTATCAAACGGCGTACTAACTGATTTGGAGAAGCAGCTACTTACCATGAGCGGAGGTGACAACCCGGACCTTTTAGAGCGACAGAGCAAAGAGCAGGAGCAGGTCATCATCTCCCAACAGACCGAACGACCACTGCTGCAAAAACAGCTCGCGCTCGAACAAGCCGAGCAGACCGCGGAAGCTGAAGAAGCTGTAGACAATGCCGAGGCTCCATCGCCGGAACAACACAAGCACAAGAGCCTGCTCCACGACGATGACGATGAGCTCATATACATTGAGGCGTGCCTTCGACGTGTCCACCGCGCATTCTTCGACGAGTATCGGAAGAAGCGGACAGCGCATCAAGGTGGAAGGATTGCCGAGCTTAGAGGCGAGAAGAGTCCAAAGAAGCGTGCTCCGGATGACTTGGAAATAGTACCAGACGTCAAGACAATCATGCCACGAATGAAGCAGGCCGTGCTTCAAGGAGTCTCGATTGTTTTCTCCGGCATCGTTCCCCTAGGTATAGATGTTCAACAGTAAGTCCCTAGCCGAATCCATCACGGACTTGATCTAACATATCGAGAAGCTCTGATATTGCGCTGTGGGCCAAGAGCTTTGGCGCCCAGGTCTCGACTGATCTCAACAAACAGACGACACACGTCGTCGCAAATCCCAGCCGCAAGACTACAAAGGTCAAGAAAGCGTCACGTCATCCACAAATCAAGATCGTCACCACGGACTGGCTATTGCAATGCTTCTCGAAGTGGGAGCGGGCGGACGAACAGCCATACCTCATCCCGATGGACCCTGACGAGCATGGAGCACACGGTGGGTCCCCCGACCTCGTTCCTTTCGATGATCTTGAGGAAGGTCCGTTGCTAAGTGCCGAAGATGAAGACGGCGCGATTACTGGTGAAGAGGATGAGGACGAGTTACAGAGCCCGGTCAATGTGGACATTTCCGACGAAACATGGCAATCGCTGGGAGACGAGTTCCAGGACTTCATGAACGAATCGGACGAGGACGAGGACGAAGGAACGGGATCCGAAACGGATAGTGTGAACTCGGAAAACAGCGTAGAAACTTCTTCGACTAAGAGGAGCAAGAAGAAGAGAAAGCGCGGGACCGGATCAGTGGACGGTAGCGAGGCGGATGATAGCGATGCGAGCGTCAGCAGCTCCACAGGGTCGAAGCTCCAACGGAAGAAGAAGCGTGTGCTCGAGCGGGTGACTAGCCTGACGAACGTCGTGTCGGCGGACAAGTCTTCGGGTCTTCCCAGTCCAGATACGACTGGCCCAGACGAGGGCCAGGAGAACGGACTTGGTGGCGAAGAAGACGACGAGGACGGTGATGCAGAGCTAGAGGCTGAGCTGCTGGCAGAGCTGGAGCGGGACGATGACGAGTAGGCATCACAACGGTTGGGCCTCTATTTCTTGTATTTGCACCTGCATAGCGAGGTGTCTGGATCTGGGGTTTTTGGACTGGCCCGGCGGACTGGGCGCTCATCTTTGGCTATGCCTGGACATTACTGCGGCAGGATATAGCGTGTCTGCTACTTGCTAGGAACAAATACTTGATACCCAGACTTGACCATGTGGGTCTCTTCTGACTTTTGCCACTCGTTGCCTAGCCGTGATGCTTGAGTGAGTGTGGTGGTGAGATTTGCTTTGACGTTTTACCAGTATGGATCAGTCCAAGGGAGCTTCATCGTGTCAGCTGAAGTCTGCGCGATGGTTTATAATCTAGCGTCCTGCATCGTAGCGGGTTCGGAGGCAGATTTCTAAGGTTCCATGGTGGAACTAACACTGCAATCTCACTTCCAAGTATCTCCACACCTCACCACCAGATTAAGTTGTATCGCGAAGAGGGATGTTTGTATGTACGTGATAGATCAAGCTGTCCGCACGTGTCTAGCACTGGAATCATATTCAAAAGTAATGAGGGCTTCAAGTGTTGGCTATGATCCCTCTCTAAGCTATCTTGCAGCTTGTACTGCCTCACCGGTCACTTTTCATGGTTCACGAATCCCCACATCGCGAGGCTGTGCCACTGCTCTGACTGTGCCACTCCGCATGGACCCTCGGAGCTCGTCGCTTGCATCTCTCCAAGGATGTCACGGACAGCCATCTTGACTCCACTATGCGATGTGACTGCTGGGATCTGGAAGTTGAGGGGAAGCCTGAGTGCCGTGATGAGTCGCTCTGTAGCTAGAATATCTGTGTAGCCGTCTATTGTTTGGAGATGCCTCCGCACCCGTCCCGAACGAGGGGGTATGGCAGCGAGCAATCCCTTCACCGCCGTTGACCTCCCCACTACGGTCCCACTAGCACCGCGGACCGCTGCTTAGTCGCGGCGGTTTTTGGGGTCCGAAAAGGTGAGGCTGAGAGAGCAGACTTCTGATTGGAACACGATCGAAGGCAGCCGTCTTCAGCAGCTCTGTCCATCAGCGCGACACCTCCGCCCTCAACCTCCACGGCAGCCTTGATGTGGCTCAGAACCTTACAAGGCAGCAATTGCTTCCGTTCAAATTGCGTCTTTGACCCGTCGTGACCCATTTTACCTCCCATCTTATCGTTTGCTGAGCTTGTTAAGAGACGCTCGCTTTCATCGTCGTGCAACCATTCGCACACCTCTTTTCTGTCCGCTAGCCTCGAGCTCTCAGTCGCCTCACTCCCTCCCTCACAGCTCAGCATGGCGCCCTCCAAGTTCATGGACCTCTCCGTCGACGTCAAGACGTTGATTGTGCAGCATGTGAGTATGCCATTGTAGCACAGCTCTTCTGGCTCCATTGGGCTCGCAGCATGTCTCTCGCTTTCGTGCGACTGCGACGTCGTGGGCTTGCCTTTACTGGATTGCTCTCCCCGCGCCTGGGAGAAGAAAGCCGAGCAGCTTTGATGTTGAGGTCAGTGCTGACTCCGATATGTGCAGGTTATTCGCCCGACAGACCTCAAGAACCTCTGCCTAACCTGCAAAAACCTCCACGAGATCACGGTACGCCAGCTCTATCAAGAGGTGACACTCGATGTCGGAAGCCCGTCAGACACCAAGCTCAGCGCTTTCCTGAACCCGAAGAATATCGGCCTACCATGGGTGCGGAAGCTGGACCTATACCTTGCCGACGTCCTGGACAAGTGCAACCAGCTCCAGCAGGCCCATTTTGCGATTCGTATGATCTTAGAGTTTCTACCAGAGAACATACTGGACAAGTTCTCCTGGCATCCGTGGTCGCCATTTTCTGGAGATAATTTGATACTGCTGTACAAGAAGCAGAAGCGTATGAAGTGGCTGGAAGGCATTGCCTTGGACAGGACCGTTCCTCTGACCGAGCTAGAGAAGATCCCCAGCTTCGACGAAACTTTCCAGAATGTCAAGAAACTCGGGCTATATCCCGATAGCCGGGACGTGCTCGAATACTGTCAGATGCTGGTGAAGAAGGCGCCCAAAGTGGAAAAGATAACTCTCCATGCGAGCTTCGATGACAGCGAATCCGCCCTCACCAATCGAGAACTAAACGACTCCAGCACTGGCCCGGGCCTGATCACAAGCACCATGTTCAACTCTTTGCAGCCCTTTGAGAAATGCACGCCAATAGGCCTCAGGGAAATTACGCTACAGAAGATCAACCTCCGATATGCAGCGGAGACATACTGCAAGTTCATCAACTTCCGCAATATCAAGTCGCTACGTGTTTTCGCGTGTCCTGGGGCTGATGCGCTGCTTGCGGAGCTCACCAAGAGCACGAAGCTACCGGAGAAGCTGGAGACGCTGGAATTCAAGCACGATGACAACGTCGAAAACGACGCATTGAATGCTCTGGATGGTTTCCTCTGCCTCGTCTCGGGTATTAAGATCTTGACCATCGATATCACCTATGCCAAGGCACTCCCTGCGGCTGCTGGCATTGTTCGACATGCAAAGACTCTTAAGGAGCTGAATGTGCATGCTAGCACCGTTGACGACATCGAGCATGAGCATATTTACACCTTCCCGGACTTCCAGTCAATTTGCAACGACTGCACATTGCTAGAGCAGATCTCGGCCGCGTTCCCAAACACGAGCGTTATTCGGCACAACAGCGATCAGTTCCTTGCCTTTGAGGTAATTTCTATTGTCTCAATCTGGATTATTACAAATGCTAATTTGACTATTAGACATGTCTGGGTGCCCTCCGTAACCTCGTGACTCTTAACATAACCACCTGGCCAAACAACAACCCTTCGTCCTCAAAGCTGCCGCTCAAAGTCTACGAGCATCTGCTGGGAGGCATGGCCCAGCAAGGCTTCGAGCGCAGCGCGGCGCACGCGAAGACCCACGACCGCAGCTCCAGACTCAACGTCATCGCCTTTGGCTCGTCCGACAAGGTGTACGACCGTGAAGACAGCAAGAACCAAATCATCTTCGTCAAGGGCAAGTCAGTAGACCCGCTGGGCAAGGAGAAGCCCATGGCCATCCAGGTTGGCTGGTGTTTGCGCAAGTTTATTGAGCCGCGCTCTGATGTGCTGGATTTCTCGCTCTCGAGGACGACGAGGCCTCCGACGAGAGAGTCCCCGACTAGTGATGATAGTGATTAGATGAGGCAGCGGGGGGGTGAGGGTGGGGAGTGGGGAGTGAGAGCAGCTGCATACCAAAAATCTGGATGATTGATGTTTTCTGGCGTATATGAATCTCAATAAAGCGTGAACAGTTGTCTTGTAGATAGACCACTTGTTTCATATTGTTGGTGTAGGGTATGGTGGGTGGAGACTTGGGGTATGATATTCTTCTCGGGCTTGCCCCTGCTGGCCTTCGTATGTGTATACGGCAGGTCCTATGTTTCAAATGTCGTGGCGCGAGTCACAGAGCGATAAACCACAATTACCTGAACCCACGAACCAATATATTGTGCACACGTGACAAGCGACATTAAAGTGAGGCCGGAATTACGTTGTACCGATGCCAAGCCGCTAGTTCGAGCGTGAACCTCCAGCTTCAGGTGTCGCCTGTTACGTATAAACATCGACTACCCATTCAGCCCAACTAAAAACCCGCGTGTCGATTCTCACCAAGCTTCCCCGCTCTCAGTAACCTCACCCATCACACACTCACTCCCGCTATCCCGATGGCGCCTATCACGGACGATGCGAAGCGGATAGAAGAGGCGCACGACCTGGCGAAGAAGGCGCCCACGAAGGCTGAAGCTATCTACCAGGATATATTGTCGAAAGATCCAGGAGCAACCGATGCCGCGCTGAAGAACTATGAGGCGGCGCTGGTCGGCCTGGGAGAGGTCTATCGGGACCAGAAGAAGGTCGACGATCTGGCGGAGCTCGTTCTCAAGACGAGATCAGTCCTGTCATCATTTGCTAAAGCGAAGACCGCTAAGCTAGGTACGAAGCCCTGTGCTGAGTAGTATAGCTATGTTGTCTAACGTGTTTGTTTGTAGTACGGCAAATGCTCGACCTTTTCAACACCCTCCCGAACACCACCGATATCCAGATCTCTGTCACAAAGTCATGCATAGAATGGGCGGTCTCGGAACGGCGAGGTTTCCTGCGGCAGAATCTAGAGACTCGGCTTGTGTCGTTGTACATGCAGAAGCAGTCATATTACGAGGCTCTCACGTTGATCAACAGTCTTCTCAAGGAGCTGAAGCGGTTAGATGACAAACTCGTGCTCGTGGAAGTCCAGCTCCTCGAGTCTAAGGTCTATCACGCCCTAGGGAACGTCCCCAAAGGACGAGCCGCTCTCACATCCGCGCGAACGTCGGCCGCATCCGTGTACACACCTCCGCTACTGCAAGCCGGGCTCGACATGCAGAGCGGGATGTTGCATGCCGAAGACCAGGACTTCAACACTGCGTTTTCGTACTTCATCGAGGCTATGGAGGGCTACCATTCCCAGGACGAGCCCAAGAAGGCGACCTCCGCTCTCCAGTACATGCTGCTGTGCAAGATCATGCTCAATCTTGGCGACGACGTCACGTCCCTGATGACCTCGAAACAAGCGATCAAGTACGCCGGCAAGAATCTAGATGCTATGAAAGCGGTTGCGAGGGCACATACCAACCGTAGTCTGGAGGAGTACGAGACAACACTGACCGACTACCGATTCGAGCTTGGCGGCGACAGGTTCATCTCAAACCACTTGAGGCGTTTGTACGATGCCATGTTGGAGCAGAACCTCATCAAAGTCATCGAACCGTTCAGCAGAGTGGAAATAGACCATGTCGCCAAGATGGTGGGGCTAGACACGACGCAGGTGGAGCGCAAGCTCTCTCAAATGATTTTGGACAAAGTCATCATCGGTGTGTTGGACCAGGGTGCGGGCTGTCTGATTGTATACGACGAGGCGGAGCGGGACCAAGGCTATGACGCTGCCCTAGACACGATCGAGAAGTTGAGCAGCGTCGTGGATGTACTCTACACCAACCAGGCCTCGCTATTGGAGTAGGTCGTCGAGTAGAGGAAGCCTGTCCCACGACTGAACGGAGATGATTATGCCTGCATTTTTGAGCGTCCGCAGCACAGCATAGAAGGCTTAGGACAGTTCAAATCTGAGCAATAATAAGACGCAAGCTGTCAACAGCACGTGCGAATGACTTCACGTTGCCGTGCTGATTAACGTCTCAATTAGCTATTCTTTTAGTCCCTGTAACCACGTATGAGCTATTCACCTTTCACAGAGAAGAATGTCACGACCCACTATTGCTCGGGCCACACATCGGTATTTAACCGCACATCTATTTCGAAGTGCTTCAAAAGCGTATCACAATTCTCCTTGCTTATATTTTTAGTCTCCACCACCGAGAGTATGTATAACAGCAACTACGATATCCCAATGTGCATCCAGGCAAGGAAATTGCCCGTTAAGAAGCTGAGCGCATCCTGAGCCAAGACTAAGCGGCTCGTTGGTTTTCTATCCCAGGCATTGAGTTTCGTTCCTATTGTCTCTATTCTGGGCTCTCTCTGAAACTCGAAGCATCACCCTAGCAGCGCTCACTTCCGCCAGCAGACACCCCCTCCTATACGCTGACGTGCGATCCCGCGAAAGACATTACTACCTCACCGCGCTAACACCGAACCAGAACATTGGCAAGCACAGAGGTCTTACCCTGTCGTTTTCTAAGAGGCAGTGCACGACACAACGCGCCTGCTTAACCCTTCCAACGAGCTGTCAACACGATGTTAACAGTGTGTAAACATTCCTGAATGGTGTAGAGTCTATTTAGAAAGTAACACGCTGGGTCCATGATAGTTACGGCCATAGGAGGCGCGGTAAGGTATGAAAGCTTTTCTACGGCTAATCTAACCGAAAATTCAACTAAGACAGGAAACGACTATGAGGATTCTAGCTCCTTTTCAGATGATAATTACAGTTTCTTCCTCCCACGGCTCTCTCCTCAGCTCCATAACTACCTCGTTAGTAGCCTTCTGCCCCTCCCCCTCCTTTTCCCTGGAACGAAGGCGCGCGGCACGAGAATTATCCATCTCATCCAAGTAAGCAATGAGATTTGGCGATGCCACACTGTTCTCGGGAAAATAACAGAGCGTAATGACTCCGACACGGCGATACATAGTGATGTCGTTCGAGACTTCGCCTGTGGCTTCCAGCACGAGCGAATCTAGCGAATCTATGCCCTTAAGCATCTGCAGTGCTGCGAAATGGCCTTCCGGCGGAGAAAAGAATCTGTGGTCAACGCCTTCTGGGCTTTCTTTCTCGGCAGTTTCGGAAAGATGCCGCGCAAACGCTGACATTGATGCTTCCGGGGATCTCCATTCTTTATCGTATAATCTTGGTACTTTCTTCAGCGGGCCATAGAGGGTAACGCTGCCGCTTTTCACGCCCCCAAAGGGATCGTGTCGATCAACAAGGTCGATGTGTATATCCTTGACTTCTGATACCTCTTTGAAATGATTATTTTCCTTCTGGCTGTTTTCCACCCGCTCATACCCAACACTAGCCCAGCTCCAAGACGGAAAGGTAAGATTGACAGCTCGTATGCTGTCCGCAGATTGTCGAGGGATCAGCTTTGCGCCTTTGGTGTACCACATAAGCCCTCTGATGAGGTCTGGTTTCCACAGGCCAGCCACATAGTCATGGCAGTGAATTGTGTTGCCGATTATCCTGGCAAGGCCTGAGATTGCCACCAGACGATCTTTGATGCATTTGAATCTCCTCTCAGTATATTCCTCGACGAGGTCGTACCACAGTCGAAAAGTTTCCGGTTCTAACAACAGGGGATATTCCAAGCTGCTTGGAATGTAGTCTGGAAACCTTTTGAATTTCATAAATGGCTCTAATTTCCAGAGCCACCCAGATCCGAAAGCGATGTCATCGGAGTACGTCAGGAGTTCGTCGACCTCGGCTTGGAGGCTTTTTGTTACGCCTCGTTCGAATCGCTGTTGCTCGCTACATTTCCATACCATTTGAGAGGATGTGTAGTGCAGTAGCCGGCTGGAAAGTAGATTTTCCTGCATCGTCCATCCTCGTTCACTCCAGGGCCCGTTGAGCTCGTCCTCGTTCTTGTCCCAGTAAGACGAGATGAACACTTTTGCCTGAGGTTTTTGACCGGTCGACTCTCCAGCAATATTGCTGGGCCATAGGATGGGGATGTATTGAAGCTCGCGATCGTGCAGAAATCCATCCTTCACTGACTTTGAGCTGGCGGCGACAAGAGTCACGACTGACCCTCCGTAGATTTCGTTCATTTTAGAGGCTTGTTCAATCCAGTCGTTTGAATGTTCGTCTTGAATAATGCACAGTGCATCAATCCAAATGTATGGGATGTCCAAAGCCCTGGTAACCAAGATAGCATCCTGGATCGTCGGATCGAGTTCGTTCCAAGAGATTTCATTCTTCAACTTGTCTAGGTTGTCCTCGGTAAGCTTCTTTGAAGGTTCTCCTCCCCAGCAGTAGCTCAGAGACAGCCATCTCAAGTGCTCAGAACTACAGGAGGCCTCCTCCAGAAACGGAGTCTGGGTTCCGGTGCCGACGTTGATCAATCGTTTCGGCGGCTTCTGGTTCTCAGCGGGGGGTTTGCAAGAGTCATGATTCTCCAGACAGTTTCTCAACCAACCAGAAGCGATTGCGAGTGATGCCTCGGAGCCGGGATTCTTCTCCATCGTTCTTAGAATCGCCGGCGAACTATCCTCTTTTGCCTTAACACTGGACAAAAGTTTCCTAACTATCGACCAATATTCAGCTTCATCACCAAGCTTCTAGAAAGGTAATGCTCACCATCAGCCTCATTCATACAGACATCAAGCCCGCATAGCTGAATCAATTTTTCGTCTGCATCATAACACACTTCAATCTTGTTCCCAACCTCACGCAAAACGATCGGCAACCCCCTTGCCACTTCTGCGTCGGTGATTCCACTATTCTCGAAGGCTTGGAATATGAGTTTGCAAAGATTGCAACTTTCGCTTGATTTTTCAATCGCGAAGATGTCGTCGTGGTGCCTAGCCTTCCATGAATTGTCGGACGCGGGCGGGTCGTCATAGTCCCCGCCATGAGCTTCTTGCCTCTCTCGACATGATTGAAGGCAAGCGATAAGGGCGGTGCGGAAGTCTACGTTTTTGCATGTTGCGCACAGGGCCATTTTGTAAAGATGATAGAAGTGAGTAACACAAATATCGGCAGAGGAGTTATGCACATGGCAGGCTGAATACCAAGAAAGCTTCAGCCTGGTGATCAACACAGAGAGCATGCTGGAATATTGAGATTCAGGCGACAAGGCATCCACAGGTTTGTAGCGAACTCAATTCAACTATCTAGATACTAAGCTGCCAATCAAAAGCTTAGGAACAAGTCGCTAGCTGGGTAAGTACTTTCTTCTAAAATTTATGATCATTTCTTTAATAGAATACAGCCAGAACATAACAATACAAGGGTACATATACCAAGCTCGTAGCTGGAAAGCTATTGGCTTAAACAGGCGAGACTAGATCGACCAAATAGGCTAATGCTCACCCGCCACCGTGAAAGATGTCGATCTTGTGGACCAAGGACCGGAACCGGCAGACAACTAAGCCGGCATATAAGGACAGCGAGAAAGCTAATTTGTCCGCTTTAAGCAAAAGGGGGTCATCTTTCTTCGCATTTATCTTTATACATTGACGGGCGATGGAATTCGAATAGCTGGCAGCGCAAACCAGCCCGCATATCCTGTGGAGCCGGTTTTGCACACCGTCTGCTCCCAGCCTGGTGGCCTGGCTCCTCCCTGATTCATGTGCAAAGAAAGGCTGCGAACGATTGGCTGAGTCCTGCTAATGCCCGAATACCCGGTTTGGGGTTTCATGCGAGTTTGGTCACGTGCTCGGGTCTGTAGACACCTATTCCGATGCATTGCAGCTCGAGGTTTCCGCTCCCTCGTTCCCAGTTTGCTACCCCTGGGCCCCGTCGCCATTCTCCTCCACCGCTTGATACTGTAAGGCCAGCCGTACGGCAGCTTCAGACCCGCCCCCGCCCCTGTCTATCTGCAATGCGGGATTAGGGTGCGTCCGAAGCATCCGTCCCGCTGGCGATAGTGTGTTTTGGGCTCAACCGTTGTGCCGTCAGCCAGCCGTTGCAAACGTCAACAGCCACGCCGTCACCGTCTCCTAGCTTCGAAGCTATGGAACGCAGGCACTGTGGAGATCATGCCTTCTCTGCCGACGCTTGACAAGGGTTTTCCGCATACCAGCTCCCATTGAGCAAGACATGTACCCCCAACCTCTGAGCGCCAGGGCGATGTCCAGCACGGGGCAGGAAATCCTCCCAAGGTAAATCCGCGCAACAGTTGCGAGACTTACAAGAACCCAATCGCAGACTCCATATCCAGGACTCTCACAGGAACTAACTCACAAAAAAATCCCTAGCGCTCGTGTTGAGTTAAATGTGACGATGCTTAGTGCGGATGGGGACATCCAGGCGACCACAAGGCTGATCCCGCACACGACTGGGGAAACCGAACGACTGACCGCTGGGCCACCGGCGGAGCGACACAGTGCAGTGGATCACTAGGATTTAGGCCTGCAGTATATCCAGGATGGCTTCCTATGCAGAGAGCCGCGTCCTTAAGAAGTGCGCGGCCGTAAGACTTTCAGTTTGTCCATTTTCGACCCCCAGATATCAACCTTCTCCCAACTTTCGCATACGCCTTGCAAACCGCTATTCCGCCATCGCACGCAATAGTGACGAGCCTTACTTATCGGTCTCCGTCCTTCGTGGCTGTACACGATAGTAGCCGACGAATCGCAACACACGCGACCTGGGGACGATCGAACCCTCTTCAGCGATCTCTTAAGCGCGGTGCTGCAAATAGTAAAATTCCTGGAAGTGGACCCCCAGCAAAACTATTAAGTATTCGATAGGCCCGTCTGCATCCCTCTCCTCACCACTACATACACATCTACAACCGCCACTGCCATGTCGCTGCGGACATCGGACTTCGGACTCAGCAGGAAGATTGTCCGAAATATGCCCACGAAGCGAGTCCTCCTCACAGGTGCATCCGGCTTCATCGGATTACACATCCTCGATCAGCTTCTCTCCTTCGATGTTTCCGTTCGCGCCGTGGTAGGCTCCGACATAGAAAAAGAGGCACTACGAAAGCAATTTCCCCGCACCCCTCCCACCGGCCTCGACTTCGCCATTGTCCCGGATGAAGATCTCTCGGTCCCTCGTGCATACGATGATGCGCTCAGTGCAACCCAGGAGCCCTTCGATACTGTGATACACACCGTCACTGTCGATTCCCTGGACGAGGCTGACAGCTTGTCCCACTTCGTGAACCAAGAGAGCGATGGCAAGAAAGACTTCCTGCAAAGCGTTCAAGCGGTTGCACCTAAAGTCCGAAGGGTTATCTTCACCAGCGTCCTTACAACCTTTGCTCGTTGGCTAGCCACGCCGGACTTAAACAGCAACACCCGGTCCCCTACGTCATCTATACAGAGCGTAGCCGCAAAAGATCCAGAGTACCTCTTAGCCACATGTCGGGCAAACGACGACCTCATCAATGATCGAATATGGAAGTATCTTGCCGATGAGAAGCCTGGATTTGATGTTGTGGCTCTCTCTGCCCCCAGTGTCTATGGACCCTTGGTACGACCACTGACCCTTCTCACGGACTTGGAAGAGGGCAATCAGCGGATCTGGAGCATTTGCAGCAACATCCCCATTGGGACCGTCGGACTTTGGTCGGATAGTGTCAGTTACTACGTGGACGTCCGGGTAAGTGAAACGCGCTCTGTACATATACACGGGTCATCGCGGATTAGAATGCTGATCTCGAGGCTTAGGATTTCGCATACGCACATGTCCAAGCTGCTCTCATACCGAAAGCAGGCAACAAGCGGTTCGTCATATCTGCTGGGATGATGCCGTCTCATACAGTCTCAGATATCATGCGTAATCGCTTTCCCGAGCTTGCCGATCGCATAGTGGATAGAGCCACGCCATCGTCAGTGTCGACAACAGGGAATCTGTCCAAGGACCTTGTAGATTCCACTCCGGCTGCCGCGGTACTCGGGCTGCTCAGGTACCGTAGCGTCGACGAGACTGTTACCGACTTAGGCTTGCAGCTCGTGGAGCTTGAGCGGAGGATCAGGGCAAACGAAGCGGGGAAAGGGTGAAAGACTGTTAACACGATCTGGCAGGTCGGTCTCCTTATCTTTCCATCTCTGGCGCATGTCTGGCACGGTGACAGTTGGCCTAAATGGGGCTCATTCTGCATGATCATGAATGTTATTGGTGACTCTAAGGGAAACACCGGGGCGTATTGAGCTGAACCTCTACGAGAAACGACGTATCATTGAAGCATGCATAGCCAAGATACGTATGGTAGATGGAGAGAAGTGGTTCTATTGCATGAGTGGACAGTGACAGGGACGAGAAATTGCGGTGGACAACTGGCGGCTAACGCCCTCGACGCCCCCGACCGCACGGTTGTATTCAAAAAATAAAGAGCCTGATATTCAACAACGACTCGAGCCTCGTGTTTCCGCATTGTTCCATTTAAAAATAGTGCTTCAGACTCGTCCACCGTAACACTGATATCCGCGTCAGTGTTCATCAGCGCGAAGGACAGCCTCAGAGAGTCCACGCAAACACGCCAGGGCGCCAGAACCACCTCTCTGAAGCTTCAAGTACGCTTCCTACGACCGTCAACGCCGTGCCATACTACCTCTGTACCCTGATGATCTCCACAGCACCGGCTGATGAAGCGCGAAGCCTTCTAGTTCCACATCCTACGCCTTAAGTCGACTCACGGCTACCAAAACATTCTCCGTATCACTTCACGACTACTCTACACGCTATTGTTGACCCCATAACCTTTGTACGCGTCGTTTGTGCATGGCCGGTCGATCGAATGTGGAGGATAAGCCGATTTGCCCTCCGGATGACAGGACGCTTTCGGAAGGCGCTTGGACGGCCGACGACACGACACACAACGTTATGCTGACTCCAGAACACCGAGGTTCGACTTGTATTGATTGTAAGATGAGGTAGGTGCGTATTCGAATGAAGAGGAGGTTGGAAAGGGTGGTTTGAAGGGTTTCTGATCGGTGTCCGTTGGATCAGTGAGCCACTACGTTGGTTAGAATCGCCAGGCTACGACAAAACAACCATTCTGACAAATTGTAACGACTTCGTCATCACTGGGAATTTTACGTACCTAGAGGTTCAGCTTCCAAGGACAATGGACCGTTGTCTGCTACTCAGTACCGGTGTCTACGTTACCTCGCCCCTAGAACACTTCCCTCCTACAATCCGAAGCTACAGCAACATAGACTCTGTGCAGAGATTGGCGGGCTTCTTTAGTGTACCTGCTCTGCGTGTATCCTCCGGTCGAGCGAGCTCAGTCATTATAGAGCCCGTGTACTTTATCTCACAAGCACGGAGTGCTCGGTGCAAGATCAGCGTCGCCTTCTAGTATCTTCTTATCACAGCTTTCGTCTCAATCAAGGATGGAATGGTAGGGCCTTCGATATAGCCTGCTTCTGTCTTCTCTAAATCCCAAGGGCTAGAGCCTCTCCTAGTCATGAAGCGAGAGCCGGTTAGCTGGAGTTTGCGACAGGAGAGGCAGCAATAGAGACCCGGCCGACGAATGTATCGAAAAGATGTGGAATACCTCTCGCCAAACAACGAGTAGCCTGCGGGGATCTAATCGCATGCTCTAAACTTCGCGCAAGTGCTATCTTTTCGCAGGTTCTGACGGCTGAAGGGTGCTTTTAGCCAAACTTCCATCTCGGCGCTAGGCAAGTGATAAACGTTGTATGGTAAATGTCAATACTTCTCCAAGTCTTTCTGTTTATCAAGTTAATCTGGAAAGATTGGATTGTGGCCTCAGGAAGTAAGGTCAAATCTTGCGCTTACGATACATGTCTTGGCACTTCCATCACTTCTTTATTACTTCCGATCTACGCATGCGGTTCACTCGATTTGTTGGGCACGAATGAAAAGCATGGGCACACTTGTGGTGATAGGCGTCTGGAAGCTAGAAACTGATACCGGCGTTGCTCTTGCATACGTGGTGCAGCCAGGCTCCTCTACCTGCCATAGCATGACATGATGGCATCCGGCTCCGCGGCACCAAAGGATTCACACCCCGATAGCAAGACGCATGATTTCTGCATATCTACCGCGTTCTGGCCGGAAGGATGGATGCGAGGAGTCACGAGGTCCTCGTAGCTGTGAATGATCAGCCAGTGAAGGGTGGTGATCCGGATTAGCACATGTGGGCCATAGGCGGCTAACTGTTGGAAGCCTGACATTAGCGACACTGCCGGTGAAGGCAGAGCGCAGGATCATGCTGTCGTCTGCCATCCAGGCATCGACGATCGAGTCTAGCATATCGTAGCACGAGTTGGGTGCTCAATATGAGGCCCCATTGGTTAGAGTACCAATCCTATTACCTTGCACTCGCACGCGAGTCCACGTTGCTTGGAGTCTAAGCCCCCGACGGTCTTGCCTATCATCCCCATTAAAAGTTCCATGCGGCGAAGGCAATCTATTTGAGGCTATGTGTGTACATCTGACGAGGCCTCCCGTTCGGCACCGGCTCTATCCATAGCTTCACACACCGACACGTGTGCGATGTCCCAATCACGAGGCGCAAACCCTCTCTTGAAACAAGATAGGCTGACTACCCGCTTGCCCATGCTTTTGATCAACACGGGGATAGTGCCGTTCGTAGTCCGAGTATATCATGCTGGAGTGAGGGCGGAGTACGCCCGGTCTGAAGTGACTCTTGTTGATCTACAGCTGCGGCGTCTCGTACTTTGAGAAACGGCGGTTTCCAGGCTCGAAGCGCCGATGAGCAGCGCTTTGCTGTTGATTTGAGACTCAGCTGTCCTGCGTGATACCACTTGCGTTCTCCGGCTCCGATGTTGAGCGCTGATTGGACCGTGGTGAGACCGGAAGCTGTGCGGCTTGAGCACGCGAGCTTGGATCTGCTCAAGTCAAGCTCTGTCCGAGTCAACAAACAATTAGCTTTCCATGATGCGAAAGAGGATTTGCTTCTAGGTACGCTCAAGAATGGTCCTATGCGCCGCCGGTGCTTACTTCCGACACGTGCTCGCGGTTCGCTAAACTTTCCTTTTACTCTCTAGCGGTTTTGTTTCTCCGATCTCGTATAAGGACCTTGCATTTCGTAGGACAAGTAGGAGAAAGTCGGCTAACGGAAATCCAGGGTTGAATAACTCCGGAAGCTATTAAGATGCGTCGAAACTCTCCTTCACCTCTTCTGGAATGAGTTGCGGACCTTTTGGTACAGAAAGCTGCTTTCTTTACAAAAATCTGCCGTCTAACGAGTGTCCGATTGGCTCTAACACTCTACTTGCGGAGTAGCAAGTGAAACCATTCACAGGAGATATCGCATACATCAACCAACGAGGAAGCACGGCGATCGCTCGGACTTCACTACTGCTGACATAAACAAGAAGGTGAGCGTTGCCGAAGTTCGTCGGTGTGAACCGCACTATACTCTTATCATCACACCATCAACAGAGAGTTAGACTCGTAATAGTCAGTTGCCTCTTCATAGCTGGTGTGCCGATATTGATTGGAAATATGAAAGAGAGAGGATATAGTTGGACCTAGACAGGGATCTATCCGATCACGTGTCTAGCCCCATTCGTTATTATAAATCAAATAAACAGACTTCATACCATCTCTTATCTTACATTCTCTCTATTTGTCCTTTTTGAAGTTACTGCAGACTCAACTGAAGCCATGGCAAACCGGATCCTCATTACAGGCGGCTCAGGATACCTCGGAGGAACTCTACTCGCTCGTTGGAAAGAGGCGAATCTTCCATCATACGAGAAGCTCTATGCCCTCGTTCGAACGGAAGAACAAGGGAAAGCCGTTGAGCAATATGGGGCGGAGGCCCTGAACATCAATCTGGAAGCCCCAGAAAGCATTAAGAAAGCTGTTCTTGACAACAAGATCAACATCGTCTTCTATCTCATCGATCCCCGAAACTGGGAGCATCAAGTTACGTTCATCGAGGCTTTATCAGAACTCAAGAAGCAAACGGGCCAGGAGGTGCATTTTCTGCATACTAGTGGCGCAAAACTCTTTTCTGAACATGCGGGAGCACCCACAGATGCCCCGCTCCTGGATACGGATCCAAAGTTGTACGATATTCAGAAGAGCCAAAGGGCGCCTTTTCCTTTGATGCAGAGTGTATGTCTTATTCACTCAAATCAAATGGCAATTTAGTGTAACTGATATCTCAGGCGGTTGAGGCCAACAATGTCGTCATTGAGAACGCGGAGGGTAAAGGCGTTCGAAGTTACATCTTTGTGCCATGCATCGTCTGTAAGCAGCACACAAAGCTACTAGTGAGGTATCAGAGCTGACAGAATCCAGACGGAAAAGGAGAGGGCTTCGGCAATCCGATATCGATCCAGACCGTTGCCATCGTAAAAGCAGCCATAAAGGTCCGGCAAGTATACAAGGTTGACGCTGGACGGCCGGTACGTGACTCAAAGCATCCACGCTCCAGGAATCTCGAATCTAATTCCAGGTAGATATGGCCCGTATGCCATGTCATCGACAACACAACACTGTACATAGAACTGCTGCGTGCCATTCTATCCGGAAAAGAGCCTGGCTACGGCAAGAGCGGGTACTATCTCGCCTCACCCGGCAGCGTGGCCTGGGACGACATCTACTTGTCCATGGCCAAGGCACTCGCGAAGAGCAAGTACATCGACGATGACGAGGTACACGTGGCCGATGATGGAGCTCTTCAAAAGATGGGAGATGCGCTAGAATGTCCAAAGGACTTTGTGCCCGTCCAACTAGGCGGACTGTAAGACCTCTTCTCTAGAAACAATAAGGTATAAGTACTAACGGAATACCAAGCTGTACCTTTACCGCAGTGCATGGCAAGCAGATTGGCTGGAAGCCGCAATTTGCGGCGGAGCATATCATCGAGACCGCAGATGCGGAAGTGGAGCTGATTTTGCAGCATTTGAAGGAATCATGAGAAGCGCTTGCCTAGGAATAAGGAGAGACAGGCGTTCCAATGCGACATATTATGAAGTATTTAATACCATAGCCCCTTTAAAGTCAAAGCTGCAATAAATACAGCGTTGGACGCCTAGACCTTGGATCTACGACCTAGGTGGGTTTGAGTGGCCGATGAGATGTAATAGCCACAGCAGTGTGACATGAAATGCTAGAAACATAATATGTGCTGTTCGAGGGACGAAGTTCGCGTCTCGGTGATGTGGTGATTAGGAATACACAGTAATAGTACCGTTTCGTTTGGAGGTTAGACAGGAAAGGGGTTTCACGCTAGCCGAAGCCTGTATGGCCCTGCCCTGATCCCGAGGCCATCGTTCACACCACCTTTCATCACCCATAGACGCCCAAGGTTTTCTTCACAAGGCCTACATTCACAGCACATAGCAGCTTTTCACTGCTTTTGTCCTATCACCTAGACTGCGGCACTATATCCGTTTATTGTAGGTGGAACTCCTGGCACATGAACACGACCTCCTTGCATATTGGCTTGTCCAAGTCGCGACACCCCACCACCATCTCAATGGTCACGTTTCACTGGCAGCCCCTCGGCGGACTCTCCTTACCGAAGCCGCAGAGGTGGCTGGTCTTGCCCTACCTATCATTTAGCACTTTCGATCTTTCTCTGTCGTCAACCGCTTCGATCAGCCATGCCACATCACGCCCCTACGTGTCTAGGGTTGAAACTACTTTGGCATCACCGCGTTAGGAGCTGCAGGTCCCGAGAATTTTAAGATCACCGGCGATTGTCAAGAGCCTTGAAAGACAACTAAAAGCTCGTGGACTGCACTTGACAGCACACTTCGCTTGGCGCGAAAAGAAAACCAGCCACGGCTTGCTGCGGACCTCATATTCGAGATGCAAATTTCCAAGGATCTCCGCTATACGCTGCTGAAAGTTATCTTCGTATTTCAGTCGTGCTTCTCATTCCCTCAGCTTGACAGTCAGCCTCTCACGGAAAATCAAGACCTCCTGTTGTTGCCTTCATGTGGTGGCTGCAGGTGGCGGCGCCCGTTCAGCTGATAGTCTCTTTTAAGGCTCCACAGCTGATTTTTGTCTTGATGTGCGTCGGGCACATGCAAGTGCTTCACATCGAAGGTATATAGAGAGCATGGAGCGCCGGCGACAGGAACTCTCTTGGCTCGAGGCAGGTGCCGTACCGCAGTCCGCATTACATCTCCTCTCTCTTGGCAAGACTGTGTCATAATCCTCTTAATCCACTACCTACGCCCACTACCTAAGTACTTCCGAGAGCTTTTCTCTTCGCGTGATAGCCGGCCAGCTCCTATACTCTGACTATTTGACTGCCTTGACAGCATGGCCGAAGTTTCAAACACTCCTAAGATAAGCCCTGCGCCGGATGGGGTTCCACAATTTGCGATTGACTACGGTAAGAATACGAGATAACTTTTATTTTTCAAGCAGGGTTCACTATCAAACCAAAGTCATTATCTCCTGGCTCTCTCATGATCATTCTTGAAGCACGTCTTGCCTAAGTATCAATGGAAAGCCAAATGAGCAGGCCTCTCACTCTATTGGACCTCATTTTCTTCTTGCAAGTGTCCCTCTTTAAAGTTTCCTAACCATTGCATAGCACCCCTCGTCTATCTTTCCTCGAAAGAGAAATACAAGCCTTCGGACATCAGCGCCCAGCTCGCTAACACACGTCCGCAAATTGGTCGCGCAAATGTTGCTGTATTATCCGCTCCCCTCACTGTCGACAACCTCGACCAACTCAACAAAGTCGGGACCAAGCAAGGAAAAGATGTCTACCTGACATCCAATGTCGACATTACGACGAATCCAGCCTGGCTCAATGGAGTTGCGCCCGATGCGGAGGGCAGAACGAAGAATGCCGTATCATGCTGCATCATCATCACGGACAAGGGAAATCAAACAACCGACGTGTTTTACATTTACTTCTTTGCTTTCAATTGGGGTGGCGTAGTCTTGAACAACCAGCTAGGTACTTTCTGCTCTCGAATCTCCCCTGAGACCAAATGACTTGATGATTTGCTCACTTATCGCAGGAGACCACGTCGGGGACTGGTAGGACCCCAAAGCTGTACAGCTGTAAGATTGGCTGACGTGTATGGAAGGGAGCATAACATGGTCCGTTTTGTCAACGGAGAGCCGAAATACGTGTGGTACTCACAGCATTCGAATGGTGAAGCATTTCAATATCGAATATTGAAGAAAGACAAGTCCGGAAAGCGTGTGAGTTATTTCTTTCAATTCGATCTCGTACCTAGTGCGATCTAGATTGACATGACCAAAGCCCCTTGCCTACTGCGCCAACGGCTCTCACGCAATGTACGCCACCCCCGGAATCCACGACCATACAATACCCAACCTCAACCTCCCCTTACCTTTCCTACTTGTCGACGAAACAAATGCTGGCCCACTCTACGACCCGCTTCTCAATGCTTGGTATTATACCTACCATCCGGCAGTGTCCACGCCCAATCCCACAGACCCCAAATCTCCGCCAACGGTGACGCCAGCTTCGTTCACGCCGTTTCTAGGGGGGACGCCAGTGAGTTGGCTGTACTTTCAAGGCAGATGGGGCGATGAGCAGTACCCGGACAAGGACAAGAGACAGAAGCAGTTGGCGGGGAATCGAAAGTACGTAGGTGGGCCTACGGGGCCTGAGGACAAGCAGCTGGATAGGAAGAACGTTTGTCCAGATAATGGGCAGCAGTGTATCCTAAGGGGGGTTCTTGCTCCTTGAAAGAATCACGAATAATCCAGGAAGCCTTTGGAAGGTAAGTAGGTGAGAGTTATTCTTTGCTTCCTAAGTTTTCAATGACGCTCGATGTCTTATAATAGTGATGTGCGTATAAGTGATTTTCAATACATCCGTGCATAACCACCTACTATCGCTTGACGGGTTTCAGCGGATTGTCAGAGATCTGTAGGAATGCCAAATTACGTTCACTGCGGTGCTGATTGGGGCTTTCGAGTTGGCCCACTGAGGTAAGAGTTTGGTCACAATGAACTCTTTCTAGACCATCTAGAGTTCTGAAAATTTGTTGAAGCAAGCCTGGCACTGGCAAGTCCACGGATACGGATTTCGTAGCCCGGTGATGATAACCATCACAGACATATTTCCTAACACCGCTATTAGCCGCAGACCCGCAGGCACGTTTCTCCGACGGAAACCTGCAGTCTTTATGTTCCAGCGTTTTGCAACCGACCCCACAACAATCCGCTCTAACACACGCCAGCTTCACAGCACAGTCGCCTTGCCGTGACGCTATCTGCATCTGTCCGACTGCATCATTCCCGCTAACATGGTCAAAAAGAAGGGACAAACTACCGACGCACTCGCCGCCGCCTTCGCAGCCCTGGATGTCGCCTCAATGCCTCCCGCCCCGCCGCCGACCGCTACTCCAGCATCGCAATTCAGCGGCAGCGATATCGCTACCCCTCCCTCTACGATCAGCTTCGCAGATCTCAACATGACTTTCTTTTCCTCCTTCGATGACTTCATGGTCGACACGAGCAAGAGCGAGGAGATCAACTTCGGCCTCTTGGGACTCAAGCGCGGCTGGCGTCTCAACTCCAAGGCCTGGCGTCGCAACTGGCGCGCTTGCTTCGGTTATGAGTACGGACCGGAACTCAATCCATATGCCGACTCGTTCTTCGAATTCTTCGCCTGCTTCCCGGGTTTCGAGGCAAATCCAACGGCGCCGCTGGAAATTGAGTTCGCAAGACTGAGTGACTTCATGGGATGGAACGCTAACTCCTATGCGTGGCGTGTGTATCGCAATCAGGCGTACCAGACTGATTTCGTGAGGGCTTATGGAGGAGATGCCGCGCTCAGCAAGTTGGAAAGCTGGCAGGCGTTGTGTTCGGAGGTGTCGATCGAGCCTATACCGCAGAGCATCACACAGTGTCGCAAGGTATGTGGATCCCGTACCCATGAAGCCAGTAATGGTAGATGATAGTGCTAACTTCCTGTGCATAGGCCCTTGCCCGAGTCAATGTCAACATTTGCGACCTGCTTGACTGTCGCCGTACTGGAGGAAAGGTGCACCTCTTCAGAACCAAGTGGCAGTTGATCAGGTACACTCACTTGAAGAAGAGGATGTTCCCCAAGGAGGCGGCGAAAGAGGATGGGTTCTTGAGGGCCTTGTTGAAGAACATATTCTGAGAATGGGGTAGGGGGCGATGAGGCGATAATGGCTTGCTGGCGGACCTCGTAGCATCGAAACAAGTCAAAGCTGATTGAGGGTTCATGGCCTTGGATTCTGGATTGAATAGTCGGTGGTGCTGCACAATCGGAAGCGGATGGGGGGTACTCTTTGATACAAGATGCGTGGTCCAGAACTTGGAGTAATGGGCTTGCTGAATGGCTCTAGAAAATGAGATGATGTACAACACAATTGAAATCAACTGGACTCATGAATGACTCCGATCTCCTGTTCGCCAGTGTTTGGGGTGCCTCTATAGGTTCTCAAAGCTCTAGGTGCGATGTCAAGGTCGACACGGTGCCAATTCGACCACCCCTTGACTGACCATCCGCGGAATAGCTAGGCCACTCCTGACAGCGCTTTCGGGCGAGCAAGAGTGGAGTCTGAGCAGTGTTATATCCGTATGCCCGAACTTAACACAATTGAAATCAGCTGGTCCTACGAATGACTCCGATCTCCTGTTCGCCAGTATTTGGGGTGCCTCTATAAGTTCTCAAAACTCTAGGTGCGATGTCAAGGTCGACACGGTGCCAATTCGACTACCCCGTGACTGACCATCCGGGGGCTAGCTGGGTCACTCCTGACAGCGCTTTCGAGCGAGCAAGAGTGGAGTGCGAGCAGTGGTATATCCATCTGCTCGAACTTAAGACCTAGCAATGCAGATGTGCAGTCTAAGAGTCACGTGAGCAGGGAACGATCAGCAACGAAAGGGGACACCTGTTTTGAGAACCTTGACACCTCTGACACCCTGCACACCAGTCTAGGCCATGAAAGAATAGCTAAATATCGTCCCTTAACCGCCGCGCTGTCGACTCCAGCACCTCGCGACCTCCAGCCGCATCGCGAAGCTCCCCCTAATGCACTTCTTCGACCCAGCTGATCTCCCCCGCCAAGGCACTAACCCGACATCCACTTGGTGAAGGGCGGCCAAGGAGAGCATGACCCGCGCACACGACTGGCAAACCTCCTCTTCCTCCTCCACTCTCTATACAGACCCACGGCATCCTGCTGATGCGGTCCCGCTTGCAACGCTCTCCAGCCCGTCCTCTCCGGCCTCGGACGACCCCGAGGACCATCACCACCACTCGTCACGCGTAGCAAAGCTCACCTCCGCCGATTCTATGGAAGCGCCGCCTACGAACCACGCCCGACGAAGAAGTGCATCACTTGCCGGCGCAGGAGCTGCGAATCTCCCGGGCGGTGAACCCGCAGCGAAGAAGCACCAGCGGACGCAGTCGCAGCCGCGCATCGAAGAGGACGGGTCTTCGTCTGACGGGGAGCTTTCGGATTCTTCCGACAAGACCGAGAGCACCGATCTCGAGCTGGATGATATGCGGTCCGACGATGAACTCGAGGACGATGAGGAGACGGGGTTGACGGCGAGAGACAGGCGGCGGCGGAGGAGACGCAAGAGGCAGCATACCAGGTTCGATGAGCGCATTGTGCCGGACCACAGCATTTCAAAGGAGGAGGAAAAGATGGCTTCGCAGAGCATGGTAAGATCCATGCTCATAAACGCGGTGTTAATTGGATTATGGTGAGCTTTGTTTCGAGTCTGCGTGGTGAGCGTTGCTAACAGCTCAATAGGTACTTCTTTTCAATCTCAATATCACTGGTGAGTTTCCCATGTTACAATGCAGCGTATCGGGTGCTAACTAGATCAGTATAACAAATGGATGTTCAAGGAAGAGGAGGATGGAGAAACCAAGAACATATTCCCGTTCCCGCTATTCACGACCTGCCTGCATATGATTGTGCAATTCTCCCTCGCATCGCTGGTCCTATTTCTCATACCAGCATTTCGTCCTCGACACGATTCGATTAGCAACCCTCATTCCTTCCGCGGTCCTCCCCCTCCTGCTGAGGCTATTGATCCGAAGAAGCCACTTATGACCAAGTGGTTTTATTTCACACGTCTTGGGCCATGCGGAGTCGCAACGGGCATGGATATTGGCTTGGGGAACATGAGTTTGAGATTTATAACTCTAACCTTCTTCAGTAAGATCAGGCTGCATCACCATATGTATCGCTTTACTAACCAACTCCAGCAATGTGCAAGTCCTCCGCCCTCGGCTTTGTCCTCATATTCGCTTTTCTCTTCCGGCTCGAAAAGCCATCCTGGAAACTCGTCCTCATAATTCTCATCATGACCGTTGGCGTAGTAATGATGGTCGCGGGTGAAACCGCCTTCAACGCTCTAGGATTCATCCTAGTTATGTCATCCGCGCTCTCCTCCGGCTTCCGCTGGTCCCTAACGCAAATCCTCCTCCTTCGCAATCCCGCAACCTCAAATCCCTTCTCCTCCATATTCTTTCTCGCACCCGTCATGTTTCTATCTCTTCTTGTCATTGCCATACCAGTAGAGGGCTTCTCCGCGCTCGCAGGGGGCTTCTCTCAGCTCATGGAGACCAAAGGCCCGGTTTTAGGCATCGGCATTCTTCTATTTCCCGGCTGTCTCGCCTTTCTAATGACGTCGTCCGAGTTCGCCCTTCTTAAACGTACATCGGTAGTCACACTCTCCATCTGCGGCATTTTCAAGGAGGTCGTCACCATCTCCGCTGCCAACATCGTTTTCGACGACCACCTGACACCCATAAACTTTTCCGGCTTGCTCATAACCATTGCGAGCATTGCTGCATACAATTACATTAAGATTAAGAAGATGCGCGACGATGCCAGGCTCCAGGCGCACTTGGTGGCGGAGGAATATGCGCCGGTCCTAGTGAACGATCCAGATCAGCCAAGGGCTAGCACTGCCTCAGCAAGCGGAACGAGGGGAAGCATCAGGAACAGTCTACATATCCCTCCCTTGGTTGCTGACAGCCGAATCGAGAGCCCGGTCAGACAGAGTCCGATAAAGCGGCCGGAGAATATTGATTGAAGCTATAAGCTTTGTTTTTGTCCTGAGAAATCCTTGGAGGTTTCCTATGTTGGGGTTCTGGGTGGAACTGCATTGCTGGCCCGGTTCAAACCATCTAGACACTGTGTCTGGAATGGGAGCATATCGCGCGTTTGGGCGTCTTTTGGGTTTGGCGGGGTTGCTAGTGAGGCAGCTTAGTCTCTGTATACGGTTGCGTTATATGGCTGCAATGGCTGCTCGTTGTAAGTTTTGGTAGTATAGTCAAGTTATGGAAGAAAGACTTGCACATATCCAATCCTGGTAGTAGCCATATTGCATTGGTCACATGTCGTGCCTACATGTCCGTTCCCCTCAGCCACTAGCCTAGAAGATGACGCTAGGTAATGTTAGCGACCGGTGAGCCCAGCACCTCACAGCAGTCCTATCTCTACTAACAAGGCCAGCTAAATTTTCCCTTGATCAACCCGATTCCACTGCGGCTTGTCCGCCAAAGAGCTCCGTGTTATGGCTAACTCCTTCCTTTCGGTGATCACTAGCAGGAATCAACGGAGAAGTAAGGCCGAAATACGTGGGCCACGCCCAGCAGCGCCTCCAGCTCTCCCCACCGCTCCCCCTGCGGCCTCGGGCTCACCCTTTGCCCAAGTATGGCAGGACGAGGGCTGTCAAATATGTTCCAGGCAGGAGAAATGCTGGGCACCCTCACCGCTAGAGTCTAGCATCAACACAACATTAGCGAATCTACGAGACCTAGGCTGCGGAAAATGCAAGGCGCTGTTCAGTACTTTGAATCACTTCCTGCAAGACCGGATGTTAGTAGGGGAGGACCTAGACCTCTCAAAGGTTACTGTGTCATTCCCGGAACAAAAAATTCGTCCATTTTATAAAGATGAAGGGTTAAATAGGATGATCTCTATTGGATTCGAGAACATGGCGTCTATTAACTTCCTACTCGGGCCTGAATGTGAGTGCTCCGCCATAGAGTATCTTTCCTTCAACTAAACCTATAATAGCACGCTTCAAACTACAGAGGGCTTTCACAAACAAAGATTTCGATACTACACTGAGTTGTGTCTCTCAAAAAATCTCAAACTGGATCCAGCAATGTGAAACTCATAACAAATGCAAGATGCAAAGGACAGGCCATCTTCCTAGCAGGGTTCTTCATCTTACAGCTACGAGCATCCAACTTCGGGAAACCAAAGGAATAATGGGCCGATACGTTGCACTCAGCCACTGCTGGGGTCAGTATCCAACAATGACTACCACGCTGGGTACATTACAAGATCGTCAAAGGGAGATAAAATTTGAGAGCCTTGGGAAGACCTTTCAAGATTCCGTCGTACTTACACGAAAGCTAGGGTTCTGTCACTTGTGGGTCGACTCGCTCTGCATAATACAGGACTCGTTGATCGACTGGGAGTACGAAGCTTCGAGCATGGCTTCGGTGTTTAGGAACGCTGACCTCACCATTGCCGCAACGAGATCTCCTGATGGCAGGTTCGGATGCTTCCCGAACTCTCATCAACCCTCTTATATATGGAAAAGATCGCAGCCAAATATCGTGGAAGTTGCCAAGTATCTACGACATCCCAAACTTTGGGAGCCATTCGAATCCAGCTTAGGATGGATGGCGCTCGAGCCAGACCATTCCACAATCTTCCATAACCCTCGGCGCAGCCCGGACACGGTTGTACGTCTCGGACTACCTCTCTATTCAAGGGCATGGGCTCTGCAAGAGCGTGTACTTAGCCCGCGCATTGTCCACTTTGGGCCTATGGAGCTATACTGGGAATGCAACCAAGGGCTGTTCTGTGAATGTTGCCCTGATGATGATAGGACACAGATAGAACAAGGCCGTCGATTGGGACAAAGCACTCGAAACGTTTACATTGAAGTTTTGGAGAACAGTAGTGATGTGGCATACCACTGGGCGTGGCAGGCTATGGTTGAGGAGTGCAGCCGGCTGCGGCTCACGAAAGAAGAAGATCGACTTCCGGTACTGTCAGGTTTGGCAAAATCGAACCCATCTGGATATCTTGCGGGCATCTGGTACCAACATTTCCCACACTGCTTGTATTGGGAGCCTGATCCATATTACACGAGCCATGTTAGCCGTCCCCATCAATATCGTGCACCATCCTTCTCCTGGGCCTCCGTCGAGGGCCCCATCAATTACCTACGCTGGCGATCCCCGATTGATTTGGATGAAGACTTCAATCGATCACTTCGCCAAGAAGGCGTTCTTGATTCAGCGGAGGCGTTGGATGCGAGATGCGAAGTACAAGGTGTGGATCCTCACGGTCGAGTAAGGAGTGGGTTCTTAGTCGTCAACGGATGGACAGGCACCGCTACCATCAGCAAAACTCGTTACTGCCGTGTAAATGGCAGCGGAATATCCTGTTTAGTCGAATTGCAGCGCCACGGACGCTTCCATTGCTTTTCTCTCGATATCCCTCCCGATTTCAAATCTCCTGGGCATGCAGGCACGGAAGTCCAAGACGGAGAGCCCGTGCTGCTGCTCGTGCTTGAGTGCGAAAGGATATTGAGTGGGCCCTACAGTGATTCCGTCGGACCATACCGCGCGTCAGTTCTGGTGTTGAAAGCCAGTGTGGCGGTTCCGGGCTCGTATGAGCGTGTCGGTCTAATCTTCCCGGCAACTCAGGTGCGATACATCAACAAGGATGATGTGAATCATGATATTCTAGTCGGAGATATTTTCAAATCGGCGCCAGATTGGTTTGATGTGAAGAAGACGGTCCGGATCATATAGGCAAGTGGCACTTGCTAGCAAGATCACTGTTACAAACAATCAGCCAGACTCATGCTTTGGTCTTTATGCGATATACAATGAGCTTAGAATGCAATGAAATCCTGTAGCCTTCGTGGCAACTTTGGAGGAGATGGACAGGTATAACACTAACCAATCAAGTGGATGTCCGCCTTGTTGGTCCATGCGCTTCCCCAATCTAGCACGCCGGCTATCAACCATCAACAATCTTCACTCTGTGCTACTGCGGTCACCATTCACTTCGTATTTACTCACTTAGCATCTGCACTGGATCTTTGGTTCCCAATTACTTCCCCGTGCCTAGCTCTGACGCTCCGAGTGACGTGGTACACATTTCTCACTTCCCAACTCCTAACAACAACATTCCTTCACGTGGCAAACAACTCACAAAATTTCTCGCCGCCTGGCAAAATTCTTTCATGTCTCCCCCCGTTCTGCGAAGTTTCCCCGGCCAGAAACGAATAATGAAACTCCTCTATCTCCTCCCTCTGGTGGCATCGTTCGCGGGCGCGCTTTGGCCGCAGCCTTCAACTTACACCTCCGGAGAGACAGTCCTGTGGATCAATGGTGATGTGCAAGTCACCTATAACGGTGCTGAATATGTAGGCTCAATCAGATACCCAAGTGACCCGATAGAGTATGTTATCACAGTCGCAAAGCACTAACATATCCTCACTTACAGAAGAGTCACAGCTATCGCGAGAACGCCACTTCTGGAGCTCCCACGGGCGACGAAATTGTTCAATACGCCATTCAGAAGACATACGCTACGATCTTCGAGAAGAACTTCGTACCATGGAAATTCTACCCGAGCAACTCGAATTTCGAGCCCTCCAAATCTGATAAGAGCTACGTCACAGCACTAACGTTGAAGCAAAACGAAGCTGATCCCGACAACCTTGTCAATGCTCTAGCCGGAGATGTAGATGAGTCGTATAACCTAAGTCTCACCAAGGAAGGCGAAGCCACAATCACTGCAAACTCATCCATCGGCTTGGTCCGCGGTCTCACGACGTTCAGCCAACTCTTCTTCAAGACCACCGACGACTGTGTATACACCAATCTTGCCCCCGTCGAAATCACGGATGCTCCAAAGTTCTCCCACCGTGGTCTCAACCTGGATGTTTCACGGAACTTCTTTCCGGTCAAGGACATCAAGCGCACGCTTGATGCTATGGCTTTCAATAAATTTAATCGGTTCCACATGCACGCGACCGATGGCCAGTCATGGCCCTTGGAGATTCCTGCACTTCCTACCCTGGCTTCCCGAGGAGCGTACGAGTCGTCCTTAACCTACAGTCCTGAAGACTTAGGCGAGCTTCAGTACTACGCCGCTCTGAATGGTATTGAGTTCATCATCGAGATTGATATGCCTGGCCACACATCTTCTATCTGGCACTCATATCCGGATCTTATTGCTGCATTCAACATCCAACCAGATTGGAGCACGTACGCCGCAGAGCCACCGTCTGGGACACTCAAATTGAATTCTTCCGACGTCTCTAGCTTTTTAGAAGCTCTGTTTGACGACCTCCTTCCACGGGCTGCTCCATTCTCAGCATACTTCCACACGGGCGGGGATGAGGTCAACAAGAATGCGTATACCTTAGATGATACCGTCAAGTCTAACGACAGCGCCATCCTACAGCCTCTAATGCAGAAGTTCGTGGATCGGAATCACGACCAAGTCCGGTCACAGGGCCTTGTCCCGATTGTTTGGGAAGAGATGCTCCTGGAATGGAATCTTACTCTGGGGAAAGATGTGATCGTTCAGACATGGCAGAGTGATCAAGCTGTGGCCGATACCGTCGCCAAAGGCTACAAAGCATTGGCTGGTAACTACAACTACTGGGTAAGAAGGCTTCATTACTTGCCGAGACATATACCTGACTGATCTTGGACTGTAGTATCTCGACTGTGGTCACGGGCAGTGGCTCGACTTTGTCATTGGGCCGTCATCTAAGTTGTACTGGCCTTATAACGACTATTGGTAAGTTCTGCGCTTCAACCGTTGACAATGTAGCTAACCATTCCTAGCCAACCCCTTCACAATTGGCGATTGATGTACTCCTACGATCCTCTCTCCGGTGTTCCCGAAGAGAATGCGCATCTAGTCATCGGAGGCGAGGTTCACATGTGGGCAGAGCAGACAGATCCCACCAATCTCGACCGCAACGTCTGGCCTCGTGCTTGCGCGGCTGCAGAAGTCCTCTGGAGTGGACCCAAGGATGCCCAAGGGCAGAATCGAAGCCAGGTCGAAGCGAGTCCGAGATTGAGCATGATGCGTGAGCGTCTCGTTGCCAAGGGTGTCATGGCCGAGCCGATCCAGATGCCCTTCTGTCTTATGAATGGGACGCAGTGCGCGCTCCCCCCTAGCGTTGGATTCTGAATCATTCAACTAAGCGATTTGCATACTTTTTTATTTCTAATACGACGAAACTGGGGTGTGAAATGGAATCTAACGGGGCGAGGTCTCTTAAAGGATGATCAGGACTGGAATTCCTTTGACTTATAGGGAGCTGTATAACCATGATATGAACAAGGCTCCATCATGTGGTTCGAGTATGATGCATTGGAAATCCACACGCCCAGTCGAATATGGGTATCCTACTACCCAGCCTCGTAAACATCTCTGTTTGTGGCTAGTCTCTTTCCTAGATGATTACTGTCCGAGCGCGTTAGGACCTCGCCTTTCCAAACCTCACTCTCGTTTGCGCTCTTTCTTCCTCCTTCAAACCCTTTCGAACGCGGCAGGTGATGTCGACAATGCCGAGCACCCTCCTAGTTGGTTTCCTCCCGCCCCTCCGAGGTCCCTGGTACGTCCCCGCATTTCGGGGATAAAGAGAAAGTGGCTGGTGGCAGCATCAACACCTCGATTATGGTGCCACTACAGCCTCATCGCACCGGAGAAATTAGTCTACCTAGTAGTTCGAAAGATACGAGACTCACTAAACTTCGACATAAACTACTCTAGATGGCTATTACCACATCAAAGAGCATGCGCCCCTTCAATTCAGCTAGTTAGCCCCAACTGAGCATCGTCTGCCACGCATACCACTTTCCCCAACTTTCGCCAGGTCCTTTCGAAACTTCAAGCCCGACCAGGATACACGCCCGAGACGACGGCTGTTACTAATGTCAAAATAGCGATAGTTGCGATGGTTGCGTCACTCTACTAGACCATTCCTAGAAAGGATACTACGACGGAAGAAGGCCGTGCCTCGGGGTTCTCAGACGTACCCAAGCACATGATATATTTGCGAGTGCTCTCAATGCGATTATCTTGGAGCGGGGTGCGCTTGTTCGAATTCCCTACAGTCTGTCCATACTTCAACCCGAGTGGAAACCTCGAATCGACCACCTGATTGCAGGAGGTCAATAGAGCGAATCTCTGTTCGTTACTCTTTCTTCTGCCGTCAAAATGCTTCAAGTTATTCTCCCGCACCTTACGATTCCCAAAGTCATTGTTGGACTACTCGTCTTCCGCTTTATCTACAACACGATCACATATGCCTTGGAGACTCGACGGCTCTCGCGCATCGGCGGGACGCGCGCTGCCATCCGTACAACGTACCTTCCCTTTGGCGTCGACTTTGTGTACCGAGCGGTAACCTCCTCGCTCGCCGACAAGTTCTACGAGTTTTTCTTAGGTACATTCAAGACCTACGGAAAGGGCAGATGGACCATCGAGGCAGGCTCTAGCTACACACGAGTACTGTTCACCGCCGACCCTGAGAATATTAAGGCTATTCTGGCCACTCAGTTCAAAGACTTTGGGAAAGGAGAAAGGTTTAATAGCGAGTGGCATGATTTCTTAGGAGACAGCATCTTCACGACTGATGGGGATAAGTGGCACGACTCGCGCATGTTGATCCGTCCTCAGTTCATCAAGGATCGGCTGAGCGACATTGACGTTTTTGAGAAGCATTTCAATGTACTTGCGGAGAAGATGGGGGGGCAGGGACAGGAGGTTGATCTTGCAGATTTGTTTTTCAGGTATGCTGGTCCCCTCGGCCCTATATGTGCAGCGCTGATATTAATGCTAGATACACTCTCGATGCTGCTACGGACTTCCTCCTTGGACGAAGCGTAGACAGCCTTCATGATCCTGCAGTGGAGTTTGCGCATGCCTTCGGCAGGGCTCAGCACATTCAGGGCATGATCGCTAGGATAGGGTGATCATCCAACGGCCATCTTGGAACTTTCATGGACCTAACAATCAATAGACCACTGAATTGGCTCGTCCCACGTAAACGCATGGGCTTCTATACATCTATCAAGAAAGTGGACGTTTTCATCAACACCTACATCGAAGACGCACTTCGACTGTCTCACGATGAGCTCGAGAAAAAGACAAAATCCGACGAGGGATACACCTTCTTGCACGCTATTGCGAGTTACACTAGGGACCGACAAATTCTGAGGGATCAGATCGCTGCGGTTCTCCTGGCTGGACGAGATACCACGGCCTGCACGCTTACCTGGATAACCTACGAGCTATCAATGCATCCCCGTGTACTTGCCAAACTGAGGCAGGAGATCATGGACGTCGTTGGCTTGGATAGGCGGCCAACCTACGACGATCTCAAGTCGATGAAATATCTACAGGTTCGCCATCCCTTCCCCCCCAAAGCCTTAACCGGCCACAGTGAACTTATAATAAACCGACATAGCACATCATGAACGAAGCTCTACGCCTCTACCCCGTCGTACCATTCAACGTGCGAGATGCTTTACGCGACACTACCCTCCCCCGTGGCGGCGGCCAAGACGGCATGTCCCCCGTCAGCGTCTTGGCCGGAACTCCGGGTAAAACATATACCTTAGATGTTATTAGAATGTTTACTAATGTTAATAATAGTCGGCTACTCCACTCTTGTGATGCAGCGTCGCGAGGACCTGTACCCGCCGCCAGAGTCTGGGTTCCCACCCGTCGATAAGTTCGTGCCAGAGCGATGGGACGGATGGACGCCGAAGAGTTGGACGTAAGACCTCTTTCTTCCCCTTCTTCCCCTTCTTCCCCTTCTTCCCCTTCTTCCCCACTAGCCCAGTGCATCCCCTGGTCGTTAAGTAAGTCTTACTGAATCTTGCAATAGCTATATCCCTTTCAACGGCGGTCCCCGCATCTGCATCGGCCAACAATTCGCGCTAACCGAGATGGCGTACACCGTCACGAGGCTTTTCCAGCGCTTTGGAACTGTAGAAAATAGGATGGGCGGGGAGGAGCCGGGGATGCATTGCGATATTGTACTGCAGCCGGCGAAGGTTGTGAAGGTGGCTTTCAGGGATGCGAAGAGAGGATGAAGAGGCAAAATGCGACCGGACTTTTAATACGAGCGAAGAGACTATCCTCAGCTTACAGGTAGCCCGTTGCGTGGGTTTTGTGTGTTTCGTTCTCTCCTTGCACTCTTATCATGGGGCGTACACTATGAATTGAGAGGCTTGATCACGCCTTCTTTCCATGTAGCGCGTCCTGTAACACTCTGAATCCGGTCCTTGGAAAAGGATGTTCGCCAGTGAGCAAAGATGAGGAGGCACTAAGTACTACCCATTTTCATGGCCAGATCCAGGGCGTTGAGCAATAGCATGTCAACAACGACTCTAAATCGCACGGACTAGCTCCCGTTTATACGTCTCACCGCACCAAAAATAGCTCTCTGTCCACGGTCCGATCTGAGGTGTCGCGCAAATAGCATCGTAAAAGGAAGTGAAACGGAGCTTCAACCTAGTCTTACCCTTTAAATGAACTGATTTAAGGTATCAAGCAATAGTATGCCAAAATCGACATCAAATCGCACGGACTGGCTCCATTTTACACATCTCACCACACCAAGATTATCTCCAATTCTATGGGCTGATTTGGGGCGTCGAGCAATAGTATGCCAAAATCAAGTTCAAATCGCTCGGACTGGCTCCACTTCATACATCTCAACACCGCGAGATCTAGCTCGATTTCGAGGTCTGATTTAGGGTCTCGCGCCGAAGACATTGGAAGAGTGGGTGGAATCGAGGTGCGGTAAAAGCGACCGACCTAGATTGGAGGCTATGTTGTAAAGGATTGTGCTGAGTTGCACACGTCTGGGTGGCTTCTGTTCACACTTCTTGATGTCAGCGTAATACTCTAGATATAACCTTGATATAACCGTCAACGTATACCCCACCCTCTAGCTACATTCACCAACGTCAAGTCGTAAAAGCACAAACTTTCTGAAAGATTACATCAAAGCTTGAATTACCTGCCTTGGCAAAATCTAAACAATCCCATGAAGCGGCATCATAATCATACACGCACACCCTTCTAGTCAAACGCCCTCGACATGGCCTTCTGCGCCAGCTCCACGCCCAAGAAAGTCGCCGCATTCGCCGGCACCGCCCTCGCCATCGCGGGCCCCATTCCAGGGAAGAAAGCCTTCAGCCCACCCCGCCCATATATCTCCCTCACCACACCCCCTATCGTCGGCCGCCCCTCGGCGCTCTGCAACCGGCTCTTGATCGTGTCCACGGGAAACACCGGTATCCACATAGCCACACCCGCCGCTCCACCCGCCACACACACCGCCGTCAGACTCAGCTTCCCCGGCGAGCCATCCGCATTCTTAGGCGTGAGCCGGCGCTTGATGACCTCGTACGCAGCGAAGTAGGCAGCGGAGCCGGGCCCGTCGCGGGCCAGCGTCATGGCGCTACCGCGAAATACGCTGCGGATACCACCCTCTTTGTACAGTTGGCGCACGACGTCGACGCCGCCCGCGTACTTTGGCTTCTCGCCCGGCTTCAGCTCTTTCTGGCCCTGAATCTGCAGCAGCACTTTGACGCGCTCGAAGGGTGCTGTGATGACGGTCATGGGGATGGCGGAGAAGAAGCCCGCGGCGGAGATTTGCGCGACGCTGAATTGGTTGTTTTCGACGGTTGACACGCTCTTGACGAGGTTTTTGCCGACGTCGTAGCCCTGGGGTTTTTTGTTAATTTAGAGGGGAGGCGGGTGGGGGAGGGGCGGTGGCGTACCCAGAAGCTCACGGCGACTGTTTTTGTGTTAGCTAGGTCTTATGAATCCGTAGAGGATTGAAGGGGAGAACCTACACATCGGCGTCACGCCCACCAGCGGCGCAGAAACACCCGCATAGAGCCCCTACCACACAGAAATCAGCTTCAGTTTCCCTCCCTCTCTACCCTCCAATTGTACCACTTACCCTTCTCAATCCTTCCTTTGCTATTGTCCGCCGCACCACGTCCATTGCACCGGAGTACACGCCCTTCTCCGCCGTCTGCATCCGCACCTTGACCAGGTCAAACGGATGGCCCACCACGACGGCGCAGATACCACCCACGCCGCCCGCCGCGAGCGCGCGCAAGCTCTGCACCGTGCTCGACGTTGCGGCTACGACATCTTCCTTTAGTTCCTCGGCTGACGGGATGTGGTCGGGCTTCAGCGACTTGGACATGACGTGTGGTGGTGGAGGAGAGGAGAGGAGAGCTGCGGGGACCGAGCTCAAGCTGCGGCGCGGTCTCTGGGAGGTGTATTAAGGTCGCTGGAGCTCGACGCACGAGAAGCTGTGGAAGATGTTGTTAAATTGCCGGAGTAATGGAAACGAGAGGAGTTCGAAAAAGAGTGGCGGGCCTGAAGTGAGGTCGCGTGCGGGTATCAATTTACATGTGGAGTGTGAGCTGCCACCGACGTCGGGTTTGTTCTCCAGCCTCGGTAAATCGGCTTCCTTGGTCCGGGCTCCAGGCGCAGCGGCGGGCGGTCAAGTGGAGTATTTATTCGACGACAGCTGTTTATGGCTAAAGTAGACGGCATTATGATTGAGATGGGTTCCTCGGGCTGTGGAAGGGTTTCGCTGATTTAACCCGAAGAGTACGGCGTTGGGTGGGAGTGAACTCAAAATGCACTATGCACGGACATAGAGGGATATATTCGATTGGCCTTAGGGTACATCCCATTATATAGTGGGATACGGCATATAGTCAGTAGATGTGCAACGTATGATGCTTAGTATCTAGTATAATACATGATGTGTTTAAAGGTCTATAAATTACAATTTCCTGGCTCGATGCTACACAGGCAGACAGGCAAATCGCATCTATACTCAGGGCCAGCTACATGCGAATAGTGAAGAAGGCTCTGATGGCTACTATAGCGCATAGCATGTCGGCTAAGAATTTATGTCAGTTTAAGGACCTCGAAGTGACGATTGGGGGCTTACCAGAGGACTGAATACCACCGTCTCGCCATTCGTCACGGGCGTCGTTTGCAGAGTCAAACCCGTCCCATCCCCAGGTACTTGGAAGGTAGGAATCGGAACTGGCCCAGCAATCCCATTTTGACACGGCACCATGTCCCCAGTACTGGCTCTTGGGATACCATCCGTCCACTTGCGTCCCTTCTGCAGCTTCCCAAGATCAAGCAGGTAGTTCTTAGCCGCCATTGGCAGGTTAGCGATCCCCGTATTAGCCCACTCTTTCTGTATGTCGGCGTTGCTCAGGAAGTACGCCATCATACCCGCCGTAATAGCCGTTGCTTGAGAGGTGCCATCAGGGTCTTTACCCCACGCGTCCGGGGCAGACTTGAATGCACATTGAACATTCGTGCCCAGGTTGTAGATCGAGAGAATGCCCTTTCCGTCCGGGTCGGATGTCTGAGACTTTGGGTTTGGCGTGCCATCAGGCTGCGAATTCCCCACAACGATGAGAGGGGTACCAGAACCACCATTGCTGCGCGGCGTCTGGTAATCGAGTCGCTGAACGTTGGCGTCTGGGTGCTCACCCCAGTTTCCTGCAGAACAGACAGTGACAATACCGGCCTTCCAGAACTGGTTCAGGTAGACCGAGAAGACGTCAGTGTTCTTCGGATCGTTTGGCGTGTACCATAGTAGGCTCTTGGGGCCGCCTGTGCAGTGTAAGTGTGAAACTTGTGTTCAGCTTCGGGCGAGGTGGTCTTACCAAAGGACATGCTGACGACGGCTCGGCCGTTGTAGTTATTCTGCTTGGCATGTACCAAAATGTCAACGAAAGTAAATATGGCATTGGAGACTCTTGAAGTCCTCGCGTCATTCGTTTTCAGTTGTACCGTGATAAGTTTAGCATCCTTCTTCACCCCTGAGTAGCTTCCTGTTCGGTGAATCAGCGGCTGAGCGAGCACATAGAAAGATTCTGATATCATACCAACAGCAAGTGAGGCCATGCAAGTTCCGTGATTGTTCTCTGGCGCGGATTGAGCGGCATTATCTCCCGAAAGCTGTTTGATAACACGCGATGCAAAATCCTAGACAAATTAGCAATTTTCAAGTGGACACCAGATCCTCTTACTTACATCGTGGGTATTTAGGAAGCCAGTGTCGATCACGTAGACAGCAACGTCAGGGTCGACAGATCGCATGCTTCTATCATCGTAGAGAAACTGTTCAAAGTCACTGTAAGATGCGCCAGTGACGCCTGTCTGTCTCGATAGCTGCGAAATCCATGCTAGATGACCGGGGCTGGAATCTTGCACGACATAATGAGTCTGATCGTCGGGATCCGTTCGCTTCTGGAGAGCCTCGATGCTTGAGTTATCCTGAGCTGCCTCTCGTTCGACGGTAGAATTATCGGCATCTCTAGATGATTTAGCCGCGGCTTTTCTCGCGTGTCTCGCTTCCCGCTCTGGATTCCAAGATCGTTTCTTATGCTTAGCGCTGCTCACTGGATCAGTGGCCTCAGCGTCCGACTGTATAATCTCGCCATCAATAGCCATAGCCAGAACAATGGAATTCGACCAGAGGCCCTCAGCTGTACACTGGTCGATAGTCGCAAGATAGATCCAGTTGTCAATCTCGGCATCGGTTCGTTGAATGTTATCCGAGTTTGACGGTAGGCTTTTTACCAGGGCGTTGAATTGATCTTCCGTCGTGCCTTCCTTCGTGATAATGATAATGGGAGTAGCCGAACCAGTTGCCACGCAGCTCGATGTGGTGGACGAGGCGGTGGTGGTGGCAGTAGCAGTGTGAGTCGGAATACCCGTGGTAGGGGGGGGAGTTCCTCCGCCACCACCTCCGCTAGCCAGTATACCTGCAAGAATTCCAAGCAAGCTCAGATTGACTAGAATCCCGGCAGCCTAGCGACTCGTGTTAATATCCACTAGGTCTTTTGGCGTAAGGAGCCTTACATATTGTTTAGCAAAGGTAACATCAGTCGCACTGGCTCCCAACAATGCTGCAGTGTCCGAGTCCACGTTGGTCTCTAATGTTACGAAATCAGTGTGGGTGTCGGCCGTGATGACGCTCTCTGCATAGGCTGTTTCAATAGGGGCTTGTGCATCCTGGACGTTGGATTTAACGTTGTTAGAGCGAAACACTGCCATTTCATACAGGCTTTCAGAGTCGCGTTTGATCAGCTTTGTGCTTGAAAATGAATCGACCCAGTTCTGGACAACGGTTTGAAGGTCGGCATATTGGGCTTGAAGGCTCTTGATTAGAGACAGGAGTTCCGCTGCGGTCGGCTGTCCACTTGGCGTCCCGCTTGGTAGAAGAGTAGCACCGTCGCAACCCCCTTTAGACTGATCGCATAACAGGACCGCAAATGCGCATGAATCAGAGACGTAGTACGTTCCGCAAACGCTGTCGCAAGCAGCAATATTACTTAGCCTAGAAATGATTAGTCCGGCACAAGAAGACAACGTGGAAGCTCATGACTTACTGAGATCGAATGGTCCACCCAGGCTCTGATGGAGTGTTTGACGTATCATCAGTGCAGAGGTATTCAATTGCAGCGAAGATGTTCCCTGTTTGTTTGACAGAGGTTACGACGGGTACGCCGCCATAATCCATGGTTGGGTCAAACTGGGCAATGGCATCTTGGAGTACCCCGACATTGTCCTGGCTACACCCACCGTTCGCAATACCGTTTGCAGCCGCAACTGAAATACAGGTTGTAGTGTCAGGGGTAGCCGCAGTGACCGTTCTGAAGTAAAGAACGTAAGTGAGAGCTAAACGAGTGAAAAGGCCACCATGGCTATGCTGTCTGGTCATCATAGCTTAGTAGAACGGAGGTGAATCCCAATCGCAAATGGAAATGGAACAGTGGGTGTATCGGAACTTTGTACTTGTACCCCCAGGTGTTATTGTGGATCTCTACAAGACGAGATGTGAAAAGCGGGAACGCATCCGACGCCTATTAAGGATGAATGCTACACTGAAGACACGCGAATCTAAAAATGGTACTTATTGACTCCTCCATCGTTCGCGAATGACCAAGCACTCTTCATCCAGATTGTCGGAATATGGAGCGTTGTTGTAAAGATTCATGATTGGTGGAAAAGAGACGGGGTCAGAATATAACGGTACCACAAGTGACCACAGCGTCTTACTAGAACAGCTGAGTAAAGTTTCGTCAGTACAACTCTTGACGTTGTAAATCGCTAGATCATCGTATTCAAGTGCTGGTCGCGGCCCATATATAAAAGTCCATGCCGGTGTTGTGATAGACGTCTTACCGCATGTGAGGCAAACAATCGATTGGCATCGAACTTCGTGATCTCTTTCAGCTGGAGTAGATGCCTACAGTAACAACCAAATATTTTACCTCCGAAAGGTTCTATCCTTGGGTAGATTACTTTAACTCGCGGCTGGTAAATTCGAGTGCTTAGAATAGACGTCAGCAGCTGGGAGGTCAGCCCCGTGCGCCCTCTTCAGCTAGACCTCAGAAGGCATATGATTCGCAGCCCGTATTTGCGAGCAAATCGATGCTTTCAAGGGCATCTTAGTTCGGACTACTCTGAGTACAAGAAGTACCGGAGTTACCGTGGGATACTGTGTGGACCTCCTATATTCCATCGATGCCTTGCATCCTTTTCTTGACCGACTAATTCAGCGACTACTCATCAGTAATCAGGCGGTTTGTGGCAGACTAACACGCTCCATCGTAACACATGCGATCCGGCAGCCTCCACAGCATCCCGTGTGTTCCGACAGCATTGTTAATCAACAGCCGCATCGAGATCGTAAGCGCGGAAGATGCTTTACGTCCCTCTCCTCAACCTTTGAGGGGAAGGAACACGAAAGCATTGTAAGTCCAGGTATGAGGCCAATGTGTTGTATCGATGAGGGTGAGGAACCTAGCTACCTATGCAGCCGACAGCAGGAAAGACATACCCAAAATGCTGAGTAAGCCTACCGAGCATTACCCATCACGTGACTACAGGCGAGGTCTACCTACCCATCAATATCGTGCTAAAACGGAACTATAAATCGCGCTCTAGATCATCTTTCTAATCGAAGACCTAAGATGCAGGCTCTGTCAATAACATGCCCAAATTGAGTGTAAATCGCACGGACTGGCTCCAGTTCATACATCTTAACACACTATAACTTAACCCAATCCCATAGCCTAATACACAGTGCACACCAATAGTATGCTCAAATCGCATGCAAATCGCACGGACTGGCTCCCCTTCATACATCTCACCACACCAAGACGAACCCCAAATCCTCCGCCCGATTCAGCCCCGCCGACACTAACCACCCTCGAATCGCGTAAAAACAGAACAACATGAGGCTATCTAAGACTAGAGGTCCTAAATCAAGACATACGTAGTACAATTTTGCACAGAGGTTCAAATTACAATCTGGTCCTCGTTGATAATTGAGGTCCTCACAAGTGGCCCTCTGATCTGATACCCCGATATCAGATCCCATCCACGTCTGCCATTCGTCAGAGCAGTGGCGTGAGATAACTGGAGCTTGGGGACTGCAGCCCTTGGCCGTTGGGGTGCATAAACTGAGGTTGCTCCAATGAACTCTGGTTCTTTCTTGATACATACATAGACCAGCAACCTGTCCTCCGCTACGCCTTATTTCTTCGCTCCAGAGCTTTTCCATGTGTGATGGAGCTGAGCGGTCTCGCTATCTTCATGTTGAGCCCCACATCATTAACGACGCGGCCATCGCCTTAATATATCACGATCACAGCATCGTAGGTTCATTGATATTGGCTTAATTCCTCAAGATCTGTCTGTCGTAGGGCAAAGCTACAAACTACCAATTTCAATCCGACTCGCTTCTCAAAAGAACCGCAAGCAAGCACGCCAACCCCAACGCCATCAAGGCCTCTCACTCGCAGGCAACAAGAAGGGGAGAATTCGGTGGTCCTCGCCTCTCCAGTGATAGAAACCCAGTCCCCAGGGTATGAAAGACGTTATCAGCAACCACCTGTCCCTCGACTCAAATTTTCACCAATCCCACATCTCTCGGATACCTTCACGCCGCTGACCCCGCGGACACCGTCTCAATCTCCACCTTCGGAATCGGCGCCCCAGTACCTCCCAAATCCGTCGCGCGCGCCTTGGGGTTCTTGGTATAGTAATTCGAAATAGCGGATTTGATCGCGTCCTCGGCAAGCATGGAGCAATGCACTACAACACCCCATCATCAGCAATCAATCCCTCAAACCCCCCTCTCCCATCTCCAAAAGAATAGGATCACAACTCACATTTCACAGGCGGCAAACACAACTCCTTCGCAATCTCCGTATTCCGAATCTTCGCCGCATCCTCCAGCGTCATCCCCCGCACCAACTCCGTCAGATACGAGCTACTCGCAATTGCACTCCCGCACCCAAACGTCTTGAACTTGACGTCCGAGATGGTGTTGTCGTTGGGGTCGACGCGGATCTGCAGCTTCATGACGTCGCCGCACGCCGGCGCGCCGACTAGGCCCGTGCCGACGTCGTTATCGTTCTTGGACATAGAGCCGACATTGCGCGGCTTGTTGTAGTGGTCGAGCAGTGCATAACTAGTCAGCGGAGCGTCGTGGATGAACAAGCAGGGGGTGGTGGAGATGGCGGAGATATTGAGGGGGCCGCGCTTTATGGCCGAGGTGCGGTGGCCAATTGCCCGAGATAATGGCGGTGAAGAAGGGGAGGGAGAACTCATCTTTTTCGTGGTAGGTCCGCCGGCTGTTGACGCCGATGCTCGCGGGTGCGGCTGCTGTCCGTATGGGAGAGGCGAGGGAGGGTCTGGCAGCGCTGGAGAGAACTCGGCCCGCGGTCGCGGGGACGGTGGTTGCGATCCTCCTGAACATGGTGGAGGGCTGGAGATGTGCGTGTGGTGTGAAGGAGCAGTAGGCTGGTTGCAAGAACAGATTGCGTAGATGGAATGTAGGTGGTAGGTGGGTTGTAGGTGGTCGAGTGGTGTTCTTCGAGATGCGAAAGCTCGTTCACTTAGCCCGAGGAGTTTAAGGTTCTGGACGCCCAGACTTATGTCATGTGGCGAATGCGCACGGGCCATATATGCCCCACGGTTTTTGCGTCTGGTGAAAGGTGAAAGCGGATGAAGCTGCGTTACTCCGATATGTCCGAGTACCAATTGCAGGTAAGTGTCGGTAAGTCTGTATCTTAATTCACCCAGTACCTTCCTATTCACTTGACATCTAGCACCACGACCGCTTTCATCCCACATAGCAACCACGTCTCGTATCACTGTATAGCATGAAGGACTTGAACTGTGCGTAGGCACTGCCGGTCTTAATCACAGTGAACTGTATGAACCATGTCCCACTGTTGTGCCGTGCGATGCGTTCTCCACCGCAGTATATCCGGTTGGCGTCCTACGAATCCACTCCAAGAGTCGCAAGGAGCATAGATACATTCTTCCTCGATTTGTAACACAGCCCCTTATCAACCGATCCGTACCAGAGAGAGAATGAAGGAAGAGTCATATCCCGAGAGGGGTGCATAAACCTATCTATCAAACCGCTTTTCATCCCTCATGCCCCATGCAATTCACTGCTGCCCCACCAATGCACCACCCATCTGTGCGCCAGCCGCAAATGCCAATCACCACCAATCGCTAAGTCTGATGCATACTCGCTCACTTGTCTCACAAACGCCTGAAGAAATACACATACGCAAACTTCTTCATCTCCTCCACGTCGCCTGCTTTGGCCACCTTCTCATCATTGAAGAGTACCCACGACGTGGAGTTGTCTTCTGGGATGTTCTTTCGAATGAACGCTACGTAATGACTATTCGATTATGTTAGCTTTTGAACATAATGGCAGCTTCTGGGGCCGGCAACTTACCCAGCATGTATCGAGCTTCCCTTGTGGCAGACGATAGATTCCAACTTGAATGTTGCAGGCAGCTTATCACTGCCCGGTATGGACTTCGTAGCGGGTTCGGCGGATGGGGCATCCTATAGTGGACACAATTAGTTTTCAAGCCCTCAGATATAACAAATAGAGTGAAGATTGTCAAAACAGTCATCCGTACCTTGCTGCCGCTGTCGTCACCAAAAACACCGACAGCATCAGGATGGTTGAACAGCCAATCCACCGCCCGCTCAACATCCCCACCAGTTTCCTTCAATGCCTGCCGCGCCTGAGGGGCGCCAAAACCCATGTTACCTAGAGATTCGATCTTCTCTGGATCAATAGCTGAAGCTGTGCCCCCAGCGCCGGCGCCCGCGTTGAAGTCAATAGGCGTATCGATATCAGGATCTTCCATGTGCGAGAACAGCCAGTTAGAGGCAGCCTCTGGATCGGCGTTCCCTGTAGCATGCAGGGCTTTCTCGCATCTGACACGCGGGAAGCCCATAGCCTCTAGCATTGCCAGGCCAGCCTCGTTTGGCACCCATTTGGGAGCACCTCCGACATCGGCGTCCTCGGGAAGCAGCTCTTCACCATCGCTGAGTCCCTGGGATTTGTAAGCATCAAAGGAGAAGGACTCATCATCGACAATGACCGGAACGTCTTGCTTAGTCGGAACCCAATTGACCAACTCGAAGCGACGTGCGTTGACTGCCAGCACCTCGGGGAAAGTCTTGAAGAGGGATTTCTTCAAAAAGCCGTCCTTGCTGCCACAAGAAGAGCAAGTGAGCTCAACCACCTCGTTAGCTGTAAAGATGTCGAGGCACTCTTTCAGAGTGACGGGTTCGAACTCCTCTTTCTCCGTTTCTTTGCCATTGCTGTCGGCTACATCCATCTTGGCGTCCTTTGGAATTCTTCGGATGGGCACAGGGATTGAGATATTCTCCTGCTCGTCAGTACGATATCGCACTTTTTTGCAGCTGAGGCATTGTAGTCGCTGCTCCATGGCGAAGCGAAAAGCCTCGACAGGATCTCTCAAGCCTGATGGGTGCTGGGACCGTGTGATGAGCTTTAGAAGATGCAGGAGGAGTTCGAAAGAGTCTTGTTGTCTCATTGTAGAAAACTCGGCATGCCCTCGTCCGATTAGATGCTTGAGCATAGCAGGAGCAAGGCCTTTCTGGTGTGGGACTTCTGGCGTGTGCTCTGAGACAATGACATCGCTATCGGGCTTGGAGTAGCGTCCAGAGAGCAGACCATCTGCCAGCTTCCGCAACTGTGTTTCCAAGTCTTCGGCGGGCGTAGATGTGTTTGGGGGCGTTTCATTGGGCAGATAGTACCGCTCTGAAAACTCTGGCATGGCGAACAGACTCTGAAGCACACTTGCCAGATAACAGCTGTTACCCAGGTTCTTCAGCCCGGTAAATCCAGCACCGAAAAGCGGCTTCAGCTCCTTCCCATCCTCTGTAGTCATGGAAAACTCCCACAACAGATTTTGTTCAACCTGCATCTCCGTGAGGCTCTTCTCCGTCTTGATTCTGTCCTTGATGTTGATTCCCCAGTGCATGAGATGATCTGGGAGCTCCGGGTCCACTCGCTCCTCATCGCACGAGTAACAGTAGATATCAGCGGTGCCGTCTGCCGTCAAGGAACCAAGCTTGACCGCCACAGGATGGCCAGTGTCTTGGGTATGTGCAACACCATGGGAGTTGCCTCCAGTCCCTCCAAACTGGGCTCTGCCACAGCCAAGGTTGCCACATGTAAGACATAACCACAGATTCTCGTTCAGTTCACACTGGGAGCAGTGTCCGAGGCTTTGAGATTCGATCACTCTCGCAGGCTGCTGTTCCAAGCACAGTGTGTGCTCGCATGCTGTCAACTCTTGCTCCCACGCCTTCACTTCCTCCTGTCTAGCGAATGTATTGGCTTTCAACACAGCATCCACGACATTGGAGAGCTTTCCCGAGCTCCGATCAACATCGTCGACGCCACATTCATAGCATTTGACTTGGGTGGTCGTGTCGTAGCGGTCTGATTCTGTCTCGGCGGCGATGGAAAGCTTGGAGATCTTCTGTGGTGGCTCGTCCCGCTTGACCTTCTTCCTGGTACGCTTGATGTTGAGGACAAGGGGATGCTTGCTCGAGGTATGGTGGAGGAGGGAGTGACTCCTGTCGCCGGTACAACCTCCGTTGAAGCAGAAGAGGCAGACATCTAAGCCAGAGGGGTCGTCCTGAAACAGGTATACTGTAAGCTATACATGTTCGTAATCTTGAAGGGAATCTGCGATGGTTCGTACTATTGAGTCAAAGCACTGTGTACAGTCTTCACGGTAAACAGACTGGGTGGGCCCGGGGGCATGAAGCTCTGCGATGAATGTTAAGTCTGTGGAAGCTCCGTGCTGCAGCTGGCGGAGACCTACCTGGAGCGTCGACGTGTATGCAGGTCATGGTAGTCGGTTGGAGAGTGAGGGAAATGTATCGAGAAAGAAACCGGACGTCGAAAAGAGGAATGCAGAAGCGTGGGTGATAGGCTGCAGCGTGGTGGTGCCTGGAATGACGGCAGCCGTGGACCAAGATGTGAGCCTTATTTTGGCGGGGTAGTTCCGATTCAAACTCAACACCACAACTCTTTCACATTGGGAAGGCTAGATGATATATTCACAACGTCTGGCTCAAAGTCGGTACACTCGCCTTACTGTTCAAGAAGCTTCATCGAATGTTTGAAGTCCGGATAGTACATAATATGTGAGTAGTCTCAAAGAGGGATTCCGAGCGCTCCATGACCCATCACATGTTGGTTTAACCACGCCAACAATAGCAAGATGGCATAAATCGGGCGTACACATTTTATGATCAGTTCATGCGCATCTCCATATCCAGCGCCGCGTACCCAGGCTCCTTGTGTTATCTCAGCGTGTTTCAAGAGCCATGCCGTGTCGTCGTGGACCCTGGAAGTCTTATTTCACGACAGCCTCCCGAATCTCCCCCTCGCGCCAGCACCACCGTTCCTGCGCCGGAAACAACCACCGCATCTGCTGCAATGATTCACTAGAGTGTCTAGAGCCGAGCGCAATCGTGGTCTGACAGGCTCCATTGCCTTGGAAGTTGGTCGTGCAACTACCTGAATGCGGAATAGCAACGAAGAGACCAGTGGTAGCGTAAGCCTTGCTTTGAAGAGGAAGTGTAGCCGAAAAGATAGCGAGCCGCCGCGCTGCCGTGGGACCTGCGCAATTTTACATTCCGGGTCAACCACATCCCCCTGAGCGCTGTCAGCCTTACAGACGTCAGACTTCGACCTGCTCTGCTCACACCACGCCGATTGCTCTCAGTCGCATGTCAATGCACAGTTGGTCAGTTTCGCACGGGTTCAAAAGTGCTAGGCCAAAAGTCGGCTTCCCAGGCAAAGCGTATGTTACAGAATCGGCCATAAATCTAAGCTATCGTCTGGAGTAACCTGAGACTCTATATGCCCTGCGCATTGGATATCACTGAGAGCAAGACCGACAAAATTCCTAAAAAGATATACTGAATCATTAGGGTTACCGCCTGGGCTGATCACCGAAGAAAGAGACGCTCAAAAAGGGTATCAAGACAGAGAATAGTGGAAAAGAACATGTGATTAAGCTTGCCCAAACTCTTCCCGGGAAGATAACTATCCAACATCGCTCGAGTTATTATGAACATGAATTCTCCAGACCACACCACTTGAACATTCGCCCCTCAGAGTATCTTGACAGGAGCCCTTCCATTCGATGTACCAAGCGTCAACAAGAAATTAAGGTATGCAACTCGATGCAACACCATCCGTACAGGTGGATGACGCCGCACGCCGGAGAAATGACCCCAGACGCCTATCGCAATGCGTAAGAATCAAGATAGGAAGCCTGTAGTCATTGACCGAGAGAGAAGCCGAATCCCCAAGAACTGCCCATCCATAATCGGCCTGTGGAACATCAAATTGCTCTGGTGCGCGACAGGCCTCCTATGAACCAGCCGCTTACAAGACGTAAGCGACAAGGCCGAAGAGGGCCGCAAGGCCAGCGCCGGAGGCAGCGCCGACCTGGCCGGCAGCACCAGTGAAGGTGGCGATCGGGGCGGTGTAGGCACCGGTGCCAGTGGGCTTGGGGGTGTAGGCCGGGGTGGAGCCGGTACCGATGGGGTAGTACGGGGCCGGGGACGAGGCCGGGGCGACCGAGGTGTAGACCGCTGGGGGCGCCGCGCTGGCAGCGCTGGTGGAGCACGAGGTGACCAGGCTGGTGTAGACGGGCTTGGTCAGGGTGCACGAGCAGGCGGTGATGGTCAGGGTGGTGGCCTTCAGGAGAGTTAGTGGTTGCTCGCTAGTTCATGATGTTCTCGGGAAACTGACCTCAGTGACGGTGTAGGTCGACTCGCCGATGGTCAGGGTGGTGGCCTCCGGGCAGACGGTGGTGTAGTCGACGTAGGTCTCGGTGACATAGGACACCGGGGAGGCGGTGAAGTTGCCGTAGCCGTAGTTGGCGGACACACCAGCCACGAGGGCGGCGGTGGCAGCGACGGTGGAGGAGAAGCGCATCTTGTTGGTATTAATTATTTACGTTGGTAAAACGGTAAATGGAGTTGGTTGGTTGGTAAGGCGTGAGGAGGAGTTGAAAGTCGGAGCGTTGATTAAACGAGTGGAATCGGCAAAGACCGTTGGTGTTCGTGAGAGCGAATGTGGGTGAGGAGGAAAAGACATGTGGTGAGCAGCTGGGTCTTATATGGGGAGCATCTGGCGACTAGGCCGTGCAGCTGGCAGCCCATCCCGGGGGTTGCACAGGCAAGGAATCGATTGGAGGTCGCACCGAGCAGCCCTGCCGGCCTAGGGTGGGCGCCCTCGCGCGTTGTCGGCTGGTGGGCGTTGGTGGATACGAAAAGGGGACGTCCCGGAAGCGGAGAGTGGAGCGTGGCCAGGGGCGCTATCTGCCTGTTTATTGACGGATCCCACCCCAGCCCGCGGCGACTTTCCTATCAGCGTTGGGCATTTCCGCCTCGACGAGATTGCTGCACACTATCGAGAGCTCACTCATCACCAGGGGCGCGGGCGACCTGTCGAGGTGGTCGTAGACTCTGCTGGCGCCCAGCCTATCAGTGGTCCGACCAGCCTCATCTACGACCCTGCTCTTGCTCTGCAGCCGCCGGATCAGCCGACTGCCAACCGTGTCGCCCATCTGCCAGCCCGGACGCCACACAGCGCGCTCCGGGCATTGATAGCGGAGCTGGCCTGGTGTCGTGGTGTCGGCGTGGGAGCAGCAGCCATGACTCCGTGACGTGACGCAGGAGATGCCAGTGCAACGCTGCCCACTGCTCCAATACCGAGCATTCTGAGGCCGCTGCTGTTGCCCGTTGCACCAGTCGGCCGCGTCCGGCGAAGCTGCCGCTGCCGTGTGGCAGGCTGGTCTTGGTCTCTTGGACGGTCGCGGCGCCGAGTGCTCCGTGTGAGAAGCTGGCCTGGCTGGAAGCTTCGCAGATTGCGCCCAACGGTCTTCCAGAGTGCGATCTGCATGCCCTTTCCGCGAGCAGGGGGCGCTGATTATGCTCCTAAAATAGACGCCGCTGGGGAGAGTTGCGCGGACGTCGCGCTGTCGTTGCGTGGTGTCGTCCCGTGCAAAATGAACGTCTGCGAACTCTGAGGCCAGAATCGAGGTGAAAATTTGCGAGGGCGCCATTGGCTGCAATCAACACGGGAAAGGGGCTCGGGTTCCTGCAGCGTCTGCACCTCAAGTGGAGCGCTTGACACGAGAGGCCAGCCAGTCGCACCGTTTGCCACCGCACAACCGACCTCCAAGGTTCTCTAGTCACTGTAGGCCTCGTTGACACACGCTCGTGGAGACCTCTCCGCCGGTGCGGTCGGTCGCTTGGTAGTCAGCATTAGCTGTCTTGCAGGAAGTTGACAGTTCGATATCGGCCTCGCTTCAGCTCTGGAGCCTCTGTCTTGTGTCATGGTGAGCTACGAGCTGACTTGACGCACGCCGCGGTCGTGCCGCTTGGCTGACGGCGTCGAATTCTCCATGCTAAACATGAGGGTGTGGTCCACACAAGCCCGTCTCCCATCAGGAGCAGTTCGAGGCGGTCTCCACGTTCTGCGTCGCCAGCTGGCCAGGTCCCGTGCAAGCCACGCGTACCGCATCCAGTGGGCCTCGAGTCGAGTTCGGAAATGAAGCGTCGTGGGTGCGTCGTGGGTGCGTCGTAGGTGGCGGACACTAGGAGAGCCTCAAGGCCATAAGATAAACGAGGGCCCGCGCTCCCCACACCGCACCATGCCACCAGTGCAGTTGAGCCGCCGGAAAAAAAGGTTTCGCCGAAGTTGGACGACCTTGAAGTCTCAGGAGTCCGCTGAATAAGAAATGCCTCTCAGACACGCGCCTTCTGGAATGACCAGGGAAGCTGCCGACCACAACATCGCAGACTCACTGTCACGACTTCTCCTGGACTCCGCTGGCACAATTCCAGCACTAACTACCAGACTTGTTCGGTATAGATTTGCTCGGTGTAGACTTGCGGCGGCTGAGTTGTAGAAGACAGACCTCACCGATTCAGCGCCACGGGACTCCCCGCTACCGCGCCGCTACACAACTCCGAATTCGACACCGCCAAAATCGAGACCACAAATCTCAAAAATCCGCTTTCACAATGCGCATAGAACAGCAATAATAGAGAACGTTGCTAGCTACACCGGATTGCGTCTAATTGCCAGGTCCTCAATGTCTAATTACCATCCGCATACTCCATAGCTATTCAATCGCCTGTCTCATGCCACCAAATTCCGGAAGCGCATATGGCTGAAAGCGAACTTCGGGACCTACACCACTTTGTTGACTGATCAAGAATGTGATAAGACTCGAAATACGGAATGGGGCCTAAAACATCTACTTCGAAGAAAGACTCAAAAGTCTCAAAGAGGGGCTTCAAGTCGAGCAAGACTTCCAGTACCGCTGTCTTACCAAAAGGATGGCCTTCAGACACCACCTACATCGGGCGACCAGCTTACTCCAAACAATTAACCCCTGAAGTCTTGACAGCTCTCAACACACCCGCAACGACCTCCGCCACTACGACTATCAAATCAGCGGCTCCCTACTCGAATGTCCGCATTACCCCCATCTCTTCTCCCACTCACCCTGCACATAACCAACATGGGCTCTTCGCTACGCGAAACCTCCAGCCAGACACTCTCATCCTACCCTACCTCGGCTACGCCCACGGCAAAGCCGACGAAGACCCAGCGTCAGACTATGATCTTTCTCTCCACCGCGAGCTAGCCATCGGCGTGGACGCCACCAAAATGGGGAATGAGGCGCGCTTCATCAATGACTACCGCGGTGTAGGGCTGGGGCCAAACGCCGAGTTTAGAGAGGTGTGGTTGGACGTGGGAGGGGGCGCGGTAGAAAAAGTCATAGCGGTTTATGTGTTGAGTGCAGGGAAGAGCGGGAAGGGAACAAGGGCAAGGGGTATCAAGAGCGGAGAGGAGATTCTTGTGAGCTATGGCAAGGGGTTTTGGGAAGAGCGGAAAGGCGATGATTGAAGTTGCACCGAAGGAACGGACCTACCAACGAAACTACTGCGTTTGCGAACGCTTGTAAAGCTACCAAATGAGACGTTCGACCACGACGTCGACTTTTCTGCTTGATACTATCAAACTGCCACCTCATACGTCTCATTTTCTGACGGGCCTCCGTCTACCAAGACCAAAACTCAAGCCGCTCAATCCTATAAATGAAAGATGTTATCCAGATTTACACTATTGTCTTCAACGTCGTCATGTCTACCCTCACCCCCACCACCATCGCCCTCATCCAAGCCCTCTCCACCTTCGTCTTCTTCTCCCTCCTCATACCCTCTCTTCTCCTCCTTTATCGACCTACCAAACCTCCCAGATTTGATATTCCTCCTTTCCCTCGTCTACCCCAACTCCCCACATACCCTCCTCTTGATCCAAGCCTTACTTCCCTGCATCTCCGTCTCCGTGAACGTGCCCTCGATCGTTTTCGCCAACCGAACCCTCAGAATATCCTCATCGTTGGAGACACTGCTCAACCCCCTCCAAAGCCACGGCCGCCACATTTTCCACCGTTCCCTCCGTTCTTTCGTGTCCCCCGACATGGCCATAGAAGAAGACGTCCAGAACGCAATGGGCAACCTTGGCGCGAAGACGAATATGGATTTGACTATGATAGTTAGCCATAAGAGAAGAGGAGGTGGGACCCATTCGGAATGGTGTAGGAGAGCTAGTGGGGGCTGCCATGAGGATTAAGGCGGGCAGGGAGCAGACGTATGCAGCTGTGAGGAATGAGGCGCTGCGAACAATGTTTAGACGGGTGTATCATGGCGGAAGAGGTTCAGGCAGATGATAAAGGTGGAGAGGCCGCATGACTGTAGCAGGTGAAGAATGTTCGCTATATCTCTACAAGTGCTTTACGATCAACCCGGATATGCGCTGTTGCTTATGTGCTAGAATACAGCTACGAGATGTAGGCTCCGTGTCCCCCTCTGCGTCTATCTAATTACCTTCCATACGGTCAATTCCATAAGAACTTGTGACATATTGACCATATCTCCTGCCTAGGGATGCTTCGGCAACTCTACTCCACGCCAAACCCTTCCGGCTATAGTCTTTGTCTGCAGACAGTTGCTTCTATCACATGGAGCAATTACACCGCGTTACCCTGTACGTGCACGCCGCGTCTATCAAAAACCCTTCAACACAGTAAGATCTGTTAAAACATGGAACTAGTCAAGTTAATATCATCGCCGAAGCCCTGTTAGCAATTCTTTGCCGCCAGAATCTCCTTTTATCACGAGCCTAATCTATAGGCCGTTACTTATATAAAAAGAAGTACCTACAGCGCGTGTGCTCCCTGCCTATCAAAATACCTTTACACGGTTGAATCCAAGAGAACTCACAACTAGGTAAACTAGCGTTTCTACAGGACGACCTTAGAAATGTTTCGCCGTCCTAATACCCGTCTACTATAACCGAGATCTTCAGCCCGTTGCTTTTATTGCAAGCAGTAACTACAAGTCGTAGCCCTCTGCATGCCCCTTTGCGTGCACTCGCGTACAGGTTGCGAATACTAAAAGCCCTTTTACCCGGTTGAATATGTAAAATCTTACAACTACCAAAGCTAACCTCTTTGCGGGGGCACCTCCGTGACTTTTAACTAGAGTAACAACCTTTTACTAAGGCTTAGATCTTCAGCCCGTTACCTCTGTTAAAAGAAGTGGCTACAAGACATAGAACGCCGCGTCTAGAACTACCTGCATTTAACATTGTGGTTGGTTTTGTAAGAACTTTTATCTGGATATACTTAGGCTTTATTAGGGGTATTTTAGAAGATTTTAGAGATAACAGGAACGCAGGCGTAATTTAGATGCCGTGGTTATATAGTAAGAAGTAACTACGCCGCGTTGCCCCCCCTCCCCGGCCAACGTCCACTGGGAAGGGCTCGCGCGGTTGATTTCGTGAAAACTTACGATTAGGTGGGCTTAATCTTCCAGGGGAGGTGCTTTAATAGTGTTTGGCAATTGTTTTGGCAGAGGCTTGATTTAAAGCTTCGAGATTTGGGGCGTCTGTAAGAGTTTTGAACGGTTGATTTTGTGAGAACTTGCAACTAAGGGGGGCTTAGTTTTTAAAGGGTGCTTCGACAGCTCTTGTATATGCTTTTAGCGGAGGCTAGATTTGAAGACTCAAGATTTAGGATAGCATGCCACGCGGCGTCTAAGAAAAGAGTTGTGCGTCGTTGATTTCGTGAGAACTTGCAACTGAGTGCGCTGAAATCCTGGTGGAGGTGCTTCAGTAGCGTTTGTTAATCCTTTTGGCGGACGCTTGATTTGAAGCCTTGAGATTCAGGATAGCATGCCACGCGGCGTCTAAGAAAAGAGTTGTGCGTCGTTGATTTCGTGAGAACTTGCAACTGAGTGCGCTGAAATCCTGGTGGAGGTGCTTCAGTAGCGTTTGTTAATCCTTTTGGCGGACGCTTGATTTGAAACCTTGAGATTTAGGATGAACATGTCACGCCGCGTCTATGGAAAAGAGTTCGCGCAGTTGATTCCATAAGAACTTGTAACTAGGTGGACTTAACTTCGAAAGCGAGGTACTTCGAAGGCTTCTATATATCCTTTTAGTAGAGGCTCAATTTGAAGCCTTAAGATTCTGGATGAAATGAAAGACTACACTAATAAATGAAGGGAATGCAGCATGCTACCCCACGTCTAGATCTAGCTCTGGAAATGTCCAACTGTGTACGACTGATTCCCCGGGATCCTGCATCTTCACTTCGGAAAACGGCGCCTAAGCCGGGAGAAGTGATATCGTTTAAAAAGCTCACCCAGAACGGATGATACCAAGGCCGCAGGTTACAAATTACATGTATCACACACTTTTCTCGGCTTCCGGCTCTCCTGAAGTTCCGCCCTGCTGCATCGCTTACAAGTCCCTCTGCTTGTAGCACAGAAAGTAGAAGGATGATTGGCAGCTCGAGAGTTGATGTCAGGATTACGTCCACTGACTTCCGCTCCGGTCGGCTAACGATAGGAGAATATAATTCCACGTGGAGTGATCATTCTTTCCACCATTATTGGCCCGATTTGATGTATGTAACTGGAACTGGGCACGCTTGGATATCCTCGCCTTGCTTGTTTCAGAAGTTGAGCACACACATGCATGGCATCATACCCAGGCACCAATTCCCTCCGCCACACGTCAGAGGGCCGATCGCCACGGGCCATGGCTGGAGTTGCACACTGAAACCTGGCTTGAACAAAGAAAGGCAAACGGGATGGGGCTGGAGAAGTTGGAACAGCCACATTCGGGGCTAAAAAAACCTGGAAGTTTGTCTCTCGCAGGTGGACGCCACAGCAACACCACTAGGACGTTTGTTGAGGCCAACGATGTGACGACGTAGGTTGGGTACGCTTCAACCAACGCAATCGCAGTCCGAAAGTAGCAATCGGCGATCTGGATGGGAGGCCAAGAGGTGGTATCTTTGCAATGCGGTTCTCGCCTCGCTCCTGGTTACCATGACGTCGAAAACTGGGACCTCCAAGAGGCTCTAGGACTGCGACTCGTCGGCCGCTGCAGAAGGTCACTACGAGAGTCTGACTGCTGCTCCGACCGCCATCGTGATCAACATGGTTGACGGGCGTCCGATGAGGCTGGCGAGCTGGTCTGATGAGCGGAGGCTAGGTCGCCGCGTGAGACTCCTGGCGATGAAGCTTGCGCAGTGCAGCATCGGACGGGTGTTCCTGCAGCTGTCGGCCGTGGCCACGGGTCTTTGACGGGTGCGACAGGATCGGGAGAATTTGCAAGCGCGCACAGGCTGAAGTGCTGCATTGAGGATCGTGACGACGGCTTGTGACGTTTTCAGCGAGCTCAGGTGCGATATGGGACCGTGGTGGTGTTTCGGGTTGGCGTGCGAGGCATGGATCGCTCGTCATGGGCCTCTGCGGCCAATCACCTTCACGAATACATTCCGAGAAGCAGGATCCGGATTTCTGGGGGCCAAGGGGCCTTTGTATGGCGCACCCACCGGCGCCCTCCACAGCACCCACCCGCTAGGGCAGGCTATTCTTGCGCACAGGAAGCAAGCAGGTCGCAGGGCTGAATCCGCCAGCAACTCCTAATTTCCCATGCATTCACGTCATCCGGGGAAACAATGCTGAGTCGCAGCAATAAAAGGCTGTTTGCACCCTTCATGTCCTCCCCAATTCTTCCGACACCACTGCCCTGCTGCCCTGCTTAACCCGAACTTCTGTCATCATTCTTACGCTTCAAGTTACTACGTGTCGCGTCGAGCACACCACCATCAACCCAACCTGATATCACCTCACTGGCTCGCCCCACCCATTATACTTTGGGCCCACCAATACCCACACAACGACGCTGAACCCTAGACGTTCCAGACATTTCGACGCCCCGCACCGGGTTGTGCAACCGTAGAAGCCTGTTAGCCTGTGCCAGTTTGAGAGTATATCAAAGCTGCATGCACCCCGCACCCAACGCCTGAGGACACTGACACGGCATCGCTCACCAACACACTCAATCACCCATACAAGTCCATAAGAATCCTCAACATACTATGTCGTTTCCAACAAGAACCAATCTTTCCATGGTGAGTCCTCAATTGCAATCTATCTCTCTTAATGCATCATGACTAACTCAGCCTCAAGGACGACCCTATGCAAAACTACATGCGTCTTTCCAACCATCAAGAAATCCTTCGTCGCCGTCTATCCCTCCAACTCCCCTCTTCAACTCCCCTGACCGCCCACACTCCCGATTCTTTCTCATCTTCACCCAACGTCTCTCGCAGCTCCTTCACCAACGAGACCTACTCCTCGTCTCCCATGTCCGCGCACCCAACCCCTTCCAGCGCCGCCTTCAACCGCAGCATGTGCACCGACGGCCAGTCCGACGAGGGCCACTCGCTTTACGAAATCAACCAGCAGATCAAAGCTACGCTGACCGAGCTCCTCAACACGGATTCGGTCAAGCAGGACGACAAGTTCCGCGTCTGGATCCAGGGCCGGCTGATGGATGCCGAGATGGAGATGCGGAGGCAGCGGAGACGCAGGAGCAGCGTAGACCGCGAGATTGCTGAAAGCATCGCGGAGCACTTCGAGCACGAGTCCCCCTGAATATGATGCCGACACGACCACATCGTTTCATTCCTTGCACGGAAGCTACGATCCGAGCAGAGCATCATGGTAGCCTGTCTTTTCCCACCTCTCAACAGTCTAGCGGAGGTACAACACCGTTGCAACAACTGCAATATCGACATTTGGAGCTCACCTATAGGAGGGGATCTCCTAACACTGCGTCTCTCTTCCGGTTTCACTTGGCCGCAAGTTTCGAAGCACTGGCAATGTCTTTCTCTTCTAAGCAACTGTATTACCAACTTCTTGGAAACTAGGCGTATCGGAGGCTTTAGGCGTATTTCACGACACATGCTACGAGATTTATCTACCACATGATACCCAAGCAGCTTACGGGCGCAGTGACGGCTGAGCTGTAATGGGCAAAGCGAAATCTGTATTGTAACACTATCTATAGAGCGAAGAGCTTAATGAACGATTCAATATCCTCAAATCTCCACTTCGACTTCATGAACTGATATTCTGCATCCGACCGCGGCGACTCTACACCCCTCTCCAGAATCTTCCTCAAACCTCCACTCTGATTGCTTGAACTGATATTCTGCATCCGACCGTTCCGACTCTTACACCCCTCTCCAGAACCTTCCTCAAAACTTCCTTCACTAAGGCCCTCTTCAACGCCCCTTCTCGAGCACCAAGAACCTGCTAACCTTACCAACCACACCTCTCACCCAATTAAACCATATCCGTACTCTGCCTGCGTTCCAATCACGGAGTCATCCCCGCTCCCCTGTACCCCGTGGCGCCACCACCACCACCCCTCAAGCGCTACCTTTCCGCTGCCTTCCTACTGCGGGGTCACCCGTTGCACACGCCGATCACAGCACCCCAACGCAACGCCGCTTCCCCAACATCTTCGTTTCTGGGGGTGCGGTAAGTCGACCCACCAACCGTATGGAAGGAAGAAGTCGGGAAATCGATCACATAATGGTTCCCGCGGAGAGGTGCGCAAGGAGGGGGACTGACAAAGAAGAATAGCGGGGAGTACGGCAGGGAACGCAATGGGTCTGTCTCATGAACAGAAACGAGGGTGGTTGGGAACGGACTCGAATTCGGATTCTAGATACGTCGAAACTTAGGTTCATTCATAGCTTATGCCTTCATCGTGGAGAGTGGAGCTGCGGCTAGCTAACCGCATCTACAACTGGGCATCTCTAGAATCATAGTAGTTCGAACCTACAATATGAGCACTGAGAGAACACACAGTTCCCACTAAAGCCATGCAGGCACACGGCCCAGACCCAATCATCGACAACCCTAGCCTTCTATCCACAAATAGAAGCGTGTTGTGGAGTGGAGTCATTAGACGGGAGTGTCGGCAAGCTACGCTAACCTTTGTACCGTGATCGATTAGTCCGTCTACCAGGGAGGGAACCCCCATTCAGTCGATCCGACGATACATCACTTCGTACCAACCAGCAACAGTAATACAGTTCTAATAGATCCATAGTAGTCGCAGCCGGCTGCCTATATATACAGTACAAAACCTCACACTCGGGAACCAGAAACCGGAAATCTCGACAAGACGCAACATCTCGTGGTTTACCCGGCCGGCAGCAAGCGTGACAGCAGCCCCTTGGATGGGGTGACACGCCACACCATCTCGAAGCCACTCCACTGCATCTGAACGCTCCGATCGAAGCCGCGAATCTGGCCTCTTCCCTCTCCTTTCCGAACTACACCCATCCGAACCTCCCCCGCTCGCTCCAACCCCGAGCTCTGCCCTCCAGTTCGCCGAGCTTCGAGAACATCCAACATCGCCCGTTCAACTCGGAAGCAGCCGGCCTATCCGCCGGTTTACTATACGCAGCTCACCCGATCTTATTCCCTCCACCGCACCAGCACCGCCCGTCGCCCTCGCGCTCAACATGCACAACGACGTCCATGCCGCGCCCTTTGAGGAACTGCACCGTGCGTTCGCGGACGTCCTCGGGATCGGCGATGCGGGACGCGATGATGTGGATCACGCCTAGGATCTTTGGCTGGGCGGGGCGATGCGCATGGGCGTGGTCGTCGTGGGCGTGGTCGTGCCCATGGTCGTGCCCGTGCCCGTGATCGTGGTCGTGGTCGTGGTCGTGGTCGTGCGGCGACTCCTCATGCGAGTGGCCGTGGTCGCAATCAGCACCGTGTGTATGCGTAGGGGTAGGCTCTTCATGGGGATGATTGTGCGCATGGTCGTGATCGTGATCATGATCATGCTTGTGGTCGTGCGCGTGCGATTCAGCATGTGCGGCACCGGCGTCTTCGAGCCAGAATCGGGGGACTGTGTAGCCAACCACGCCTCGGAGGGAGCTGAGCTCTTGGAGGGTGTTGCGGATACCGTACTCTACGTCTGCGGAAAGAGAGAGGAGGAGGCGCAAGCCGGAGCTCTTGACAAGAGGCATTGCCGAGAGGAAGATGAGGACGGCGATGGCGCACGATGCAATGGGGTCCCAGCCTGACCATCCGTAGTACTTGGTTAGAAGAGTCGAGATTATGACTGCGACGGAGCCCAAGGCGTCAGCCATGATGTGAAGGAATATGCCTTGCATGTTCTCGTTGTCATGGGAATGGCCATGGCCGCCGTGGTCGTGCCCTCCGTGATCGTGGCCGTGGTGAGCATGTCCAAACGCTGTTAGGCCTACCAGGTTGACCAAGAAGCCGAGCACGCTGACGACGAGCAGCTCGTTTAGACGATGGAGCTCAGACCCGTCCCAAAGTCTCTCGAAAGCATCGAACACAATCTCTACGCTCACAAGCCTGGCATTGGGTCAGCCACAGTCACTATATCTGAGAGGCTTAGACTTACATGAGAAATATGCCATTGGCAAAGCCAGAGATGGTATCGATCTTGCCAAAGCCATACGGAAAGCGCACACTCGGCCGCCACTTGCTCATGACAGCGGCTGCTAAACCAACGGCCAGACCCGCACAGTCGAACAACATGTGTATACTGTCGGTTAGGAGACCCAGCGAACCGCTGACGAAACCGTAGAAGAACTGTACGAGCATGAAACCGAGATTGAGCCTGTGTAGTGTTGTTTAGCACAGTCTGGCAAAGCATGCTGAGGAACTTACACTGCAAAGTATGCAATCCGCCGAGAGTCTCTCTCCATGAGAACACTATGTAGGATAGACCCCGGAGTGCATTTTCTGAGGAGAAGGCCGGTTATTCTCGAGTGGTTTCCATGCAAGGGATGATTGTGTTGATGTTTATGATCGTGATCCTGGTGGTGACCCGCATCGTGTGGGATAACAGACGCTGATGTGTCAGATGTAACGGCCGCGTAACATAAAGTACAGAAAACGGCAATACGGGGAGTTGACCTCCAAATGCCAGAGCTTTGCAGATAGCCAAAAGCTGCTATCAAAATAAAGCCAAGTGCCACGCCGGGCTTTCGTTGCGTCCGTAAAGAAGATGGAATAGATAAGAAAACAAGAGCCGTCGCTGATGCTACAGAAAGAGTCGAAAACGTCATTGCAGATAATGAAATCGACGGGGCAGCAGATAAAGCAATCGCAGAGATCATGGTCATGCCGCTTAGAATCAAACCTGCAAGCAAAGTAAGATGGGTATCCTCGACCGACGAGACTAAAGGCGAAACTGGCTTCGCCAGAGAGAGCCGCGGGGCGGACGGAGCGCCTGCACCAGATGTCGACGAAGTAGGTGCTCCTTTGAATTTCGTGAGCAGGGACCAGCCTGTGGTCGGGAATGGAGGAGGGATCGTCAAGACGGACAACACGAGGGCCAAGTAACCTAGAAGCGACGTGCTGGAGCTTACTGAAGCATCTAGGACATCTGCCACTAGACCTAGCAGCAGAACTCCGCATGTAAGTTTCCTGGTCCGAAATGTCCTCTTCCAGCTGTCCAGAAACGAGTGCTTCATTGGGCGCGTATCAAAACTGCCAATGCCAGTTGCAGCGACTGCCAACAACACGATGGCAACCTTTACGCCTCCTAGGTGCATTGCGCCGTAAAATGGCAGGAGGACACTGAGTATCCTGCCGCCCAGTCGCCGAAGACCTGCGGGACTCCAGAAATGGTCTTGACTCTTCCCTGGACCATCAGAACCGCCCAAGGAGCCCTTCCGGCGATCCAGAGGGTCCGCTAAAGAGCGTAGTTTGGACACTATGCCGACCAGTATCAATGTTGTCGAGGATAGCGTGCATGCAAGAACAAATGGAGACTGAGTCGATCCTAATTGTGTCCCTAGTAATGTAGCATCTGCTGATTCGGGCTCGCCTAGGGAGTTTGCAAGCGCCGGGAAAGTAGTAGGAGGCACTGCCACGGTGGTAGGGTACGCCAGTGAGGCAAGAAGGTATGGGAGAGGTATGAGCAGCGCCGTTAGGAGCTCTTCTGGTTTGGGCCACAAACTATATATAGTTAGCGGAACTGAGCGTATTGTTTGGATTTGAGCATATTCTTACGTTCCTGCTGGCACTGGCGCCTCTTGTATAGTCTCGAAGGCATATCCTTTCGAGGTATTGTTTATTCGAGGCGGGGCTCGCCCGAGATCAGACTCCCCTCGAGGTCGCCCTTTCACGAAGGGGTTGAGTGCCAGGACTTTATCCACGGGAGTAGAGTGGCTGTGAGAGTGCTGGTGGTCGCTGGTGCCCATATCGTGGGTCAATTGGTGGTCCAGGTGTGAATGAGAATGGCTATGGCTATGCAGGCTTGTATTTGACGGCGTCTTCTTCAAGGCTCCGCCGTTGAGCTGACCAATCCAGGAGGGAGGCCGCTCGGAAATCGCTGGGCGACTGTGTGAATGCGAGTGGCCATGATTGTGTGCGGTGCTGCCACTATTCAGTGGGAGGGCGTACGAGGCCATCAAAGGCGCAGGCTCCGCAACTACCTCGTCGAGGGCAAGCCGGTACCCGTCGTCGGGGTCGCCAATAGCATGGGGATTGGAGGAGTGCAGGACGGTGCAACAGCGAGCGCGGTGAGGCTGGTTGTGTGGTGGGGATTCAATATGTAGGCGGTGTTGTTGCGATGTTTCGATATCAGGGGTCGGGTCCACCAGTGCCCATCATGTCGGTCGGCCCGCTGGTTGTATCGGCCCAGTTAATGTATCGGCCCAGTTAAAGTACCCGATAAATGAAACACCTGTGGCGCTGGCTGTGGCGGAAGTCCGGGTCGTCCCCCGCAAACTGCAGGTGCATCGTCGAGGTCGATTCTTCGAAGCATTCACCCGCACAACGAAACGTCGCAACATCAAGACTGGAGAAAATCGAGTTTTTCCAGTGAAACTACTTTTGATCGCTCCATCATTGTCTTTGCATAATCATGTGGGACTTGAGCCCCAAGACTACGCTTGATTTCGCCCTCTATGGCTTGTTGGCCTTCTCAACCCTGGTCACTATTATCCTCGTAACGCTCCCTTCGCAGTATGACCCATACTCCACAGACTTCGCCAAAGATGAGGTTGTGGACGACACGAAGAAAGTCATGACCCCAGCGGAATATGTAAATCGGAGAACATGGGTGAAACAGACCAGGCATTTGGGAGCGTCTTTCCAGGTCGTAGTGCTCGGGGATATTGGACGAAGCCCCCGCATGCAATACCATGCCATTAGCATTGCAAAGAATGGGGGCCAGGTGCAGCTAGTTGGCTATACTGGTTTGTGCCTTCTATACCATCTGAACTGTTTCCAACCAGCTTACATGGCGAAACAGAATCGGAACTCCACCCTGATGTTGTATCAAACTCAAGCATCAAGGTAGTACCGATTGACCCTTCTCCAGCTTGGTTGCAAGCACCAAGCAAGCTACTGTTTCCCCTCGTGGCCCCATTGAAGGTGCTCTGGCAGGCGTGGAGCCTTTACTATGCCATGGGTTACGATGCGACTGCCACCAAGTGGATGCTTGTCCAGGTGAGTTTACTTGACTATCGCACCTCCTTTTGCTTTGAATACTAAGAGCACTCTCAGAATCCTCCCTCCATTCCGACTCTGGCTATCGCTTACTTTGTTTGCTTCCTGCGCAATACTGACTTCGTCATTGATTGGCACAACTTTGGCTATTCGATCCTGGCCCTCAAGCTTGGACGCCGCCATCCTCTTGTCCTCGTTTCGAGACTATACGAGAACATATTCGCCCGATCCGCAATTGCACACTTGGCTGTCACTGATGCCATGGCTACCGTCTTGAAGCAGAAGTATGGTATCAAAGCCCAGGTTCTCCATGACCGTCCAGCGGCTTTATTCAAACCTCTAAACCCAGAAGAGCGCGCCAACTACCTGTCCCAGCTACCCGAAACCGCGCAGTATGCAAAAGACCTGTTAAGTGGCTTCATGCGCCTTGTGGTTAGCTCTACGTCCTGGACTGCCGACGAAGACTTCTCGCTTCTTCTCGAAGCACTAACACGTTATTCTGCCCTCGTTACCTCTAAGACTGGCCTGCCTAAGGTGTTGGCTATCATCACAGGCAAAGGGCCACTCAAAGAGCACTATCTAAACAAGATCCGGGCTCTGAACCAGAAGAATCAACTGCTTAACGTGCTCCTTCTTACTGCGTGGCTCACACCGGAGGACTATGCATTGCTTCTGGGATCTGCAGATCTTGGCGTATCATTGCATACCTCATCTTCTGGAGTAGACCTCCCAATGAAAGTTGTAGATATGTTTGGGGCTGGGTTGCCCGTGGTGGGATGGAGTAAATTCCAGGCTTGGCCCGAGCTGGTTCAGGAGGGTGTCAATGGACGGGGCTTTGAAACCGCTCAACAACTCTCTGATCTTTTCGTTGAGCTATTTGGAAAGGACGTTTTAAGTTTGCGTAAATTGAAGGACGGGGCGCTCATAGAAAGTGAACGCCGTTGGGACGAGGAATGGGATGGGGTTGCTGGGAAGCTGTTTCTGCTCGTGAAGCAGCTGACATGATTGATATTATGTGGAATTTGCATGGACAGGGACTATAAACGAAAATTATTTCCACGTATAGACAAATTATTGAGCTTCATCATCTATTCTTCAGTGAAACATGTACCAGAACATGCTGTAAATTTTACCTTGATTCCTAACCTGGTTAGCGTCAAAGCTATTTAACGAATCACCACTTCACCATTTCATCTGCTCCTCACTACATCCTTTTCACAAGACAAAGAAGTAACGACGAAACCTTGACATGCATGTAGAATGCGGCTGATGAAATGTCTGGGACGACCGAGCTTAACTATTGGCCTTCGCCATTCGGCAGCCTTGCATGGTCTCAAGACTGCGAGATGGCCATCGCGGTTAATGAGATGGTCCAGCTGCTTGTAAGGTTTCGCTTCAACATATCCATAAGGTTGCTCATAAGAAACTGACTGGTAAACACAGGTACCAAATCTCGAACCCCAGGGAGATATAGACCAGAACTCTCGTCAACCAACCGCAAGCCCGTGGCACGTTATCAATCTCGCCACAAGTCTATGGACCTTAGCGGAATTGCCATTGAAGTACCCTGCTCCCTTTGGATCTTTTTCTGTCGGAGAAGAGATTTCTGCAAGCGCTGTAGTTTCGCTTGAGTGGTCACCACCTGGTATCTCTCAACATCGAAGATCGGCTCTCGCGGTTCTCACATCTAATCTTGTCTTATCATTATGGGCTCCCGAAAGCAATCCCAAATTTCCAGCCAGCTGGGAACGCCGGCTCGTTATCAACGATTGCATAGAGCCATACCTAGGAAATCTAGACCGCAACGAAACATATGACACCGAGGAAGAGAGCACGGAAAAGCGCAGACTTCGTATGCGCCTTCGATCGTTCTCCTGGTGTTCCACGAACCCTAATAAAGGCCTTACAAGTAACATCGGCTCTAAATTACACTGGGGTCCTCACATACTGGCCGTATCTAACGATGATAACCAAGTCCTATTTGTAGCCGTCCAATCTCCGTATACGTCGGTGTCATCAGATCAAAGATGGAACGCTACAGTAATCGCACATTTCTCACTCAGCGTCTCAGAATCTATACCCTATTCGACAACCATGTTCGAAGATTTCATCCAGCAGCAGCGATGTGTATCTCATCTTGCGTGGAGTCCGTGGTTCCGCAGAGGCGACGGCCGCCTGGATTCCGTCGTCTCATATGCGTCGAACGACAAGCTGTACGCAAGGAACATAGTGATGACCATTGAAGACGATGGTCAAGCTCTGCCGGAACTTGTGGTTGCAGATAACGAGACCGAGTATCAAGATATCACTCTCCGCTATGGTGGACCGTTACGATGGTGTCCCAAGGTATGCGACCAAAATCACATGTATCTCGTCGCATTCTCCAGACTAGAGGCATTCTCATTTACCGTGTCAAACTGTCTGGCACAAGACTTCAGTGTGTCTTCCATTCCCCTCGAACAAACCTGGGATCTGATTTCCGGTAAGTCGTCCGAGACGACATGCATCTTCTATAGCTCTGTCTCGAGCTTTAGCCACTAATGCCGTTAGGCGTCACTTTCAAGTTCATATCCCCTCGAGAAGTTCACATGTACTATTCTTATTACATGTCGACTAGGGAAGCCCAAACCGTAGGATTGAGACTCCCAATAAGCGAAGATTCGAAACTATCTTTACCATTTTGGCACGAGATGTTACGGGACAGCCAAGCCTATTTCAGTGCAGCCAACGATCTGGCAGGGAACGTCTTTACTAAAGTCTGGGGCCTCGCACTATCACCATTTGAAGATCTTTTCGTTACATTGTCCTCGCGACATCCAAGTGATATGATGGAATATCTCACAGTAGCGGAGCAGTCAAGCTCACTGTCTATTATCAGTGCAGGAGAGAGCTATGGCAATTTTAATCTTGCGTCGGGTGACATATTGGGCCGTAAGTGGATCCGCTCCAGAGTTTCGTACGAAATGTTGACCAGACTGGCTGCAGATGTAAGCTCCGAAGCAGCGTGCCTCAGTATCAAGAGATGGTTTGGGAACAATTCAGAGAGTCCCGAACAAGCCTCTGCAGCAATTGTACATATATCAGACCAATTGGTACAATCATTTGGAGCCGCAAAAACCCAAGAAGCAATCCCGTTTGTGCCGTCTGTTTCGGTTGAGTAAGTCTCTGCAATCAACTTCACTAGACGAAGTCTCAGTCCCTAACCTACCGTTACCAGCACCTATGATGACTCGGACTCAGTCACTCAAGTACCAAGCACTGCCAAACTCATCGAGAAACTGAGGCAAGACGTCTACTTCAAGGCCAAAACCATCAAAGACCGACATGAGATTCTAGTCTCCAGGATATGCGCCCCACATGAGTCCACCGAGTTTCCACACCTGAAGCTCTCTCGTGTTCTTGCCGAAGCAGTTCTCAAGCTCCCTACGAGCAGTTCCGACAACAGTCCATTAAGTCAAAGAATGCTAGCCATCTTCGCTCTCGTTCTGGACAAGCTGCACGAGATTGGCGGTGGTGTGCTCATACCCTCTGATACTCCAGATTATGATGCACCGGAAAGATGTACCATTTGTGACAGTTCTATTAGGATGGAGAACCTGGACTGGGCACGATGTAAAGAGGGACATCGATTTAGTAAGCCATCTCTCCTCGTTGTTACACCCTCGGGCTAATCGAATTTTCTAGCGAGATGTAGTCTCTCGTTCTTAGCTATTCAGGGACCTAATATTTCAAAGTTCTGTGGTATTTGTCGGGCGCAGTACTTGAAAGAGGAGTACATCGCCCACGAGGACGAAGCTAGCAGAGACGAGGACGGGCCCGGCCGGGGTGGTGAAGGAGAGCAAGAGCTGCCAAATGCACCAGACGGAGTCCCGGAGTCGGCAAACGGGCGCTCGAAACCGATGTCGCTAGCCCGGATCTTGTTCTCGGCGTGTGATGTTTGTGTGTATTGCGGAGGCAAGTTCGTCGGGTGAGGAGTCTGGTAGTTGGAGTTGGATGATCGACTTGAGCGCTTCAAAAGGTATCTAGTCTTATCAACAATACGCAGGTGGGACCAACACAAAGATGTTTATTCGATTCCACGATCACTCTTAACGCCTTCTATCAAACCTAGTGAATCATTTGCTGGTGTAGATCTGAAGAGGATGGGAGCAGAGACGTAGCTACTCATGAACGTGACGCCCTATGGCTGCCTTTGGTAACTCATAATTTCATCATTAGAGTGGGTATATGGATGAAAGGAACCCGAAGTCTAGAGAGCTTCTTCCACGTCGCTTTGTTGTTTTATACAAACGCCAACTTCCATCCTAGCTTTTGTTACAGTACCCGCCTGGTAAACTACACATCGTACGATTGTTCTTCTGTCAGGTCCGTAGCACATAGAAGATCCTGCGTTGTCCACTGGTACACTTCATACTAACCGTATGTTGGTATATCAGCCGTCCTGCGCATCCCCTTTAAAGAATTGTATTTTCCTGAAGGTTCGTTCGTCTTGTTTTATTTTAGGTTCATTGGGTTCGTCGGGCCACATCTCTACGTCGCCTTCCGCAGTCAAAGAACCGCGCTTCACGAGTTGCCCCTTTTCTCGCATCAAGTCTTCGATGGTAACAGACGTGTCTGAGAATATCTAGTAACGGTTAGGAGCGATGCCTAGTTATCAAGCCAATATTTCCTCATGGTGGGAAGAAGACTGCGAGATTCGGCGTACCTTCAAATGATCAGCGATCAGATGCCTATTCTTACAGCCCGGACATGTAACGAGTACAGTGCCATGGAAGTAGCCTTGTTTCGAGATTCGGTGCGAAGAGCGCGTGTCGCATTTCTTGCAGGTGAAGGTCATGTCGTAGGAAGGGACTTGGTCGCGCTCAAGCCGCGATTCGGGCGCCTTCTCGGTGGAAACGGCAGGGGTCTGTACTTGTGGGGGTGTAGCTGTTGATTCATATCGAGCTCTAGATAGTATAGGTCGTTCCGACAGGATTGGTATCTGAGGTCTTCGAGGAATGGCTGTTCGTGGCGTGTGAAACAGCCGTATGGACGCTGTGCTGAGCTCTGATCGGGGCGTCCAGGCAGTCTGCGATGCACCCCTTCGCGCCAGCATGCGCAGAATATATCTTGGTGAATTCATGGTGGATAGACGGAGTTGTGGTGGATTGAAGGCTTCCGGGTGAGGCTGCAAAAGTTCAGCACGGCCATAAACCGCTCCCCACGAAAGCGGGCCGCGCTAATTCGCCGTCTGCGGCCTTGTCGACAACCACCACCGAACTTATCGTCAGCCCTCTTTCACTCCTTCATTACAACCACAGTCTCTTGCTGGCGACTAGCTCTCCGCCATATTGCAGTACCTCACGCCCCCGGATCATGGAATCTCCCCCCCGCCGTTCGCCCGCTTGAAGCTTCCAAACACCACCCCCGCTGTTCGGAGTAGCTTTCCTAGCCCTCGCCGCCCAGCGACCGTCATATACCATCACACTCTGCCTATTCTCGTTGATACCCTTATACTGCAACCATGATCGCAGGCAGAGGAAGGTCAAAGATCCGGCCGCCTCGGAGGGTGAGTTAATTTCACTATTCGTACATTGTCGTCCCCCGCCCCGCCATTCACCGGCAAGGCTACCTCCAAGCCTATATTCTACTTGACAACCGTCTGGACTCTCGAATTACCGTTGGCTAACATGCAATTTCCTAAGGGCATCCATGGCGGTGAAGAGATCGATTTCGAGCAAACCTGGAGGGTTATTGCATCGGCGTTCAACGAAATACACACAAAGAACGCTTCGAAGCTCTCTTACGAGGAGCTATATCGACACGCGTACCGGATTGTGCTAAAGAAGAAGGGCGAAGACTTGTACAAACGAGTTCGAGATTTCGAACATGACTGGCTTACAACCCAAGTTCGCCTACGTATACAGGACCTCCTCTCCCCGAACCTATTGATGAGCTCGCAAGCGATTGGGGGCACAACCGCGAATGAACGCCGCTTTGCAGGCGAGAAGTTCATGAAGGGACTCAAGGAAGCCTATATGGACCACCATGTGTGCATGGGCATGCTGGCGGATGTGTTGATGTATATGGTACGTTCCAGATCTCAACCCGAATTCCAGCAAGTCAATGGCTGACCTCTGACCAGGACCGCGTTTACTGCCAGGATACACACAGGCTTTCTATCTACAATTCAGCCATGATTCTCTTCCGCGACGATATCCTCCACGCATTCTCCCAGGACGGCGACAGTGTCTCGGTCCTGGACTTGCTGAATCGCGTTATCTTGGAGCAGATTCGTATGGAACGGGACGGCGATGTTATCGACAAGCACATGATCAAGGACTGCGTGTACATGCTCGAAGGGCTCTACGAGGGCCAGACCGACACGGCCGAGTCGAGACTCTACGTCGCGTCATTCGAAGGTAGCTTCCTAGAGACGAGCCGGGGCTTCTACAGGGCCGAGTCGGAGCTGTTGCTGCGGGAGTCGGATGCCGGAGCATACTGCAGACACACCCGGCGGAGGATTGTGGAAGAGCAAGATCGGTGTCGCTCTACCCTTGCGGAATCCACAACACCCAAGATCGAAAAGGTGGTTGAGGATGAGCTGATCAAGAACCGGATCCAGGAGCTGATTGAGATGGAGAGCGGCGTGCGGTTCATGATCGACAATGACCGTATGGAGGAGCTTAGCCTCATCTACGAGCTCAACGCCCGTGTTGATCCCAAAAAGACCGAGCTTATGAGAGCTATGCAGAAGCGCGTAGTGGAGATGGGCACAGAGGTCAACAACGCTGCAATCGCTGCATCGCAAGCGCCTCCACCATCTGAAGGCACCGACAAAGGCAAAGGTCCAGCCCTAGAAAAGAGTCTGAATCAACAGACAGTCGCGGCAATCAAATGGGTTGAAGATGTACTACAGCTGAAGGACAAATTCGACCTTATCTGGAAGAATGCGTTTAGTTCGGACAATGCCCTACAAACAGCTCTAACGAGGAGTTTTGCAGACTTTATTAACGCCTCATCTTTCCCGCGAAGCTCCGAATATATCTCGCTTTTCATCGACGAAAATATGAAGAAGGGCATCAAAGGCAAGACCGAAAACGAAATTGACATGGTTTTGGAGAAGGCCATTGTCCTCCTTCGATACGTCCAAGACAAGGATCTGTTTGAGCGGTACTACAAGAAGCATCTCTGTAGGCGACTGCTCATGAACAAGTCGATCAGTAACGATGTCGAGAAGCAGATGATATCAAGGATGAAGATTGAGCTTGGGAACAATTTCACCATGAAGTTAGAGGCAATGTTTAAAGACATGACCATCTCCGAAGAGCTCACTTCTGGGTACAAGGGTCATGTGGCACAACTCGGTGACGCTGACCCTAAGCGTATCGAGCTCGCTATCAACGTCCTGACGAGCATGACATGGCCACTGGAGTCAATGGGTGGTTCTGGAGATGAGGAAGGAAAGACTCTGAAGTGTATCTTCCCTCCTGCTATTGATCGCATAAAGCGAGGGTTCGAGAAATACTACGGCGAGAAGCACTCCGGAAGACAGCTTACCTGGCTAGCTGCTATGGGCTCCGCAGACGTCCGAGCGGTGTTCCCCAAGGTTCCCGGCAAGGATGGCATGCTAAAGGAGAGACGGCACGAACTTAACGTTTCTACATATGGCATGGTCATCCTATTGCTATTCAACGAGATTCCGGCCGATGTTTCCTTGACATTCGAGGAGATCCAGGCGCAAACCAACATCCCGGCAAGCGACCTCGTGAGGAATCTTCAATCGCTGGCCGTGGCTCCGAAAACACGGATCTTGGTGAAAGAGCCTATGAGCAAGGATGTCAAACCCACCGATCGCTTTTCCTTCAACGCGAGCTTCAACGGCAAATTCCATCGCATCAAGGTGGGTGTGGTGTCCAACGGGAACAAAGTGGAGAGCGACCGGGAGAGAAAAGAGACGGAGAAGAAGAACGACGACTCGAGAAGCTTCTGCGTTGAAGCGGCTATTGTGAGGATAATGAAGTACGTAACAACCTCGTCTTTCCTAATTCAGCTCAACTAACACCTCTCAACAGACAACGCAAGGAACTTTCGCATCAGCAACTCGTTGCCGAGACGCTCAACCAGCTCGCCCCGCAGTTCAAACCCGAGGTCACCATGATCAAGAAACGCGTCGAGAGCTTAATCGAGCGCGAGTACCTCGAGCGCATCGAGAACGCGAAGGTGGACTCGTACCGCTACCTTGCGTGATCACAGCTGGCCTATATTTCCTTTTTCACGAACTTCAAATTGCCGGGCTAGCGGAGTCTTGGGGTTCGATCATCTACTCGGTACTGCGCGTGATCTTCCGGTCCGACTTTGGCACTACACGGCGCTCTCTGATGAAATGCATGATGGGCGACACGGCGTCAGGTATGAAGATTTTGCAGCGGGTTTGGACCATAGGCGTCATGTTGCAGGCGATCCTTTTTTTCGGTTGGCTTTGGGACAAGAGCGGCAGGATCTCTTGGAGCGACGGACTCTATATGAGGCGTTGAAAGTGCTATTCGAATAATGATGGCGCTTGAACGCGTTAGACGAGTAGAGGGAAGGCGTAGGTGGCTGGGAAGCTTTCTTTTCGGAAGTTGGGTGATGAAAGTAGCCTAGGTACGCGGGAGACATATACTGGTATTCGATGAAATGGACATTTGTGTGAAATATGTAGGAAGGTGTAGGTGATTGTTGGCAAGCATCCTATTGCTCTGCTGAACTGTGCGTTGCAGTGTAGTGGGCTTTGTGCCATCCTCTCGGTCATTATCAATATGCCGAAGCTCACCCAAACAGACGGGATAACACCAGCTTAGGTAGAGTATTGAAATACGATGTGGTGGATTTCGCATCACTTTTTGCTCTCCTGTAATATGGGGAGGCACCTCAGACAGCGCCAACGAGGCGTAAATCAATAGCTTTGGGCAGAGATTAATTCTCAACCTTACCATCCTCCATTCTAATCCACGTTTTCTCAAAGTATCGAAACACCTTAAACACCGCCAATCCCTCGCAAACAGCCCTCCCAACCGCCCAACCCAGCGCCTACAACCGCCCCAATCACGTCGTCCGTCTCAAATTCATGCAGTCCGTTTCTAAACATCACCACCGCCCCATCAAATCAACTCAGCGTGCCACGCATGAATGAATCATGTTTCCATTCAACCACACACGTCTAGCCCTGTTTCTCGAAACGCTCGCCCGTCGCACCCGCCATCGCACACAGCATGCACAACGTGTTTCCCAATGTCACACAGAAGTTTCTAGAGTTTCGCGAGCTGAAACACGGCGGCGCGGGCTAAATACTTAGTTGTGATTGGCTAAGGGGGGTACACATTTTCGTGCGGCGCGGCCAATGGGACGGCAGGCTGCACGAGGGCGGGGGGTGATTTCGGGATGAGGGTGGTGTTATGCATGTGGTGTTTGAGGCGAATGCGGCACGTTGGTAAGGTGGATTTTGCGTTTGAGTTTTTCTTTGGGGGTTTTCTGCTTTGCTTGGCTTTGCGCTGTGGGGCGGGATGGCGGCAAGGAGTGGGTTGCATGCGGGTGGGAGGCACGGGGTGGGTTTTGGGGTAGGGAGGGGGATGTGATGGGGTGCGGCGAGGCGCTGGGGTTTTGCGCGGGTAGGAGGGGAGGTGGGCAATGGAAGGGATGGATGGGTTGGAGGAGAAGCTTGTTATTGGGTTTACAGGAGGCGAAGTATGTGTGGATGAGGCGTGGTAAACGCTGAGACTGTGAGGAGCTTATGTCTAATTGTAGAACTACATGTGTGAATACTTCGAAGGGGTTGCTGCAAGATGAGTGAGGATGACTGTGAAGATACAAAGGTGAGTTGTCCATACGGATAGGAACCAGATTGAGCCAGAGCATCAGTGAGCGTCTCTCACGCGGTTCAAAGTGAGAGTTCGTGTTGGCAGCCAAGTGCTTGGAAGAGTTAGAAGAGGCGAAGCAGGTGCCGGATGCAGGATGAGGGTGTATTTGGACGTCAGCATTCCGGAACCCGTGATCTTGGTGTTGCTGTTCTATGAATACATGCCCCCTCGTATACGTCCCTGAACCCTTCACTGATGAGGCTGAAGCAATTCCCGGTGCATCCTTTCTCCTCTCCAGACCTCCAGCATAAATCCCTTTGGAGGTTACGTACCAGGCCCCTTGGCAGCCCCTCGGTGGTGCGTTCTCAATCCGGTCCCGAGCACAGGGGGCTGAAAAGAGCCGTCGACGCCACTGATGGCATCCCCACAAGTCATGCTTTTAAAGGAGTCGTAAGCCGGCTCCGCAACCTTCTGGCCATGATTCTTCGCCGCAACGCTGTCTGCTGTGCCGTCCGACTGCAACACCACAGTTCGACGACGACCGTGCGAAGGCGGAGATGCGACTGCTTCTAGTTCCCAAGGTGCGACGCGAGGACTTGACACAGATTGGCGATTGCAACCAAGCCATGGGGAGACTCCTCCAGAATCCTGTGCGGAGATGATAGCCACGAATCAATACCGCACGGCCATGGCGATGCTCCCCGGGTCACGATCTTGACAAGCGACGACGTCCTGGTCCAGTTCGAGCACAGTCGACGAGGCGAGCCATGGGGTACGTCTTTGCTGGGAGTTGCCCAAGAAGGACAGCGGCTGAGGCCCTTGGCTAGCTCTCGCGGTTGGCCTGGTGTCGAGTCCCGGCGCGGCTTCGCCCACGACCCCTGATGCTCCCGGCCAGTCTTTTCGCTGTGCCTGGGTGCCTGGCCGCTTTTTCTGCGGGAGGCTGCGGGTTCCTGAGCGTCTCAAACGGCGGCGTTACTGCCCCTGTCCTGCTGTCAGCACAAGCTTTTCCTGCTCAGATCTTCACCCGTACACGGCGCTCCCATTTTGGCCACCACACGTTTCAAGCCCGGCGCCAGCAACTAGACCGGGAGCGCCTGGCCAAGGCGGGCAACTCCCGTCCTCTCGCAGGCCGTGTGCTGGCTGATGCGGCGAGACGCTGGCCGTGAATCAGAGCGATTGGCGGCTTCCACGCGCGCCGGCCCCATCAGCCCCCCCTGGACGACGAAGATTGCGTGGCTGACTGGTGAAACGGACAGCTCCAGGGAAACGCTGCTGTGAAGGCTGCACGCTGGTTTGCTTGCTGGCGTGGTCACCGCCGCCCCCATGCCAGCGCTGTGTCCACCCCCTTCGGAATAGATATCAGGCCCGCCCCAGTCATTCCTCTTGCTTCTCTCCTCACCCAATTCTCTCCATCCACCAGTGCTGTTGCTGTCATTCTTTTTGAGCATTCGCTCGTTCCATTCACTTGCCTTCCCTTGAAGCGCATCACATTCTCTTTTCCACAACACGCAACGCCCTGGTCGGCTTCCCACTCTCTTCGCGCTCCAGCAGCTGCACTCGAATTCCCTGTCCATAGCACTCCCACACAACTGTTCACTACAAACCCTCGTCCATATCAAACCACATACCAAACTACACCATGTCATCCTTTACCAAGTTCGGACTCCTGTCCCTGGTCTCCTCTGCCATTGCGGCCCCCTACAACTACCGTCCTTCCGGCTACCCAGCGGGCACTGGTGCTCCCTATGGCATGAACACTACCGGGCCATACGCCCCGACTGGCAGCGGCTTCCCGGCCTCATACCCAGGCACCTCGACGACTACGACGACCATTGACCTCACCCAGACCGTCGTCTCCACAGTCTACATGAGCGCGGTTCCAGTTACTTCTGAAGCTGCAACTGTCGGTGCCGAGGCCGTCTCCTCTGGAGACGTCTGTGGTCCCGAGACCATCACCGTTACGGCCACCAACGCTGTCACCGTCACTGTGACTCCTGGTGGCGGTTATGAAGCTGCCAGTTCGTCAGTTGTTGCCGCTGAGGCCGTGCCCTCCTCATCCTCGTACGCCGCCTACATCCAGCATGGTCACCACCATAGCCATAGCTCTAGGTCGTCCGTCGCTGCTGTTAGCTCTGCCGTTACGTCCGCTGCGTACACTCCTCCAGCATACACCGCTCCGGCATACACTCCCCCGGCGTCCAGCGTTGAGGAGGCAGTTAGCTCCGCCGTTGCAGTCCCCAGCGTCTACGTCCCCGTGAGCTCTGCTGCCGCTGTTGTCTCTTCGGCCGCTGCCGTTTCATCCGTCGCCAGCGCCGCTGCCTACTCTTCCGCGGCCGTTTCTTCTGCCGCCACCCCGTCCACAACCTCCACCCCCTCCACCAGTGGCACCAAGCGAGGTCTCGCATACAACGATGCATCGCTCACCACCTGCTTCGAGAGTGACAACTCCATCGGTTGGGGATACAACTGGGCCCAAGTCTCCGACGGGCTCAGCTCCAAGTTCGAGTACGTCCCCATGCTGATCGACCTCCGCGACATGTTCACCAGCACCTGGGAGACCAACTACAAGGCGGCCCTCAAGGCCGGCACGACCAACTTCTTCTCCTTCAACGAGCCCGAACTCCCAGCCCAGGCCAACCTCACTCCTAAGCAAGCCGCCGATGCCCACATCAAATACATGAACCCCGTCAAGGCTGCCGGCGGACGCGTCGGCGCGCCCTCCGTCACCAACGGCGCGGCGTCCTCAGGCCTCGGTCTCGGCTACCTCGCCAATTGGGTCACTGAGTGCGCCGGCGGCTGCGACTACGACTTCGTCAACATCCATTGGTATGACTCGGCAACCAACATCCAGTACTTCAAGGACCACGTCACCGAGGCGCACACCCAGAGCGGCAAGCCTGTCTGGATTACCGAGTTCGCGGCTACCGGCTCTGACGACCAGGTCGCCACGTTCCTCAAGACCGTGCTGCCGTGGTTGGATGAGCAGGACTTCGTCGAGAAGTACAGCTACTACATGGTTGCGGATGGTGTGCTCGTTAGCGGCACCACTGCCAGTACTATCGGCTCCGTGTATGCCTCTGCTTAAGCGCAAATGGGCGTGTGACCAAATCTTCTTGAGGGGTTCTTGTGTATCAGGGTTAGCGTTTCGGAACTGGGTTATATGGGGATCGGTAAAAAGGGGCAAACGGGATCTTGGAGCCTTCTGAAATACTTCTTTGTACTATATTTGGGGTTGGTGATTGGGTGGTTTGTTGATAACATGTGGTCGAGTGGGGTTGGGAACGAGGTGCATGCGTATGTAGAAGCATCAGAAAAGAGCTACGAGAACAAACTTCATGAACCTACCGCTTCTTGGCTGGTGAGACTGCTGTGAATGAGATGGAAAGTATGTTGGGAGTCTGACTGATATATATGTGCACGTTTAGATGAAGTAAGCACAGCGCATCCTTCCCTTGCCTTTGACACGCCCCACTTCTCATTCTCTCGTTTGTCTTCAATACCTGTGTATCGTCATTTCGGTGTTGCGAGTCCCGACTCCGTGTCCGTTCTCGTGGTGCTCCTCAAGGACGCTCTGCACCAATAGACGATGAGCTTTTCTACGCTGTTTTTGAGTTCCTACGGAGCTCATCACTGCATGCTTAGCCCGTACTATCGCCCATTCTTGGCTGAAACTGTAGCTTCGTCACTCCTTGCGGATTGTGGCACAGCGTTCAGTTTTGAATCTGAAGATCGCGACGGTAAATCAAGCTTCTGATGCAGTTTTAACAGAATCCTGGAGAACACTCAACCAACTAGGACGCAGTCCCTCATCATTGTTATAGAAACAGGATGTCGTTCAAGGCTGGTATTGGAGGCGAAGTGGAATTGTTTCTTCGCACGTCACGTGATATATTTGTATTTGTACCCCGTATCATCGCCTTCCAAGAGACTCCCTCACTGTTTTCATGTTTCTTCCGACAGCGGCTAGGAGTTGCTGTGTCTATTAGCACGCCGATATCGCGTTTTCTGATCCCTTACTTTCAGCAAAGCCAACAGGAGAACACGAAATAAACCTATTTCCGCTCTGCTTCGCTGTCCGTTTACATATATACGGGATCCTCGTATGCAGTATTACATGTTGTCGATTCATCTTTCGAGGTGGAGAAGCTTACCTAGTTGATACCACTAGATAGTGAGATGTTTCAACTATCTCATCTTCAGTCTCCTTATCAACGAGTAAGAGGACAGTCCCCAGTCAACTACATCGGTCGAACCCAAGCAGATGGAGCAATGCAACTTATGCTCTCTTTCCTATCATGCAAATTACACTAACCAGCACCTCAAAAGACCCCTTTTCCTCGTCAAAGCAGCCATCTCGATTTCCCATTTCCTCATTCGAAACGCCCTTTTCCTAACGCAACCCAACATCTCAACCCTCACTTGATCATCCCCCACAACCCACAACACCAGCCATCCAAGCTACCAAACCCTAAACCACCCCTCTAATTATCCCCTACCCATATCTCCCCAACCGAAAGAAACCACCCCGACGCAGCCCCTTTCCCCACACGCCCCCCCTCGGCCTTCTCCCCGACGGACCAGATCGGCGCACATCACACACCTCCCTCCCACCCCACAGCACGCTACGCCCCCTAGCCGCCATTTTAGTTGGTCGCCGCATGCGCGGCCAGGTCGGCGAGAAGGCCTAAAACCCATCTCGCCTCCTCCGCACCTCCCTACCCCATGGTCGCGGATTGCGCGCGATCACATTGGCGAAAAAGCTTAAGTAGTATGGGGACCCCGTGTTTTCGCAGATACTAGCTACCTTGGTTGCCGGGATTGTTTACTTGCCTCAATTCTCGCTGTCAGAGAATTGAAGTCTTGAGGGTTGAGGCTTCTGTTTTGATTTTTGATTTCTTGTGGGACGTACGCATACGGATAGGGATAGGAATACCGCGGATATGGACATCAAACGCACCTCCCTCGACAACCACGTCGAGTCGTACGAGCTCAAGCAGCAGAACGCAAACCCAGACGACGAGTTACAGGCGCACGCGGCCGACTTCGCGCAGCGGGATGCCGAGTGGCATGCGTTCAAGACGAAGGAGCTGCTGTGGAAGATTGATGTGCAGTTGTTGCCGTGGATTGTGTTGATGTGTGCGTACGAAACGCCCCCTCTATCCCAGCTCTATCTACACTTATCAAGTACCCCCTACGAAGACCAGAAGGCAAGAGCGTGTGCATGTGCGTGTACGAGCTCGCTAACCCCCCCTCCCATCCAGACCTAACCAACTTCCTCGACCGCACCGCCCTCGCCCAAGCCCGCCTGGGCTCGCTGGAAGCCGATCTCCGTCTCAAGGGGACGGAGTTCAACACTATTACGTCGATTCTGTTCATTGGTTATATCTTGTTCCAACTCCCTTCTAATCTGCTCTTGACGAAGGTCCGCCCGAGCCTGTATCTGTGCGGTATGATGGCTATTTGGGGCATGATCAGCGCGTGCCAGGCGGCGACGCATTCGTTTGTCGGAGAACTGATGTGTCGACTATTTCTTGGTGCGGCGGAGGCGCCGTTCTTTTCGTACGTGAAATTAATATGTGGAAAGAAGAAGAACTGGAGCTAATGAATGGGGATAGGGGATGTATTTTTCTTATGTCGAGTTGGTATCGGGCGCACGAGCTCGCGCATCGGATTGCCATTCTTTATACTGGAGTCGCGCTGGCGAATATGTGGGTCACCGACGCTATCAATAAGATTCATTGGGTATGGGTGCTGATTGATCCCAGGTTTGGAGGTCTGATCGCAGCCGGTGTTTTGGCGAATCTGAACCCAGCGCATGGCATTGCGGGATGGCGGTGGTTGTTCATCATTGAGGGTACCGCTACATGCGGTATTGCGATGATAGCAGTGTGAGTTCGGTTTTCCAGAAAGTTCTCCGTGATGTGTGTCGCGAAGCTGACGAGATCCCAGTTTCTTCATGCCGGACTACCCAAACACGACGCGCTGGCTGTCGACGGAAGAGAAGCATTTTGCGCAATGGCGGCTGGCGCAGGACGTCCAAGGCGAGCAGGACGACCGCGACGCCATCACCTGGAAGCAGGCGTTGAAGCTCGCGTACTCTGATTACCGGCTCTACCTCTTCATGATCATGCACCACTGGTACGCCAATACCCCCTCCGCGCTCCTCCTCAGCGTACCTAACAAACCGTCAGCAATCTCCTCGCACAGTCCTTCACCTACTTCTTCCCAACCATCGTAAAGTCCCTCGGCTACAACCGCACCACCACCCTCCTCCTCACCGTCCCCGTCTGGTTCGCGACCCTCATCGCAACCCTCGTCGTCGCCTACCACAGCTCCCGCACCAGCGAGCGCAGCATCCACATCGCGTGCTGCATGGTCGTCGGCGCCATCGGCAACATCCTTGTCGTCACTACCCACGGCGTCGGCCCGCGCATGTTCGCCAAGTATTTAATGCCGCTGGGCATCTTGCCGCCGTTCCAGATGATCCTGGCGTGGATCACGTCGTCGTTCCCGCGGCCGCTGGGCAAGCGCGCCGTCGTGGTGGCTACGTGCGGCATGTTTGGGAACGCGGCGGGCATTTATGGCAGCTATATGTACCCGCCGAGTGATGGGCCGCAGTATGTTCCCGCGGGTGTGGGGCTGGCGTGCGTGTGCTTTTTGTGTGCGGGCATGGCGATTGTGATTAGGTTTGTGTTGGGGTGGGAGAATCGGAAGATGGCGGCGAAGGAGCAGGAGGAGGGGTTGCCGAAGGGGTTTAGATATATTCTATAGTGAGGAAGCTGGGTTGAAAGATTGAATTCAACTACAACGTAGAGGATGCCAGAAATGTAGACTCGAAGGTATGAAAGCGTACTCGATGAGAAGGACGCATAATTCGCCGATACATAAGCAGATAAATCTCCCGTTCCGGTAGCTCTTGGCAGTAGTCAGATGATAACAATTTGAATTGATCTGCTGCGTTTCGTCTCTTTGTATTTTGCAGCGGATACATGACCGTAAGTAAAGAAACCGCAGCAGAAGGCTGTGACGCCCCAGCCAACGTAGCCAATGACTGAGGTCATTGCGTAGAAATAACGAGTCTGTTGACTTAGCAGAGCAACGAAAGATAAACATACACGGTTCGCCTAAGCAGGACTCAACTAGCTGCGGAAAATGAGAATCCACAGAAGCGGCGTGGGAAGGAGGCGTAGGATGTATGAAGGCTGCTGCAGAATTTGAAGGCAAACGTGCATCCTCAGCCTCGCCGGGCGTAACACGATTTGAAGGCAGATATCTGGGAGAGGAGTAATGGATTCGGCTTGTATCGAACGTCGATCTGATTAACCGATACTTCGACGTGAAGGGAACGTGGATGGGACGAGACAGACGAGACAGACGAGACGGACGTGACGGACGAGACGGACAGGACGGACGAGACGGACGTAACGGAGGATGTGGTCAATATGGTCAGTGCCCTCCTTCCATGGCCCCGCTTCAGCAACACGACTCCCGCTCGAAATCTTACGAATTGTCACAGTTCAACGCCACCACGCAGAATGAGTCTTAAGATTACCGCCAAGGCTACTGAGGCACAGGCCAGAGCTGGACTTAACTCGACTGAGTGGAAGCGGTTTCTGGTAAGCAGGGATATAAGCCTAGCGTAGGCCTTGTTAACAAAGATCGGGCAGACCATCACAAAGCAAGAAGCGGAAAGACTTGCCACAGATCATCCGGAATGGACTCGTTGGACTCAGGTCTATGCAGACACCCAAGCGGACATCCAAGAGCGTGTAGTTAAACAACTGCTGGAGGAGAAGGTACATAGGATAGATGTTGGTGTCGTCGACTGGCGCATGACACAAGTCGTGCGGAAGGTCCATTGTTAGTTTTGATGCTATAATGGCTGTTATGCTGTTACTAAGTTAAGCTTCAGTGGCAAGAACTGCATCGCACAAGGAAACAAGCAAGCCAGCCGATCGACCCCGCGAGCCCCTGGCTGAGCAGCCACTAGCTTCAAGCAAGCCATATGATCCCGTAAGAGCAAGTGCCGTGCAGAATGGATAAACTGCCTATGTAACCCCCTAGAAGGGGCTAGCGGTAGATTAGCAAGGGGGATGAGGCTGTTCAAAGATTGTTTTAGATACCCTAAGTAGTTTGACAGAAAATGAAATTGCACCATTGATACTTGAAATGTTTGCACACCGAATGTCTTTCTAATGTGAGGCTTTTGCTCAACCAGTTTAGTTTGATGGTCCACGTCCCAACGATGTTGCTAATCTGAAGCAGAGTCCACATCTGTTTCCACGAAGCGAAAGGACGACGGTGACGAAAGTAATAGACGAAAAAAGGCTTCTGCATCTGAAGGCAAAGTCCCGGTTTCCGTTAGACATGACGAGAAATATGCTACAATGAGGGGCTAGGACACATTGAATACATTCAGTGTAGCGAGGTGCGATCCGGACATTGTTTCACCCGCCGTTGTGACTGGAGATTCATCCTATCGGTTGTCGAATGCGAACGCGGTATCGGAATACGTACCTCGAAGCAAGTCCATTGCAAAGTTCGGTGTACTATCCGCCATCCACATCCCAGCCAGCATCTAATCAAGCGTGTCTCCCGATCTAGGAGCTTTTGGCAGTAGTCAAGTATAGAGTGCAGAGTATATCATGCAGGGCGCTTGAGTGTGATGAATTTCTTACTTACCCATCCTTGGACCCGGAGTGCGGTTTGAACACTGTCGCTACTTCGATAAACATCGGGACTGCCCGCGAATTGTTTTCTAGCGCCTAACTACATCGTCCAGGGGTCCTTCGCTGTTTTTTCTGCTGTTCTACGCCAGATCGTGGTAATTGCGTTTTTGCTACTTCTCTTGCGGCATTGAATCTGGCCCTCAGTTGAATTGAAACCTGAAAGATGAGAAACATGTACTTGGCCGACGTTCCACATTTGTGCTCCACTCGGCTCTGTGGAATTGCACAATTGGAGATATTTTGCGAACTCTAGCATGGTCAACCTAGCTTGCCATCAATTATCGTTCAACTCCGCATGCCACGAAGCGCAGCGCGCCCGTTGTGAACGTATGTATCGCAAAGCGAGACTCCAGTCGAGGCCAACAGCCAAGGACTGATCAATCACCATTCACCAAGAACTGTTTCATTTAGTGACACTCGTCTGCTCGTCGTCGACTTTGGAATGCACCAGGAAGCTCTGTGTGAGACCTGAAGGAGCCGCGCGCCACAGCGCAGATAGCAGTGACGTCTAGGCCGGCCTTGTCTGAGCCGTCCGGTCCAACCCTCATGTGGCACAGTGATAGTGGCTCTAACAGCGATACCGACGGCACGGACGTTAGAATTGAGCTCGATCAGCTAGGAATCACGGTGGCTCCCGAGTCGAACCCACCGTCTAAGCGCAGAAGGATCCCTCCCCTGTGTCAAGTACCGACACGGTGAGCGGGTAAACACTCCAACTGTGCCTCTCTCTACCGAGAAACAAGAAAAGCTTGAAAAGCCATGGGCGGCTGCTACTGCATGGAAGGAGGGGCGCCTAAAGCAGAAGGTCGGGCAGCATGGCCTAGAAAAGAATCAGGGGAGAACGCTGCCGGGCCGTCGAGGGGCTGACTCTCGCTGCAGGTACCGATATGAATGGTGTCTCGCCGTGCAGGATGGCTGCAGTGCGACTCAGCTTCGAGGCATGCCAGCAGCGCGCAGGCCAGAGCGAGGGCAGAGAGCCCCCAAACCGGCCCAGTCAGAGTCGGGTCTGCGCGCCCTTATCTGTGTATCTGCGTATCGGCGTATCTTAGGGGCGGGCACAGGCGAAGGAGCTGGCGTGCACGCTGGCGATGCTTGAGGGATGGTGGCTTTTTGGGGTGGGAGGTGATGGAATGAGGCCGCGCGCATGGAAAGCGCTCTCGCCAAAGCAGAGAGCAAAAAGCAGCCCGACGCCACGCACGTTTCGAAACTACCACCTGCACCAGGGCCACCAACGGACGCCACGCCAACACCAACGGCTTGCATGCCCCCGCGCGCATCGCTGGGGTGGGGCGCCGAGGTGCGATATTTCTTGTTTTGTGGGAGTGCTGACTGGCTGCAGCAGACTCCGGCGTTTCTGCTTCGCTGCGGGTGAAGCATATTTTCGCCCTTCTGCAGGAACCCGCATGCCCCGGCGTTGCTCGCTGGAGAATATGTCGGGCCACACCTTCGGCATGCCGCAGGGGGTGCCAACTGAACGCCGCCCTGCTGCGAGTAGGCGAGGGGAAATGGAAGGGGTTCTGTGAGGGCTGGCCCGAGTGAAGGTTGTTGGCTGCATGGGCGAGGCACAGATCATGCCCCGGTGAGTACAAGAATGAGGTTGCTCCCACCCTGGCCACTCTCTTCTTCACTACTCCCAACAGCGTCCCAGTTGACTGCTTCACTCTCTCTTTGTCTTTTGCTTTCATTCCAGGTTTGATACCTGTGTCATTCCTTCTGAACCATCTTTGCGCCGTCACTCTTTGCCAGTATCCACGCTCCTTGGCCCAATATCAAAACAACAGCTTGCTGTGCAACATACGTCTGTAAACGACTCCACGATACCAACTGAAAAAACACAACGATTCCCACTTTAGACTCTTTCATCCTATCATCAACATGCTTCTCAAATCCCACATCCTTCTCCCCCTCATTTCCACTCTCCTCACCCCCGCTAGCAGCACCTTCGTGGTGCAATGCTTCTCGCGCCTCTTCGATGAGCGCGCCGACCCCATTGTGAACCCGGGTGCACCAGCTGGCCACGTCCACGCCATCGTTGGTGGAAATGGCTTCAACTTCAGCATGGACTACGACAAGGCCCGCGCCTCCACCTGCTCAACCTGCTACATCAAGGAGGACCTGAGCAATTACTGGACCCCCAAGATGTACTACCATGCCAAGAACGGTAGCTTCATCCCTGTCCCCATCAATGGTGATAACCAGTATGGGGACATGGGGGGGATGGCAATCTACTATCTGTGAGTGCACCCAGCCTCCATCAAGTAGAGAATTCAGCTAACACCACTCAGCAACCGCAAAGGCCCCGACAACGACAAGCTCCACCCCTTCCCCAAGGGCTTCCGCATGCTCGCCGGCGACCCCCTCCGTCGCGCCTCATCCACCGACTACGCCGGCATGGCCGTGCAGCACCAATGTAACGTCGCAGGCGGCCCCTTCATCAATCAAGCCCTGCCCACGCGCAAATGCGACAGCATCCGCACCCAGATCGTCATGCCCTCCTGCTGGGACGGCAAGAACCTCGACTCCGCTGACCACAAGTCCCACATGTCCTACCCAACCAAGTCCCCCAACAGCAACTACGACGGCGGACGCTGCCCAAGCACCCACCCCGTGCACATGATGACGCTCTTCTACGAAGTCACCTACAACACGAACCACTTCGCCAACGACTGGTACTCCGACAAGCAGCCCTTCGTCTTCTCCAACGGCGACGAGACGGGCTACGGCTTCCATGGCGACTTCGTCAACGGCTGGGACATTCCGACGCTGCAAAAAGGCATCGACACCTGCGTCGACGGCGTCACCGACTGCGAGGATAAAGTCTTCACCAAGCGCACCCAGGCCGAGACGCAGTCGTGCAAACTCCCCAACATGATCGCCGAGCCCGTCTCCGGCATCCTCGAGAAGCTGCCCGGCTGCAACCCCCTCACCGCGGGGCCCGCCTACGCCACCAAGGTCGAGAACTGCCCGGCCGCTAAGATCGCGGGCGTCACTACCGCCTCGCTCGGCGTCCCGGATCTCACGAAGTCGAAGGGCTGGAAGTATATTGGCTGTGGCACCGATGACGCGGGTAGCCGCACGCTCAATGGGCCTCAGACCTCCGGGCCGAAGATGACCGTCGAGACGTGTGTGGATTTTTGCAAGGGGAAGGGCTCGAAGTATGCGGGCGTGGAGTACTCGGGTGAGTGCTATTGCGGGAACAGCATCGCGGCGGACCGGGCGCCTGTGAAGGGTGTGGCGGGGAATTGCCTGATGAAGTGCAACGGTAACACGAACGAGATCTGTGGTGGCGCTGCTGCGATTAGTCTGTACCAGACCTGTGCCGGGGGTGCGTGCTCCAATGCTGTGAAGAAGCGGAGCCAGCGTCTCGCAGCGGGCCATGCGCATCATGCGAGGAGCCTAGTGGGGAAGTTGATTGAGGCGGCGTCGTAGATGCCTCCAGTCACTTCGCACCATATAGGAGTTGTTGGATTTACATTCAGGGTTAGGTGTTTCGAGGAGCGTGTGCGCGGAGGCACCGATTACATTCGCTTTGACAATGTGTGCTGGAGCTTGCTTTCCTTCTTCTTCTATTCTGTAAATACCCACTTTTGCAGCTGGACTGGCTATGCCGGTCTTTTTTCTTCTTCTTCGTCACTCGCTCATTCTTTTGGAGAGAGAGTTGTATAGGGGGTGTATCAAAACGGGGAACTGGACGGAAATGGGCTTTTGGAGCTTTTGGTGTATGAGTATGACTATGGGTGGGATGGAGTAGGAAAACATGAACCTTGGATAGAAATGAATTGGATGATAATGGGATTTGTGTTGAGTCTGCTTTACGGGTGAACATTGATATTGTGAACGGAGATGAATTGTTGATACTTGGGAAGGCACGGTGATGGTGCTGATGTGGTTGCGCCAGGCTCAGCAGAGTGAGGTGAGGATGGTGCAGACAATAAGGCACTTCGTGCGTACGATAAGTAAACGCATCGCGGACACAGCGTCTAAGTAAACTCCTTCTACGCGGTTAGATCTGTATCTCTTTCCACTTAAAGAGCCCAAAACGTGAAGGAGCTGGGTCAGCACAAGGCGGTAACGCTTCGTCCCCCTTCAACTAAAAACATTCCCAGATCTGACGGCATTACTCGATTTTCCGTGAGACGCAGCGTATACGCGGAGGGTACATGGTCGAATCGAGCCTCGGGCCAGGGTTCTGTTCTTTTCGCGTGTTGCATCCTTTTTGGGAGGTAATTCCCTTGACACCCGCTAAGCTCGCGATTAGATTGCTTTAGCAGGAACAATTAGAAGGGGAATTAGAAGGGTCGATTAAAAGGGTCGATTAAAAGGGTCGAATAAAAGGGTCGATTGCGAGGGTCGATTGAAAGGATCGATTGAAAGGGTCGATTTAAAGGGTCGATTAAACCGCCTAGCATTAATGAGTGGTCGGTCTTAATAAGCACTTCTTCCACGTGATCTCGTTCAAACTTCAACACTGGTTCAAACTTTCGCAATTCTGGTTCAAACTTTCGCAATTCTGGTTCAAACTTTCGCAGTTCTGGTTCAAACTTTGCATCTGTGCTCCACGGTTTCCTCGCACCTTCCTATCTCGGCCGTACACGTGACCTGGATCAAAGTTCGTAGGCGGGTCTCAAACTTATGTCTAAACACTCGGTACTGCACCCGTGCCCCAACTTCTTTCCTCAGAGCTCTTGCTAATTAGGTAATTCTTCGACAAGATATCTCTAGATGGATAGACTGCGACTGCCGATCAACTAGGTCTTACTCTCGGACGATCTGATCATAGAGAGGCTTGGGAGCCTGGCGAAGAGGACGTATGCAGTTAGTGCGAGAGGCTGCGAGTGGCCAGTGAGGATTCGAAGGATTGAAGAAAGCGGGTCGATGGGTTACTAACTAGGTTGATCGGTTTGTGGTGATGGTGATTATAACTTCCACTAATAAGTGGTTATTACCAATATAAAGTAAATGATACTGTTCATTACCTGCCTCTACTGCTTTGCTTTACCATCGTAAAGAAGTAGCTAGTTAAGAAGCACATATGCTCTTTATCCTCTCCAGTTTTCAGAAGCTAACCATATTCTATTTCAAGTGAGAAGATTATAGTGATGTATAGGAAAAAGAGAAGTCTTGAAGGAAGATAGAGCTATACACACGTGCCGGCCGTGTCTCTCTCCTCAACTCACCTTACCCCATCCACTGCACCCACCAACCTCTCCGCCGTCGCCCCAAAACTCTCCGCATCCCACCTCCACCCCCTACCCGCCCCCATCTGCTCCTCCAACAACCGATTCTGCCCCTCAACCACCCACTCCCGAACCCCGTCCTCACACCACTCCCAGCTCATCAGCGCACTCAGCCCCGTATGAAACGCGCCAATCGGCCGCCGCGCCCACGCATCCTCCCACATCTTGCAGATCTGCGCGCTGACGCCGCGGCACTCCTGCTCGAGGTCGAAGACATCCGCGAGCGAGCACGGGTCCTCTGATGGCAGCATCTGCAGCAGGAGTTTGTTGGCCATGAGGAGCAGAGACCAGAAGCAGGCGTAGACGACGGCGACGCGCCACGAGGTGAAGTGGAAGGAGGTGGGGACGGGAGTGGTGGCGAGGAGGGAGGGTAGCTCGATGGCGGCGCGGCCGTCGGCGAGGCGGGGGTTAAGGGCGAGTTCGAGGCGGTAGAGGGCGCGTTTGAGGTCGAGGAGGCGGGCGAGGAGGGCGGCGCGGGCGGAGGCGTGGGGGGAGTCGTAGCTTGTGGATGAGGGGGGGGATTCGAGGGCTGCGAAGGCGCTGAGGAGAGAGGGGAATTGCGCCATTAGGAGGAGGACTTCGGTGTAGAGGGCGTCGTCATCTGAGACGGCGGTTGTGTCGAAGGCAATGGAGAGCCATTCAGGCTCGACGAGGAAGCAGGGGCGGCGTTGGTAGATTGCGTGGATTATCTGGCGTAACGTTGAGCGAGAAGTTGACAAGTGAGGGTGTTGGGGAAACTACTTACAACAGAACCACGGTTGAATCTTAGAATGTCTTTTGCGAAGGAGTCCTGGAAGCTCTGTGGTCCTTGTAACTGTATCAGACGTCGAGCGCCTCCGACGTGGGTAAGGTATCTGTTGCCTCGTCTCGGCCCAGCCATCGCCTGCATCGATACATTAGTGTCTCATGCTCAAAGCTTATGATGTGGTTTAGATGTCTTACTTCAACCATGCTCAGCAAGACGGTGGCGCAAAGCGTGTTAGACGACAGGCCCTCTATCGGATCTTCCAACGACAGTTGGAGATTCTGCACAGCGCTAAGATACAGCTTTGGGTCTGTGATCTCCTCTGCACTTTTTCTGCGAATCAAGGACGCTTGGGCGCTCACTAGACACGCTACAGCAGCATCTAATGCAGCATTCTGGCCCAGACGGCGGGGCACATCGGTTATGAACGAACCAAAGGTCGAAAGCTTGTAGCCGTGGCCACCAGTTGACATGCCCTCTACCAGTGCTCGTGCTAAGTTCTCTACGACTGAGAGCGATGGCTGTTGTGGCATCAATGATCGTCGGGACGGCGACCGAGATTGGGCCTTTTGGGACGGCAGATCGTCTCCACTAGCACAAATCCTCCACTTGTGATACACACATCCGTTGGACCATTTCTCGTTCACGATTGTCATCTTCCCGCGTGATTTTGCGGTGTTCGAAGAAGTAGATCCAGCCTCAACCGAGTCTAAGCTGTCAAGACTACTCAAGGAAGAAGTTTCCAGTTCATCAGCGACGAGTCCTTGGAGCTTCGGTCCTACGTCTCGAAACGTGTGACGTGCAGGCTGTCCGGGACAGCATTTTCCGTTTTTTTGGCAGTTCGTACATACGGGCCAAGTCTCGTCACACTACTCGCGTCTGTCAGGTTGTTCTAGTCAGGCGCCAGGATAGGGTCAGGACTACGAACCTTGATCTTTCTTTTCCTGCAAATGATACATCCGGTGCTTTTTGGCACGCCAACCATCTAGAATGTGACTGTCGGGCTAATGCGGAGTATGCTTTTTGCTAATAGTCACACAAGGACTACTACAGATTTTTGCGCCAAGAAGAAAGAGTTTGCTCATGCGAGATCGAAGTACCGAAATAGCTATATAGACCAAAGGAACTGCATTTTGGACTCTTTTGTATTGGTATGAAGCTGCTGCTGCGGTGTGATCGCCATAATCGATGCAGCCCTAGGACAGTGGTCGCTGCTGGGGCTGCCGTCCGGGGGGCGAAGTAGTCGGCTATGCCAGTGCAAGGCTGAATTGAGACCACACGTGCTTCTCGCACAATGGTGCCCGATGCGGAAAAGATGACGAAGGTCGCGGCAGTATCCCTGCGGCCCTGCAGCCCTGCCACTGGTTATCATCAGCCCTACTCCAGACTACCGCAGGGGGATTGTAAAAAAGCCCCGAGTAATTTTCAGACTTGAGCAAACACTAGTGGCGAGGTCAAACACCGCAACTCGAGCCGTCACCGCCTTCTCTTAAATAAGGCCGGGTACTCCGATTTGGACACAGCTGCATGCTTGCTCCCCTTCCCTGGAGAGTTAACATCTTATCTACATACTGAATCAAGGATAGGAAATGGACAGTCGACTGATCGGTGAGTAGCTCGGGTTAAGCAATCAGCGTAGCGCTATTGGATTCGTATTTGAGGATAAAGGGGCAGCAACGATCACTGCAGCCCAATGAATAGAAAAGAAACGAGACGATAAGAAAGGTGCATCGTATTTACCGCTTCTACTTTCTTCTAACGGACTTCAAGACATCCGCTCTTCCGAATCTCATTTCCCCTTCTTCTCCAGCGTCCAAAGCTTTTCCATCTGATTGACAATCATAACCTCGGGTACCGAATCGTTGATGTTAGACACGATCCAGTGCTTGAATGAGGGCGGCAAAATCCACTGCCGACACCCAGACTTATCCAAACACGCCTTCGCGAGCTCCCTTGGAGTCATAACACCCATATTTCCCTGCGTTTCTGCCGGCGCGCCCGTTGTGTTTGTGGTGCCAACCACGAACCCCAAGACCTCGACATCGTGCCCTCGCGACTTCATCTCTCTCCCGAACGCAGCCGAAAACGTCAGATTGAACGACTTCGTCGCGCTATAAAGTACCGAGTACGGCAGCCCATACGTGGCCATAGAGCCCAGATTCATAACCAACGTTGGCGCATTGCTCTCTGCCGTCAGAACCGGTAGTAGAGCTGCTGTCAAGCGCACCGGAAATCTCGCGTTAACGTTGATGAGCGTGTCTACCTCGTCAACCGTCGTATCTGAGAATAGTTCGAAGACTCCTTTGCCGACGAGCGGGCCCCCGCCGCCAACATTGTGGACTAGCACTCTCAATCGGCCTCCGTCTGGCAGGCTCGTGGCCTTTTGCACAACGTTGCGGAGGCCGGCGTTGTCGTACGCGGCGGCGTCGGCGACGGCTGTCTCTACAGATCGGCCGGGAAACTTCTGGAGCAGATCCGCTTGCACGCGTGCTAATTTCTCGGGGTTTCGGCCGTGGAGAAGAACATTGAAGCCGCGGGAACAGAGTTCGTGCGAGAAACCGAGGCCGATGCCGTCAGTGCTTCCCGTGACCAAAGCCCAGGAGGGGTGCGAGGGATCCGTGGAGAGATACCGAGAAACAGATGTTGGCCGAATGAAATAAACCCAGGTCAAAACGAGGAGGCGGTATAATATCTTCAGGGAATACAGAAGGCCAATGCATGCCAAAGCGGAGATTAGAGATGCCATTGCAGTAATATGTGGTGGCGAGGACTAGTATAGAGCGCGGTCCTTCCCTCGTGATGGTTTAGGAATTTTCAAGGCTGCAAGGGGTTGCATCGACGTCAACGGTATATTTGAGGGTGGAAGGGCGTCTGGATGTCGCATGGCCTCTTGGCGGGGCGGTCACCGAGTCACCGAAAAGGCGCTCAAATCCTTCCGCTCTTCTCCGGCTGCCAAAACGCACAGATGTAGGTAGGTTCCACTTGAGGGTGCATATACGAAAGGGGCCGTCGCACCTAAGAGCAACCGAGGGCGAATGGTGTCGTGCAGCGTATCTGCTGGCTTTAATTAAGCTGGAAATGGCTGCAAGTAGTGCAAAAGAGTAGGTAATATTTTACCTATCAAAGGTCCCTAGATAAACGACCTGAGTACTAGCTACAGTCACAGGCCACAAGTCTGGGCACATTGGTTCGCCACTGCTTGGGGCTCCCCTGCAGGATTATGAAGATCCTAGAGTGATGTCGAGGTTCAAGCAGTGTAAATTAGACTGCTTCTTGACTAATTGGCTACTTAGTAGTCACGCTACCCCCAACAGTGGTATCGAGTGAGCAAATTGGATCCAACCTGTAATGAGTTGATGTGCCCAGACTTAAGGCCTAGTACTGTATGTGCTCCTCAGTCGACCTACTCGCATATATTCAATCGTGTACTTTTCCGTCGTACGGAGCCAGCCCGCACAGATTTCCAATGCCTTCAACCCAACCTTGCAATGCCGATAATCAAAGCCAAGAATAACTGCTCTCAATGCATTGAACGGGACCGAACCGTGGTCTCAAAGGTAATGCTGGTATTCCGAAAGGGCAGGTGTGGTCAGATTGCTGAAGAATGGTCAGGCGTTATCGTCCAATGAAATAGTCGGCGCGCAAAGAACTAATGCTGCGTAATCCAAACGTTGAGCCGCTGCAGTAACCAACCATAACTCGGTGATAAAAGCACAGATCATTCAGAGCCGTTGGAGTCCTCTTCGTCGCTGGGCGCGACTTTCTTAGTCTTCTTTCCCTTTCCCTTTTGGCCCCCCTTCACTGCCTTGGCCTCCTTCCTAGTGACTTGGTCCTGCACTCGGTCCCTCTCATTCGCCCCTTGAATCTGGAGATCCTTTTCCAAGTCCAGAAATTCCTTCGATTCAAGGTCCATACCCACAAGACTCTCCAGGAGCTTTATTTCGCGGGCGTATATGCCCTGGTCTTCGCTTTTCTTGCCGTTGGCAGTGACCACCTCTATCGGAGTCTCCAAGACCATTGGGAGTCCCCAGAGTCTTGGCTCATTGACGAGATTATGGAAAGCACGCAGGCCGAGGAAGCCGGTACCGATGTTAGCGTGGAGATCCCGATAGCTCGCAAAAGGAGCCTTGGAGTCGTTGACGTGGAGTGCTTTGAGGTATTTGAAACCAACGGTTTGGTCAAACTTCTCCATAGTCGCCTTAAACGCCTCTGGACTTCGAAGATCGTATCCCGCAGCGAAGATGTGGCAGGTATCGATACAAATACCAACACGAGACTTGTCTGTGATGAGGGCAATGATGGCTGCGAGATCCTCGAAAGTGCCTCCCACCGTATTTCCCAACGTTGCCATCGTCTCTAGGACCGTAATGACGGAACCACTGGTCTCATTGGCGTGGGCACGGTTCAGGTTACTGGCGATATGGGCAATGGCATCTTCTCGAGTTGAGCTGGCGCTGTTGCCTGGATGGAAGTTGTATAGCTTGATGCCAAGCCTGTGGCAGCGGTTAAGATCATCAAGAAAGCAATCGTAGGCTTGAGTGGTGCGATCTGCGTCGGTATGCGCCAGATTGACTAGGTAGGATCCATGGGGAACAGCAGTCTTCGAAGGCTCGATCTTGTGAGTCTTGCAGGCTCCATGGAATAGCGTAAGATGTTCCTCCGAGAGTGGAGGATTGTTCCATTTCCTCTGCGACTTGAGAAACAGTGCAAATGCATTTCCACTGGACAATGTTAGAAAGGATACATCAGAGCCGAGTCCAGATCGATGTGGAAACTGTGCGCTACTAACCCAATGCGGACGCAGTTTGCAATGGTATTATGAACGCCTACAGTCAGATACGTTAGTGAGAAACCTACATGAAAGACGCGGTTTCGCTTACCTCCCGCAGCACTGACGTGTGCACCGACTAAGAGCTTCGATCCTACGGTCCTCGCTGCTAACGGCATAGTCTCAACTGCCTTTTTTGATGTCGTCTTGCGCTTGACTGGGGTTTTGGGTTTGACGTTGCCGTTCGGCTCCTCATTGTTTGGCGAAGCTGATTCATTCGCAGCGCTTTTGTTCGCAACAGAAGCTTTAGCCTTGGTCTTGCGGACTTTCTTTGGGGTGGTCTCTGGGGATGCTTCCAAGTCTTTTCCTTGAGCGGCAGCTTTGGTGTCGACGGCCTTCCTAGCACGTTTTGCTGGCTGCGTTGGTGTTGCAGCAGCTTTGCGTTTCTTTCCCTTCCCTGTTACCTCAACGGGGGTCTCGACTACTGTCTCGACTGTTTTCTTGACTGTTCTCTTGACTGTCGTCTTGACCTTTGCAGTTTCAGGTGGATTTCCAGTCGACGGAGTGGACAGGGGGTCTGGAGAGTGGCGTCTCAGCATTGTCGCTGCGGCGTGCACCAAGAGGGCGGATGAAGTAAGTAGAGCGTATACTCACTGCTGCATAGCAGGGTAATAAAATGGCAGGCGATGCTAGGTGAGGTGGTTGAGTGGAGGTGAAGATTAGACGGAGGCTGGAGACGCGACGTGATGAAATCGATGATACGCGCGCACGTGACTAAACTTCACCTTTCCATGAGGTGAACCAATCAGAAGTGATGGTAGCCACTTCCGCATCTCTAGCCTTTGAAGTGTCTACGTATGGACTAGTAAATCTATACCCTCTAATGTCTTTACATATGCCGCGCTAAGTTCTAGAGAGAAGAACAACGCAACGTCTTGTCCATGCCCTCTCAAGATGCTTTTAGGCATCTCTCGGAACTGGAGTTAGCAGTATCCGCTGCTATACGTATACGCCTTCGTACACACCATACGCAAAGGACGCGTGAGACAAACTGTGACTACGGCATGACCGGTATAGGCTGGTAGCAAGTCAGTCATGAGATGTGGCCGTCTATTCATTCACTCGGCGCCGGTCGGGCTTCACAGGCTCGGTAATCTGCCACTTTGCTCCCGAGTCCGCGCCGCCAAGAATGCTGCGATGGCTCGCGCGGGTGACACTTCGATCCGATTGTGAAGTCCCTCACGCCGTTATTCGCCCGCCGCTCTCGTCAGACCAGCTCCAGACGAACCTCATGGAACGCCGCTGCGGATGCTCGCGGAGCCTTAAAGGCCATGTGGCCTTCTGCCTTGCCCGGCCTCAGAAATACATATTCGACCGCTGAATCTCGGCATCTGACACCGATGTCATCTTCTGTTGGCAGCGCGCTACCGGTCCAACTCCTCAACCACCACGAAACTACCCACAACCCACCTTGAAATACCTGTCAGGCCTAAGGCCTTTTCATTGATCGTCTTGTCGAAATCATTGCAGGAATATCCATGCCAGCACCTGGATTAGCAGACCAAACCCCTCTCCGAACTGCGAACGGCGCAATGTCCGCCGCCGCGTCGTTAACGAATGGCAAGCCTGCGATGGTGTATGCCCTCAATGGCGCCTCAAAACGAAGAAACGACGGCGGTGACTGGACCCCAGAGTCGCCTGCATCCTCCGTATCCTCAGGAATGACCGAAGACTACGACACCCTACAACTCGACCCCGAGACCTTAATGCGAGGCAGCCATGGAGGCGGAGTTGAAGAAAAGGATACACACTCAGAGGAGGGCTCGACAAGTGTTGAGAGCAGTGTGGACGGCGACAAAGCCTACGAGCCAATTCACAGCCGTTCTTCCATCCCCGTTCCGTCCCATTCGACACCTTCGCCCAAGGAGAAAGGACATAAACGGCCAAAGAGCATACAGGTTATATTAGAGAAAACAAACAAGAAAGGGAGATACACCTTGACGGCAGACGATCCAGATATACGGGAGATACTCAGACACAGGATTGAGCAAGATGCGTCAGACGGGAAAGGCAAGAGGAGGTCGCGATTCCGGGATCTGGTCTTCACGCGCCAATTCACGACATTCGACCGCCAAAACCCTCTCAGCTCTCAGTCTCCGTTCCACGGTTTTTTTACCCTCTTCTGGCTGGCTATGGGCCTTCTCCTCATGCGCGTCGCAATGCAAAACCTGAAGGCGCAAGGCAGCATCTTTGGCGGCGCCGAGATCCTGCATATGATGGTTGATCGCGATCTGTTCGTCATGGGAGTTACCGATGGTGCCATGGCTTTTGCCACGATGCTGTGCTGGGTCCTTCAGAAGATCATTTCGAAGGGATACCTGACTTGGAATGGCTCTGGTTGGATCATCCAGTCGCTGTTCGAAGTTGGTTTCATCGGCGGTGTTATTGAGTGGACGTTTTATCGCGACTGGCCGTAAGTCCCTGCAGTCCAAGACCATTGGGTATGCTAATGATATATAGTTGGACCCATACTGTATTCATTGTACTCCACGCGTTTGTATTTTTGATGAAAATCCACAGCTATTCGTTCTATAATGGATATCGTAAGTCGTTCTAGCCTTCTCCTCGCCCATGAAACCTCTAACATCTCTCAAGTATCACAGGTTTACCGTCGGAGATCCCTCCTCGAGCAGAAACTCAAGCAGCTCGAAGACATGGAGACTATCGACAGTCCCTCAGGGGTTTCGAGCCCTCGTATCTCTTTCCAGTCCACGGCTGTTGACCACTCTAATCCAAACGACGCATTTCAACGACGCCGCTCTGTCGGCTCCAAAGCCTCTACGAACTTCCAAACAGAGCAGTCTGAAATCGCTCTTATGGCTTCCACCATTGAATCCGGAGAACCTCTCGACGCCGACCAAGTCCTCGCATTCGGCCGTGTCATAAAATCCGAAATTGCTGGCCTCACCGACGAGCTCAAGGGCAAATGCACGCACACAGCCAACAGTTACCCCAACAATCTCACCCTGTCCAACTTCGCGGACTGGACTTGTCTCCCCACTCTTGTATACGAACTCGAGTACCCACGCCAGGACCGCATCAACTGGTGGTACGTTGCCGAGAAGGGCAGCGCAACCCTCGGAGTCATTTTTGTCATGATCATCATCTCCCAAGCCTACATCTACCCCGTCGTGGCAGAGACAGTACACGCCAAGGAGGCCGGCATGAGCCTGCAACAGCGGTGGCGCGACTTCCCGTGGGTCGTGTCGGACATGCTGTTCCCGCTCCTCCTTGAACAACTGCTCTCCTGGTACGTGATCTGGGAGTGTCTGCTCAACGTCCTCGCCGAAGTCACCTGCTTCGCGGACCGCGGCTTCTACGGGGACTGGTGGAATAGCGTGTCCTGGGACCAGTACGCCCGCGACTGGAATCGGCCTGTGCACAATTTCCTCCTTCGCCATGTGTACCATTCCAGTATTTCGGCGTTTCATCTCAGCAAGTCTAGCGCGACGTTCGTGACGTTCTTGTTGAGCGCTGTCGTCCACGAGGTGCTCATGTTCTGTCTGTTCAAGAAGGTGCGGGGGTATCTCTTTGCGATGCAGTTGAGCCAGATTCCGCTTGCGGCGATGAGCAGGACTAAGTTCATGAAGGGGAGGGACACGCTTGGTAACCTGATCTTCTGGATCGGGTTGTTTGTGGGGCCGAGTTTGATTACGAGTTTGTATCTTGTCGTTTAGGGGATATGAGAGTAGTCCGGGGTAGACTTGGCGTTTATCGTGGTATCACTTCTCCGCATTCTGGTAATGGTAATCAGGGCTATGGGCAAGAGTTGGGAAAGGATTAATACCCCGGATCGTGTGGTGCAAGGAAGTGTACGGGTGATCAGTATGGCTGGGAAGACAATTCATAGGCAGTGCGCAACAAATGCAGTATCTCATCCAACCCCTGGTATCTGGCCGGTGAAGACCATGAAAGAGCTGCCTGGGGTACGCAAATCGACCTGAATCCTTTGCCCTGATTCAAGACGTAAGGCAATAATATGCCCAAATCGACTTCAGATCGCACGGACTGGCTCCACTTTATACATCGCACATCACCCAAATCGACCTGAATCCTATTCTCTGATTTGAGATGCAAGACAATAACATGCCCAAATCGACTTCAGATTGCACGGACTGGCCCACTTTACACATCTTTACAGCCGCAACATTATCCCTTTTTCTATGATCTGATCTGGGGCGTTCGGATGCTTACATCCTAGAAGCAGGTATAAATCGGGCGTGAAGAGGATGTAAAAGATTATCGAGATCGCGGCGCTTGACAGATCTGAAACTATGCGTAGAGGAGTCAACGCAGTCAGGCGTTCCATTCTCTATGTTCAATGGGGGCCAGTTCAAGGAGAAGATCCTTGTAGCTAAGGATGCGGCACGCAAATGTATTGAGGTTGTGGAGCAGTTACCTTCTTCGAGAGCTGCCGTGCCGTGAGGTGGCTTTAAAAGAGAGATGCGATTACGACATCGACAGCCTGTGCGACGAGCGATCTAGAGAGGGTTCGGAGTGTTTGTTTTCGGCTATCTTTCAGGATATAAGGACTGATGCTTGGAACGCTAACGGATATTATTTTTGGTAGGAAATGCGGAATAGACTTGGACAAGGCTTTTGTTCATGGCAGGATAGTTGTAGGAGATCATAGACAAGTTGTTCATTGAGCTTTGAATTTATATTACTTAATTTCTGCGTAGGAGTAGTTTGAAGCTAAGTGATTGGTTTGAGTGAAGAGAATAAGAGCACTGTTTGATATATTACTTACTTCAAAATGTCTTCAAAACCCTATGAATGTTTAAGAACCGCACATGGGAACATTCTCTTCTTCTACACACTTCTAAACACCTTACACGTGGAGGTTCAGAACGAGTGCTGCTTGCTAAATAGTTCTTCCACAAATGTATGCGTGAGATGATTGCTAGAAAGCAGATGGCATACCCTCGTAGAAGCGTAATAAACATGACGCATGCACAGTCATGGATACCTACCGTTTAATTATATCTTTCTCGATTTGCCTCGATGAGTTTACCGATTCTCGGAGTAGTGGCCTTCCGCCTCGGTCAGAATTCCCGACATCGAAGCACGCAAGACAGCAGCAAGAAATATGAAATCATCTCCATTTCGTCTCTCGAATCCAGAACGCATGACCTCCCACGCAGGATATTCATGTAACCGTCCAATCCAACATCATGCAAATCCAGGGTATCAAGCCGCGATCCTTTTCCACCCAAAGCCTGAAGCGCCGCAAGGAAAATTTATACAGAGCTCATACCAGCAGAGTCCCAGGAGAAATCTAGAAAAGAGAAGAAGAAAACCAACGCCTGAATATGCTAAAACCACACTTGCATGTATGCAGAGTGGGAGGAAAACGCCAAGACCAATGCAAAAAGCCAAATGACATGAATGAAAATCCAGCGGAAAGTTAGGACGCCAGAATGTGAATGCGGAGAACAGTGACGCGATCAAATTCCCAGAGAAAGAACTTGGTCGAGGACCGAGTTGAGAGACCCTTGGTCAGCTGGTGAGCCACCTTGCCATGTTAATTCAGCGTCGTCAAGTGCAGCGTCAGCACCAGCGCCATGGCCAACACCGTTAGTGAGGCCTTTGGCAGCACCGTTGACGCCGTTTACTCTTTCTCTCCGGTCCGGTGCTCTAGCTATCTCGTCCCCAACTTCGCGGCCCTCGAATTCGACGTCTAGATGACCGCCATTTGTGATCTGGCCCGCGATTAGGGGTACTTGACCGAAGTAGCCGTCGCCAAGTAAGAGGACGAGTTTCAGGTCTTCCATGCTTAATGGTGGTCTCGCGGCGGCAGACTCAACCTCTACTGGTAGTCGGCCACCGGGGTTCTTAACCACTTCGCCGCGAGCAAACTTCTCTTCTTCGGCCTCCAATCGTCGCTTATAGCTAGCGGTCTTGACATATGGCGCGCCGTTTGAAGAGACGCGACCGAGAATATTCGATAGTGCTTCCTTGATGTACGCCTCTGTAGCAATATTCAAGAAATCCGCAGCACCTGTTGCTGCGCCATTTGCGAGACCCTCCTCGTAGCATATGGGCACCATGCGTGCAGCAATAGTTTCGCGGTCCGGGAATTCGTTCGTTTCGCTAAATAGAGGTTGGGCGTACCGTTTCCGGATTTCAAGGTCCCAGTCTGTCAGGTGATGATTAGTATAAATTTGATAGGTAGACCAGTGAAGCGCATATATGAGAGAGAGTCCTACTAGTCTTGCTGTATCCGCCCGCGGACGCAGGACCGGTGTCGGGAGGCTTGATTTGCCGCGCGGTATGATAATCCATCATCGTCTGTTGAAAATTGTCGTAAGGCGACGCCTGTCGCAAACGCGATGTCAGCTCTCTAGACCAATATAACTCCAACCCATCATCTAATAGTGTAGCGTAGCTGAACCCTTACATCTTGAAGTGTCTTTAGCCTCTTCCGCTCCCTCCTTGGCAGCTGCATGATTTCCTTCTTTAACCTCTCCTCCCCCTCATCACCGGTCGCAGACTTGGTAACAGCAGTCGGCTTGTCACTCGCGCTGACCCATGTTGCCACGCCCGGTTCTGGGGGGTCTCGGTACGTGTTCCCATATATTGCGGTTATAAACTGATTGTGGAGGTGTTCGCGCGCGGGATCGCAACATATGAAGGGGTCGATGCGACGGGATAGCTCCTCCTGGTTGAGCTCGCCTGGGAACAGCGTCAGCTTTGATATTCAGGGTCCACAGCAACAGGCACATCAGCTTGGATGAAGAGAGCCAGTACCTATAACGAAACATCTTATGGCTTCCTTGTAAATGGTCCAATCAGTGTCTCCAACGGCGGACTTGAGCGCCGTGTACAGCGGCTCGAGATCAATGCGCGGAGCGGTGACTGTAGGCTTTCCCACCGGTTTGACAGCAGGCGCAGCGGTTGGGAGAGATTTGGAGGAGATGATGGGAGTCGAGGTCGACACGGTGATGGTGTCGGGGCGGATGGTGCCCGCCATGGCTGGCGACGCGGAGGGTGAATTGCGACAGCGCGCAGGACGCGAAGCAACGGTTTTCGTGCAGTTTCAAATCCCTGGCAGGTCCGCGGAGGTGAGCTATGAGAAAGTCTGATGGAGAAAGGCCGGGTTATTGATGGTGGGCGGGGGAAGTTGATGGCAGAAGTGCGAGGGCGGCCATGTGGTGGTTGCGTGAGGTTGGTGATGCGGTTGGCCAGGCGGAGGTGCCTTAAAACTCCGGTGGTTATAGTCGCGAACAATAGAACAATCACTGAATTGAGACTAATTCCTACAAAACACCGCGGGCCTTGCATGATGGCTAATCGTGATGTTTCATGGAGAATAAACTGATCATGGCGGTGCTATTAGGATACAAGTTGGCTACCAATTGTGGTAAGATCATTATCAGAATCATTCGGATGATTCTTTCACCATTTTGTAGCCACCTTCGCACGTCACAACAAAATAATCATGGCTGTTTCACGTTTATATATTCGTACAAATACACCATAAGGCTACCTCTCATCAATCATTCTAGGCCATTTGCGGATGGGTATTCCCAAGCAAGATTTCTATATGTAAACAAAAAGATTAGCGCCATTCAAATCCATTCCAAAACTTGATGTATTGCGCCAATTCATGGAGACCATGTAAGAAGGTTTGAGAGAACTAAACAGGTATCTTACCATTGCTCCCATCCGGAATCTTCGTATGCTGGTGCTTCCTTTTTGCGATAAAACCCGTCACCGAGTAGAGCACAACCACACCAATCTGGGGAAGCATCGCTAGCAGGATATAAGCAGCAATGTTCCCCGTAAACATATTAAATATCTTCGTGCGGTTCATATTGCTGGAAGTGTCAAGCGTAAAGCTTGCCAATAGCGAATAGATAACGCGCATGAATAACAATGGTATCGCGCCCCCGATGGCAGGTAGGAGGGTCCGTTGCGGCTCGGACATGATTGAGCGCGCGCTCCAATAGCGAGTCAGGCCATATGTGATTCCGAGGAGAGCAACGAGGAGGATACAGGAAGAGACCTTAGAGTAAGTGGCGCCGCTGTCGTATTTGGATTTGTTGATCTCGCCGTTGCTGGTCGGTGCGCGATTGAGACCACCCATTACGCCCAGTGCAACCGCGACGATGACGACAAGATGGATGAGGCGGAGGAAGTGCGGAAGGTTGGTGAAAACACCGCGGACGCCTCGTTTCGAGGACGTAGTAGTTTTTGTGGGGGTAGATCCATTGAAGAACGAAAGGGTAGCGCTGAGGAGCGGACCGAGGGCGACTTGATAGAATATTTGCGTCGCAACTTGGAGGCCGATGGACGCCTTGGATGGGTTTTCGTTCTCATAGATAAGGAGGGATGCGCCAGTGATTTTAACTGCAATAAATCAGCACAGCACCACGTGAAATGTGGGAGTGTACTCACCCATGCAAAAGAGACACATAAATAACCATCCGGTGTGTTGACGTACGCCAAAGTGGACGACGTTGTGTATTGCAGGGGCTAGAAGGAGGATATATACGGCGACTTCGATGACCGCAACGATGCCATGGCTTGAGAGCGCCATATCGACGGTTGGCAAAAGCTAAGGAACTCAGAAGAGCCGGGGAAGGCTGTCTTTTAGGAATAACGGAACGAACGAGAAGAGATGCAATAAGGCTGAGGTAGGGGCCAGAAACAAGTTGCAATAGCTGACAATAGAAACGCACTGAAAGTAGTCGTTGCACTGGATAATGGCCCATGAGACAGCTGCCCGCATCTTATATGTATTCCCCCTCATATCAACTGCAGGGGCGGTCGTCATTTCAAGGTCGACGCCAGTCCGCGACTTTGCTCGGATTCAGCTTGGTGTTGTCACAGCCACGCCAGCCGCCATGCAGAGATTCAGTGAATGATCGACTTGTGGCCATGCTCAGCTGTGATACGTCCGTAGACGCTCAATGGCACCCTTTTCGGCCTCAAGGGGGAGGGCGAAGCATTCATCGACATGCACAAGCTTTGTTGGCGTCCGATGAAACGTTGGGGCTTGGAAGAGATTGCGCTAGCCCAAGTCAAGGTTCATAGCGCGATTGGTTTAAGCAGCCCTAGCTCCAACTCCTCCACCAACACTGGCTCTATTTTGGCGAATCTACGAATGGCTTGAGCCCGGGTAATTGGAGGAGCAAAGAACTGATCCATATGCTTGCTATATTCTACGCGAACAGCGATACAAGTAGGTTTTCTCCACGAACAGTCAAACAATCTTTCCAAAAGAGCTATCCTTATCTGTCAGGCGCGGAGTATTGACATCATTGGCAAGAATTGACAGCATAACGGACTAGAACTTCTCTCTCATCAGACATTTATAGAGTGCTTGAGATTCTAACCAGATGATGTCCCGCCCCAAGCGTCATGAAACATGGGAGAGAGGAGTCCGGTTAGTTCTCAGAAATGCCCAGGATTCTCATGCGCGTATTTTGGGCTGTGAGGCTGAGCGGTAGATCACCTCCAGCCTTGTCGATCAAATGACTCTCTATCCCCCATCGTAGCTACCAGATCATCCGGGCTGATTGTCGGGTGCCGATTGAGAACAGACGCTTAGTGATGGATCCTTTGACAATCACCGCTGCTGTGGTAAGTAAGATCCCAGTAGTGGTACGAAGCTGGAGGAAACTAGCTTGTAGGCCCTTGCTCGAGCCTGTCTGTGATTTAGAGATCACCCTAAGCGTCTCCATATCTTGAACCACGGACAATGTTCTGACGTATTGTGTTAGTTGAAGATAACAGCGGTCGGAGTAAGTTCTGCAAAAGCACTGAGCTCACTTCGAGGCCAGTACAAGCATGCGTCACTCACTATCGGGAGCCTTTGCTCGGAGACAACCATCGTTAGCGCATCGCTCTCGCAAATCCAGACCCTTTTCCTCCAGGATATCAATAGCCGGTCGGAACAGATCAAATCAAGACCTGATATTGTAGCCACATTCGATATTGCGTTGACAGGATGCATGGTCGTGTTTTCTTGCCTCGATGAAGAGGTAAGGAATCTGACGATGGGTACAATGGACGCCAAAAGCGTGAATTGGAAAAAGAAAGCGCGTGTAATATGGAAAGAAGACACAATGAGGGAACTGTTGTCCCAGATTCGAGGCCAACAAACAGCGTTGACTCTTCTGATCCAACTTTTGCAGATGTAAGTGACGATAAGCTACTACAAGCCTCAGAACGGTAGCCAATGAACTATAGGACATCTATAAACGAACTCGGACAGCTACTCCGCCAGAACAACGCTATGATCAGGAAGGTTGCAGAGGATGCAGAATCTCTTCGCGCAGCGAATCCCTCGATAAACGCACCGGAATCAGTTTTCGAGCAAAACAACCCCCGTAACAGCATCTTCGAGTTGTTTGATGACAACGCTTCCCAGATCACCAGGTTCGAGTTCGATAATATCGTTATGCAATCTCCTGCTTATCGAAGATACGGTGGAAGGCGTCGAGTCCTCGATCAATTACAGTCCTACCCGGACATGATTGATCTCGTGGACGCCAATGCAGTGACCCACGATCTGGTGGAAACATCAGGTATCAACGAAGGAGTACTCTCGCTTGGGCTAGGACCAGTGTCCACCCCGAATAAGTCACGATTGTTATATTCCCCCGAACTGCTCGCCCCTACTAAAGCGTATGTCCCCCGCTACTATTTTGCAAAGGACACCTTCTGGTTCAACATTGAGTGCCTGATGGAAGATGGGAGGTGTTGGGAACTGCAGCGTCTCTACCAGGACTTCTACGACCTACAAATCCAGCTGATTGCGTCCTTCCCAGTGGAGGCTGGCACATCGGGCAATGCCGAACGAACTTTGCCATACATGCTGGGCCCGGTCAAATACGTGACCGATGTCATTACTCAGGCCCGCAGGTCGAATCTAGATGGTTATGTGAAGAACCTCCTTGAGCTGCCGCCTCACATTTCCCAGGGGACACTTGTCAAAACCTTTTTCACCGCTCGTGAAGGAGACCATGAGATTGATTTGGTTGACACTCCCGACCACGTCGCCAGCGAAGACGCTGCTATTGAAGACCTCAGAAATGAGCAAGAAGGCAAGCTCCGGAGTGCATATCCGGAAACGCTGTCTTTGGATGATGGCTTCCAGGCATTTTCGCCCATCGATCGTGACAAGAAAAACGACGAAGAGTTAAGCTTGACAAAATTTAACATGATAATGGATTTGAAGGTAGTAGGACCTCGCTGGTGGGGTCGCGACAAGAATACTGGCAAGACTGGGTACTTCAAACGCGATGAGATTATTCTCCGAATACCGGTTCCTCAAGGCATTACTGTGACTGCTAATCAGACATACGACAAAAAAACTTCTTTTCTCTTATCCTTTGAAAAGGGACAGGCCATCAAAGTCTTGGTTCGTGATTTCAATTCCCAATCTTCTCTTTCAATCGCACTTATCTAATATGCCTTTACATCGCCATAACAACTACTGACTAGTTATTACAGTACATCCAACACCACCGCTTCTGGTTTGGGTCTAATGGGAGCACTCAGGGGAGCTTTGATATGGACTTCGTGGAAATAGCCCCAACTGTCCGCGCTCAGATCGATGCTCTCTTGACGCGATGGAGCTATGTAACAACATCAGGGCTGAGTATCGAAGAAAGGGTCCAGAGGCTCCCAAGGGGTCTGGTACATACAAACCCTGAATGGAAGGCTTGGTGGAATCGAATGCACATGGCATGCGGAACTGTAGAGGATCTGAATCGAGTTGCTGTAGCAAATAAAAGGATGTAGGACGAGAGGCTAGTTCGTACCTCCTAAGATCGTAGCCGCCCAGTGGGAGGAATATTTGTCTGAATAGAAGGATACCAGGGCCAGTGATCCAGCTATGGAACTCGGGCTAGCGAGCAGATGACAATGTAAAGACACTAGGCCGATATTTTAGAGTATCGTACCCTTTACACCCACTTAACGCCCTCAATGCCATACATCCCGTTGATTATACGAAGTAACCCACGCTCTAACTTTGATTGAAGTTACAAGCACTCGGATATAGGCCCTCTTACACTAAACAAGTTTAATCATATCTGCCATGGAGAGTATCTGCTCGTGGTCTGTCCCTTGTCTACAAGAATGGACTACAGTATTACTTTCAGCCCTAGCGACCTAAAATCTATATTACATCAACGCTCGCAACCTCGACACCAATCCCAGCGCCCAAAACCATTCCCCCATACCAGCATTCAATGAACCATACCTTCTACCCCTCTCCCAAAACCGTTCTCAAATACTAATACACACAGAAAACTAAGTCCAACCCCCCAATCCTCACTGCACCACCGCCCTCATCCCCTGCAACAAAAGCCCAAAAATCACCCCCCTCGCCACCGTCTCAACCTGCAAGCAATCAAACACCCTCCCCAACGCCTCCCCACTCGCCGCCTGCCCCATCACACTCGTCAGCGCCTGCGGCATGCCCCTCTCCACGAGCAACCGCCTCGCCTTATCCCTCAACCTCTCCTTCTCCTCCGCCGTCATCTCCTTCGGCCACGCTTTCAATTCCGCTTCCGTGGGCAGCCCATTCGCGCGCATCTTGCGGATATGGAAAGCCACGCCCGCATCCGACGTGTTTTCGTCGAGCACGGTGGACTGCAGGAGTTGGCGGATGGAGTCGAGCTGCGGGTTCCCCGGGCGTAGCAGGAAGGTCTTCGCGGCGTTGAGGAGGGTGCGTCGGATTTGCCATGCGGAGGAGAGGGTGTAGAGTTCGTTGATGACGGCGAAGAGGAGCTCGATGGTGACTTGGGTCTCTTGCTCTGAGAAGGGGGGATAGGTTTTCGGGGGTTTCGTGGTAGAGGCGCGAGCGGATTTGGGAGGGTTGGTGGAGGTAGTGGATGCGGTGGAGAGGCGACGGGCGGGGAGAGTAGGGCCGTCTGTAGGCAGGGGGAGACTTGCATTGGATGCGCGGGAGGGGTGGTGGGAGTGGGTGGGTTCGTTTTCTGGGTAGGTCTTTCGGGATGGGAGGGGAGGGCCATATGATGTTGGTGAGCCGTAGTCGTCAGGCATGTCGGTTGGAGGTGGTGGAAGGGTCAAGATTTGATCTCCGCCGTGGATCGGCGAGAACTCCAGGCTTTCTCTTAGCGATGGTGCTCGACTATTATTTCGGCTTCGCTCGTAGGATGACGAACTAGGCCGGCGCTCTGGATTGTAACTTGGTCTCCTCTCCATTTGAGGAACTAGAGCAGGTTGTGTATCCACAATCGGAGAACCGCGGAGGCTATCTTGACTTGCGCGCCGAGAAGGAAATAGGGATACAGAGCTTTCCGTTCTGATGTGCGTCGGCAGTTCAGAAACGGTGCTCTCGGCCCGAGCATGCTTCGCAGCTGGAGAGGCAGTGGTCGAGCGACTTAGACTGCTGGTGCTTTGTACGGAATTGCTCTTCTTGGGCCCTAATTGGGATCCCACATTGCCCAATACTCCCGTGACTCCACCGAAAAGAGCCTTGCCACCACCAGCAACCTCTTTGGGCGCTTTAGTGAGAATGTCAAACATACCCTTGCCCATGGTTTCGAAGGCAGCCGGTGTTGGCCATCCAATACCAGGAAAGCCGCCCTTCTCAGTGGTGTTTGGGGATCGGCTGAGACCGGTATCTTTCTCGAGGAACCTTTTCATGCCCTCACTCTCAGCTAGAGGTTTGAAGCGCACTGCGTCATTCAGATATCTCTCTAGCTCACCACGAAACGAGGCCTTAGTGTGCCCTTTCCACATAGGTAGGGTGGGATGAGTTTCGGTGAATCCAGGCACCCCAGAGATAGTGGCGATCCGCCGTAGAATTTCATGCAGGGTTTCGAAGTCGGGGAATTTCCTCGCTATCATCCAGCCAGGATGATGAGAGGAGGACGGTTCGATCTGTATTAGGTATTCCGGGTTCGGTTTCGTCCGGATTATGGCTTTGTCCCCAGGCATTGAATCATCGAATATCACGAGATTGGCATTATATAGCGTTAAAGGCGGAGGCTTCTCTGGGGGGTTGGCCAATAATGCGGTAGGCGGCTGATTAGGTACAAGTTGGTCGAAGCTTGTAAACGCTGTCTTCTGAGGTGACGATGGCGCTTCCAAGGGCACAGATCGAGATGTCTCCATCGAGGCATTACCAGATGTCGTTCCTTCGTTATCGTGATCGTTGGCGGCGTCGCTTTGAGATGAAGTAGGGGTTGCCATTCCTTGGGTCGTGCTTTCGGATACATCGTCATTTATGCTGCTAGTCGATGCATGCTGTTTCTGACCACGGAGCTTTTTAGCATCCTCTTCAGCGATGAGTTCAGTCAGTCTTTGAGCCTCTCTCATCGCTTCGTCCATCGCCTCTTGTGCCTTGCTCACCACTCTTTTGTGATTTGCAGTCTTCCTTCGCTCTTCATCGGTCCCCTCCGACTTGACGATTTCCTCATGCTGCTTTATTTGATTCGTGACGTTTTGTAAGCGCTCGCCCGATGAACCCTCGACGCCAGCGTCTATTGCATTCAACAATTCCGGTTCCCCATCTTCAAGTAAATATACAATCCAACCATTAATCCATTCCGGTTTAGAGCAGCTCGCTACGGTCATCTCAAGGATAACTTTGGCGAGTATTTCCCGTAGGAATACACGCGCAGGTTGACAGTTATATGTCTTCGGCTCAAGATAGTTTTGCAGAATATCTTCTGCTACTAAATCCAACTTTGTAGCCTGATGCTTTGGGTCTAAGACACTAGCAAGATTACTATCCGGCTTCATTTGTAGGTATGTATCGATGGCGTCAGAAGGAGCCGTACTTGGTGACGCTGCCAAGGCGGTTGAGAGTTCAGTGAAGAATACAATCAAGATGGAGGACGAATTAGTAACAAAGTCGAGGAAAGTGTCGGCCGGCCTCTTGCGGGACAGATGTGAGGAAACGGAGAGGATGAATGCAGTCAAGGTCTGACGGGCAGCGTTGGGGAAAGATAGCTCGGTAGGGAGTATGGGCGAATACCACCATCTGCCGTAAGGTTAGCATTTGCGAGACCGTAGTTGATAGATCAGAAGAAGTACTTGACATAGTCCCGCACCACGGCATCAGTGAACTCAGTGAGAGCCAACGCAGTTTGTGGCTTAAAATCCGAATAGTCCAGGTTTTTCCCAGAGTACAACTTGATATCAGTACCAGAATCGTCTTCGGTTCCCTTCTCTTTCGATTCCGCAGCAGCGCCTCGCCATTTAAGGACTCGGTGGACAACATCCAGCCCCGTCTCCCGTCGTCTCGCATCATGGTCTCGAGCACCTTCTTTGCCATTGCTCTGGTTCTCCCAGGTCGCGTGAAGCACCACTCCGCCCACGACTCCAATGAGCACCAATCCCACCCTCCCGAGTACTAAGTATGTCGTTGCGCCCAATCCTACAAGACATGCCCCAAGGGACTCGTTGCTCGCCGTTGCCAAGAAGTGCAAAGCGCGATTCGTCAGGGCTTGCGCAGTAGTTTGCGCATTCTGTATTGTTTCTGAGGCCTTTGGTATAGCTGTGTGCTCCTCCGGCTGCTCCGCGCTCGCAGGTTGCGCTTTGTTCTCCCCGTGGGTTTCATTTAGGGGGAGGGGAGGCTGCGAGGATGGTTCGGTCATGGCTTCATGGAATCGTTGCGGACATCTGAGGGTGTGTCGTTGGACAGGAGTCCTCGGTCGCTATTGCAGAGTCGTCTTCCAGGCTGTAAATAGGGATGAGTGGCCACAAGTCCGCGGCTGACTTCGCATTCGCGGTCTCAACCCTCATCTCACTCACTCCCGGGATGTCTTGGCCGAACCTCCGATGCGCCAGCGAAACGTGGGACAAAACCCCCAGTGTTTCTCCATTCTGCATCACCTGTGCAACGACGACAATTCATCCTCTATCACCATTCAAAAGCCATCATATCAAACCTCAAACGGTCTTGTCTAAAATGTCAACCGAAGTGGTAGATTCTGAGATTCTAGCTCATGTGGAGCGCTTTTGGGCCGGCAGGAAACCACAAAGCCCCATCTACCAATTCCTCCTTTCTGACATCTCCTTAACTTCTGCCTCTAAAGGCCTTGTTCGGGCCCGTCTTCAGCTGACTGAGAACCATGTAAACTCCCACGGAGGTATCCACGGCGTTGTGTCCGCCTGTCTCGTCGACTGGATGGGAGGCCTCGCCATCGCTTCCTACGATCTCCGCGGAAAGACGGGCGTAAGCACCGATATACACATCTCGTACGCCTCTTCTGCTCGGAAGGGCGACTGGATTGAGGTCGAGGGGAAGACGAATAGAGTTGGCGGGACAATGGCGTATACCACCACCACGATATACAAGGTCGTCGATGACAAGCCCGGCCCCGTCGTTGCTGCAGGAAGCCATACCAAGTTCCTCAAGATATGAACACGAAGTGTGGCGTGCTCGTTTGGAACGCAGCATTACATAAACCAATTGCTCTCTTATGAGTCCAAGCATTGCCTGCTTCGACTGTGGACGTCTCGTCCATGTGCTCTCATCTAAACCGCCATCTTCTTTGGGTTTCCATGGTCTTACTCACTTTGAATGTTGAGACTCCACTCGGATGGCGGAGATTATACCAGTGCCTTCTTCCTTAGCTTTAAAAGCCGGGCAGAGTCTTTCGACGATGCAAGCCTAGCAATTGAGAAGGTGCACATATCAAAATAGGATTCGGCTATGCAACGATCCTAGGAGAGTCTAGAAGAGCTAAATACATACGTTCCATCAGCTATCTACCCCCAAGTGATATATCCGCCAGATTCCTCTCCAGTCTCAAGTCTTTCACGCTACAATGACTTGCCATAGATATCCGTACGCTTCCCTATCACTATTAGCTATCACGTACTATCAAAAGCTGGAGGCAGCGCATGCGCTTCCAATCTTCGTACTCCGTGTTGCCGCCGTCTGGAGTAATACCGTGGGTTACTATTTATTCATTATGCTCAATCGGTTTCATATTCAGAGTGCTGAAAACGCTTTGAGGCCCTCATGCGGTGGTCAACGAGTGTACGGATTTCTATGACGAGCCATGTATAAGCAGACACTCAACTCGTTTTTGGACACGTCTAGGTAGAATTTCTTATGCCTCACATCTTTGTCCAGTCTTCCCACGCCATGTGTTGCTGAGTTCACGACCGAGGAAGCAAAAAGGACATGAAACACAAGCCCATCTTATAAGCCGGTGTTAGAGTTTCCCTCGCCTCAAGCACATTGACATGTTTAAAATGTGGCGTACGTCATGGTACCAAAGTAAAAACGCGACCCACAGGACAACCATCCCATGGCAACACGTAACCAACTTGACTTGTGAAAACACATCGCAGACAATCGTCTACCAAGCGTGTGCAAGGGACAACTGAACGGCACGCTCTTGTGAGCAGATTTATCACCAGCAGCTGCGCTGCAGTAAGAGGTCGCAATGAACGACGAGCATCTTCGAATTATTCCTCCTCCATACAGGTCAGTAACAGCCCTCCAATTCGCGACACAACCAACAAGAATCGCAGCGAAAGGGACCCCGAAGCACAGTTCGCGGCGTCTAAACGTCGGCAATCACCTCCCCCCAGACGGCACGTAGATGATTCAGACGACTTCGACGACTTCGACAACTATGGCCACTTCACCGACTTCGAGATACAACAGGCATACTATAGGCGCTTTGGCTTCTTTAGAAGCTTTTCTTGGCGGGACTCTTGCTGTTGCTGCTGCAGTTTTCCTTGCTACACCGCCTTCATCGGGACACTCAGTTGTCTTGCTACTCTCGGTTGCTTCGGTTTTGCTAGCTACACGATTTACACCATCAAAAGGGCACCGTCACTCTAAGCCTTAGCGACCAGCTCCTAAGCTCTTGTAGGTGCTGAGGGTAACCATTTTCAACAATGCCTGAACACTATCAAGACAGCGAGTTCAGCTCCGTACTGATGTTGCATATGGCAGACTGTGGCAGGTATAGAAGTGTGCGATCCTAGCACTTGGGAGGGAGATGCGCATAGCCAGTCACTATTAACACAATTGGACGTTCTGTTACATCATAGATTCGCACTATTCCTATCCAAACCGGCTCACTGCAGCTTCAAATCATCCTCGTTCAGAATCCCATAGAGCTGTTCGATCTCCTGCCCAACCACCGTGATATCCTGTGCTAGCTGACCAGTGACAAGCGCTGAGAACCCATTAGCATATACCCAAACCCCAGTTAATCAAAGCAAGGAATTACTCACCATACGCGTACAACAGCTCATAATCCTCATCAGTCGCCTTCTCCCGCTCCTCGCCACTCTTTCTGAACTCGAAAACTTTAGCTAAGAGCCGGTCGCGCGTGTGCTCGATGTTAGGGAGCGCGTCGTTGAGAGGATATTCCAACTTCATTGAGGAAGCCATGACTGCGCTCGTTAGCATCCGTTTGACTCCCACAACCTGACTAGAGTCCGCATCGCCATACCTGAGAACAAATGACTAATCCGCCAACTCAGCTGCGTCCACTCATGCTTCGTATATCGCAGTATCGCCTTCTCCCCCTCACTAGCCTTCAAATCCTTCGCAATCACCACATTCATCGCATGGAAGTTATCCAACATACGACTCGTCGCATCCAAGATCTTCTTAAACGACTTATTCGGGAACGGGCCCCGTAATTCGAACTCCGACGAAGCAGACGCCCTCAAAGTATCCAGATGCGTCAAGAATCGCTGCATCTCCAGCTCCTCATTGAGATCCAAGTACGAGGCCTGCGAGCTGTCGTTGAACCCTTCTAGCGCTTGAAGCGGGCCCCGTTTCCACACGATGGCCATACGCAGCCAGAGTAGCGTGATCCCGTTTTTGAATTTCCGTCGCGCGGAGATGGGCCAGATGAGGCGCGTGATGATGATGCCCCAGATGCAGCCGGCCATGACGGCGACAACGCGATGGAGTACGATCTCCCAGATCTCGGGTGATACGCCGCCCTCGTCGTCATCGTCCTCGTCGTCCCTAGCGGAGAGGGAATAGGCGTAGAGTGCGGAGAGGTTGTATGTGAGGAAGATGAAGCGGCCCATGGGCCCCTTGCCTTGGCCAACAATGATGTAGAAGCAGATGAGTGAAACCAGCCATCCTAGGAAGCCGAGCACGTAAGGATTCTCGTGGGCGACGATCCAAGCGACGATGGCGAAGACGGCACCTACGCAGGTGCCGCCGAATCTTTGGAAACCTGTGGTGTTGGAGGCGCCGATCGTCTAATTAAACTGTTAGCCTAGGTCCTCTAGTTTCGTAATTTCACCTAGTCATACCATTGAGCAAACCAACATATACGACAGCAAGCCCCATTCCCCTCTCCAGTGGCTGTAAACTGGTCTTGTCGCGGGAACAAAGGCCCACATCGCATACAGCGTTGCGCCTACTCCAACCTTCAGAGCGAACTTGATATCATCCCTCCGGAACAGTCTGAGAGCCTCCCAAACATGGTGTCTGAATGGCCGTGTCTTATCAGGTTTCCCTGCCTCTTGCGCTGCATTCAGTTGGTGCGTCGGCCCAGGGATCTCCTGGGAGAGGCCTTGTTCGACCGTCTCTGCCATCAGACTTGGCTGATCTTTGATACATTAGAAAGATTCGACATTCAAGAGAGGATCACTGACTGGAAGAACTCTTCTTGTTTCCTGTTCCCCACTTGCGCCAGAACTTGAGCCAATTCCAAGTTCGTCTCCTAGGAGATCGGGTGCGATTCTCCTTGAGTTCTTCTAAAATGTCCAGGTATACTATCATGTCTTCTGCAAAGTCTTGCAATGAAGAACTAAAATACCCACAACTTGCAGCCACTTCTTCGTAATCTGCTGCAACTTCAACCGAGCTGGCATTTTCAGGAATCTTGTTTTTGTACACGAGAGCCAAAGCTTCTTTCCGCGCGGACGCAAACAAATCATTTGCATCTACGAGACTACTTCGAAAATGGCTGTTGACCATCATAGCATAGGCTGGGGGAGGTCCAAACGGCAGCTCATCGAGAACATCTCGCAGAGTATACGCAAGAGACTTCATCGGCGGGCCCAGATGCGAGATGAAGATAGAAAACATATCCGCGGCGGTCAAAGACGACTGTAGATCATGCGGAATATTCCCTGGCGTCGAAACGCCACTTTCTTCGGCTGCAGAGTCAACATCCTCTGGAAGCTCGTCGATCGAGGCGAGAATATTGGTCCTTCTCTCAACTATACTGAGGCTTGGTGACTCGACTGCTGGAGAGGCAAACCCGAAATACGATGAGTCGCCCAGTTCTACGCCTTCTACGACTGACTTTGCTATTAACGTGAACTGTGTCTCTGCGGAGCTTCGCAAGCCTCCGATATCTTGTGCCATGCGTTCTAGACACTTGATCATTCTTGACTGTATCTTATACTCTTCCTCAGTGCCTAAGATGTAATGCTCATATTTCGCTTCCCCTAGATTCTTCACGAGCGACTTGAATTTCGATTTGTATCGATTCGACGCTGTGACAAATCCAGAATCTCGAAGCTCTTCTTCGGAGCCAGAGAGGAAACTCCTGGTGATCCTAGTGAACATGTCGCCTAGGGAGTTGGTCGCATTTCTGAGGTCGTCTCGGAGCTCTTTCCTCGCTGATATCGGTTTGATAAGTAAGTTCACCAAAGTAGTCGCAGTGATACCCATTATCACCATCTTCAGCACTTGAAAGACTTTTACGTAGGAGAATGTAGCGTCCTGCACCGCCCCCTCTTTCGTCAAGACTGTGATGAGGGCCAGAGAGGTCAACGAGCATGCGACGTTGACCAACGGACTTCCTAAGCTCTGCTTGGTCCATCCCACAAGTGCCAGTCCACCCCCAAGGAATATAATCAGCACCAAGATGTGACCTAAGACAAGCAAGTCCTGACTGCCGAAGAACACGGACACAGCCATGCTGGTGAAGGATATAAAGGCAGCATAGAAGAACGCAACAAGGGCCAGCAGTGTTGCTTCTACCATACTCCCGGCGGACCTCGCAGGGTGGAAGTACACGGTCACGGTCGCCACCATGTGTTTCCCGTCATTGTGGCCCAGGAAGCCTGAAATGGGCGCGACGAAGGTGGCACAGCTGCCCAGAACATATGCTATAGAGCATTTCAAAATGCCCTGCCCTGTTTTCGACGTCGCGTATTTGTATGCCGAGTCCCAGGTAGCCTTGGATCGACGGATAATGGCACCGGTGCGCCCGCTGTATGCTGAAGAAGAGCGTTCGCCGGAGAGGAGGGCGCTTCGTTCGTCGACGTAGTCGCTGTAACCGTTCGAGTTGCTCCTGGCAGGTCTTCGAAGCGTAAAGCTCTTCTTGACGCGTTCTCCCGTACGTGGGAGAATTAACGTAGCCTGTCGTAGCTGTGAAGGGTGAGTTGAAGCTTACGCACGAGCTTGAGGAACACTTACACTGGGCCGCATGAAACGGCGCGCTGCCGACGACTGGGACGGTTCGCTCATCTCCGTACCGTCGTAAGAAGAAGCACCGGTTACCCGTCTACTGTCATGGCCTTCGTATTGTGGATAAGAGGAGAACAACGTGTCGGGCCCTGCTCACAAGCTCGTCCTGCAGGTTGAGCTTGGGCCAGCGACTTCTCCGCGTTTTCAAGGATGCAATCGGTCGGGGGATCTCCACGGCCGTTTACGCCTCTGCCGCCAGACTTGAGCGGTAGGTGATCACACATTTTCTTATTTGCCGAGCCTTTTACATCGCTGCTCGTTGAAAACAGTGTACATACAAATGCTTATCATTGCTTGAAAAGCGAAGACACGCTTTAGAAGGCCCAGGCTCAATGCTCGTTGAACACCTGCAACCTTGTGGAGGCGCTCCTGATGGTACTCTGTATACTAAATAGTTGTCTCCACTTTGTATTTTGGCTAGATAATTTTGCAGGAACCATAAAGCTTAAAGTAACTCACTGGACCTCGACCAGGCCTTGAAGACTTGGACCCGACTCCCATTGGCCAACTTTAGCGAACTCTCCTTCATCTCTTCAAGGTTCACCCAACATCCTCCATCAACCCCAGCCACCAACTCAGAACTCGTACTCAATACAACATCTTTAAGCCTCAGAATGGACGACTCTATGGAAATCGATCCTGAGATAGCCGCAGCAATGGGCTTCAGCTCCTTCGGCAACCAAGTCAAGAAACGAAAATACAACCACAACGACACCTTCACCGGCGACTCCGCCGAAAAAGAAAGTTCGTCAGGTGCAAACACGATCCAGCTCGGAGTGCGGCATAAAAAGCGGTCCCCAGACGCGCCCGATCAAGGAGAAGATGCTCCTAATCCCAAGACTACGCATCCCGACTTCACCATTTCCGATGCGAAAGCCAAAGCACGGGGGAAGGGGAAAGGAAAGGAAGAAGCCTCATCAGGCCTCGCTGCGTTTCTCCAACGAGCGAAGGAGATTCCGGATCGTGCGCCGCCTGCTATGAGGGAGTATGTGCTGCCGACTGGGAATGCAGTATCCGTACCCAGTTTACAGCCGAACGCGTCACTACCTGCTAAACCACCGACGTCGATTCCTGAGGAGCAGGGGAGCGGTTCGGGTGGAAATGACCTGCACAGGCTAGCGAAAGGGGTCAAGAATGCCCGCGGGGATACGTTCTACTTCCTCCCCAGCTTTATCGAGGATCCGTGGAAAGGGTTGGAGGGGAAGGGATGAAGAAAACGACCGCCATTTCCATGTTACTTTGGCTGACCGGCTTCATGCGATCGACAAGCAGTGGAGCAACGACTTCTTTCTCGAAACGAATTGTATATGATGTACTATAGCAGCAAATAGCACGAACAACTGCACCTTATCACAGCCACACACACTCTCACATCGGCCATCTTGGTCTCAGCTAACAACACCACACTAACCCATAAACATTCCCACTACCGTCTCCGGCACGTGCCTCACAACATCATCACTCGCGCCTAAAGCCGCACCCACCACACCACCATTTCCACTCCTCACACACCCATGTGACTAATCCCGTCTTAACGCCCCCCTCCCCGGCCCTATCTCACCCAGCCACACCAACCCCTCTACCAATCACATCACTCATCACAGCAACCCATCACATCGCCTCGCCCCAACCCCAGCAACTCCCACGGCCACAAATCAACAGAAACAAGTATTTCATTCGTCCGTTACAACAAAGAGCACCCTCCCGCCCAGCGCCCTAGCCAGCCGGGATCTTCCAAATCCGCCTCCACCGCCGTCACGAAACCCAGCCATCCAAGCAAAACGCCAAGTTACCCGCAGAAAGCCACTCCCACCCCATTTCGCTTGAAAAGAAAACCCAAAGAAGTGGTAAAACCGTCCTTAAGCGGACAAATGAACGCACCAAAGCCCCCCCCAATTGGGCCCAGCCCGCCCAATCAAGAAATCGAAAAATGTCAATCCCCACCCATCTCATCGCCAGCCAGCCAGCCAGCACAGCGCGATTAGCCCGCTAAGCGCCGCGCGCCGGACCGAGCCGTGGCGGCCCCGCTGCGTTGGGGCGTTGCGCTAGGCGCCGACACGCACGTAAAGCAGCGAGCGGCGGAGCGGAGCCGGCAAAGGGGGGTGGGAGAGTGATCGACGAGCGAGCGTTGACGACCGGTTCCGCTCGCTTGCTCCGCTGACAGAGGTGGAAGGGGAGGGGAAATAGGGGTATACAAGAAACGAAGGTTGGTTGTTGGTGTTGCGTATGCCAAGAAAATGCTCCATCGAAAACTCGTGAGACGGGCAGAGTTTAAGGAAAAGGGTTGGAAACGAAGCACTTTTTTTTAGTAGTCGACGGGGGCTGGGTATCGCTGGGAGGCGACTTTGTATTCGTTGGGGTATTTGCGGGCGGCGCGTTCGTTGAGGGAGCTGGTGTGGTTGTTAGCGGTTTTGTGGGTGGGTGGTAAGGGGAAAGTTGGGGAGAGACTTACGTCACGCGCTTTTGCGTCCATTGGAGATCTTTTTGGACTTCCTTTGCTGTTCGCATGCCATCTGCGAAGTTGGCGCGCGCGCCGGCGAGGCGGCGCTGTGCAAGTGCTTGCAGTTCGAGGAGTTCGCGGTGTTTGGCGTTGAGCTCGCCGGATCTGCATGCGCCGTCAGTCACTGACTCCCGGCTGCCGCTGGTGCTGGTTCCGCAGGTTAAGACTTACGTTTGCGCCTGTTTGGCGAGACTGCGGTCAAGAGGCATTTGGTCGAAAGCGCCGTGGAGGCGATCGCCCATATACTCAATCAAGTCGACGCCAGAAGCAGCGCCGGTGGATTCGTACTCGCTCGCGCTGCCAGCGTAGCTGCTCGACGTCGCCGACGGCTCGTAGGAGGTGACTCCCGAGGTCGTAGCGCTCTCCGGAGCCTCGGGGGGCGAGACAGACACCCGGCTATAGACAGGGTGGTGGGTAGTCGGGTAGTAGCCTGCCTTTTTGGGCATGTTGATTGGGAGGGTGGTGGGGTGGTAGTAAGCGTGAGTGGTAGACATGATGATGAGACACTAGTAATGTAGGACAACGAGGACGAGAGTGTGGATGTGACGGGGAGCTAATGTAATGGTTGGATAGAAGAGTGTGAGGAGAAGGGAGTCAATGAACTAGTGCCGGCACAAGATGGGACAGTGTTTGCTTGCGAGATAAATATGTTTGGATAAGTATGTCAAACGGAGGATGAGAGAAGTCAGGAAGAAAGGTCTGAATGCTCGATTCAGACCCCCTTTTATACCTTTGCCGGCACGGGCAGAGCAAGCATCTCGGTCGACGGGGGCATCGCGCTGACCCCTTCACGGCACCGCGAGCTTCTGACCCCGCTCCAGCCGTGATAAAGCTGCATAGTCCTACGAGCACGGAAACCAATCCCGCTCTATCCGAGCCCTAGAGGGCCGTTTAGGCCGGGCTGGAAGAATCCCCCAAGGCGTAGGCCGCAGCCGATCCATGATAGCTTGGCGCGATGGGGCGCCCAGCAGCGGGCCCATTGGCCACTGGCACAGAGCTAGCAAAGCCGTACGGTGTTCGTATCAGCAGGACGCGGCCGCCGGAGCAAGATTGGCGGGCTGGCGGAGGGGTGGAGGGCGAGAAAGGTGACGGCAGCGGTGCCGGCCATGGTGAGAGGCGTAAGGCAGCGAGCAACGACAAGCGCGCAAGCGCGTAGACACGGCGGCGGGCAAAAGCAGCGACGGCGGAGGCTGTAGGTGCATGGGTAGCATGCTGGGACGGAGGGCTAAGTGCTGTCAGTGTTGATGCGTTGGCTCGCCAGCTCGCCAACGCTTCAGGACATGCAATCTGTCATGGCTGGAAGAGGCATGGAGTCGCAGCGCAACGGGCTCGGCGTGCAGCCCGCATTGCATTGCTGACCATGGGACCGCAGGTGGGTGCGGGCAGGTTTGGAGGATGCTGCGGGGGGCCATCCGATGCGTCGTCGTTGCAGTTGGACGTTCACGAAGCGTGAGGCCGGGGCATTATTTTCTGGGCCCTGCGCGCCATGACGCATTGGGGGGCGCCGGGGAGCCCTAAGGCTATTGGCTAGCCTGGCGAAGCCAGAGTCGGCATGGCGGTGTCAGTCCTCCAGCTGATTGATGCCCTACGGCAGACGCCTATCCCAGCAGTGCCACCGTCCCACAAACACCACCTGCACGCCCCTACCGACACGACCCGCAGCCATTCAAACGGCCCCTACCGCCCCTACGGCCCCTTCACGCGGCCTGCCCGCTCCAACACGCCGCGTGGAGCCAGGCCCGATTAGTGGCGGTGAGAAAAGACGAGAGAAAAAGACGAGGGCCCCATGTGACCGGCCGTGGGTCTGCAAAGCGTCCAGCTTCCCACGCGGCGGATCCCCCTTGCGTTGGCTTCGTTAGGGCTCTGCGTCTGCTGCTATCCGTTCCGGCAGTCACCAAAATGCTTCAGGCCGCTGCACACGCCCTCAGCCTGCCCGCCGTGTGCCAACCGCGCTGCCACAATCCCGAACGCCTCACCTACCCCAGCTCTGAGCTCGCCAGCCGCTCCGTCAGCCGACGTCGGGCCCTCCAAGCCAGAGCCCTGCATCAGGAGCCGTCGTAGTATGCTCCCAGGGGCGTGGAGATTGTCCGAGCGCACCCGACAGGCTATCCCCGTGGCGATCTGCCGTGCGCCGCTGTCAACGACCATGTGAGCTGCACATAGGGAGAACTTGAGACAGAACAGGTCGTGCTACGCCCCTCGGGCATATTGAGAGAGTCTCATGGCACAGACGAACGCAGGAACACGCCGCAGCATTTTGACAGCTCTTGGAGGGAACAGACTTACCGTCTTGGGAGCTGTGAAGGCCGTGAGTGGGGATGTGAATCTGAGACTTTGACATAGGAAATAGAATATGCTGTCGGTAAAATTGCTGCATTTGCTTTACGTGACTGCTCGCGTCTCTGCATACATCTCTGCGCACCACTTCCAGGCAGCCTGTGCAGCATGACGGCATGCTAGAACCTCCGGTTCCGATACTCCTACCTACTATGCGAACGCGGTCCTGTCGGCTATCGCCTGGGACATTATGCGAGCGAAGCGGCCGGCCACATCCTTGTCTTGCTTGGCTGTCCTGATGCCTTCCAAGATCTGCTTGATGCCCACCCCTACCTCGGTGCTACCCGTCATCTCTTGGATTTCCGTGATGGCCTGCTGCTGATCCCGATCTGAGAAGACGCCCGAGTGACGCAGCACATGCGCCAGCTCCTCCTGCGTGTTCACGTTCGGCACAACGATTTGCGCGTTGAAGACGAGCTGGAGCTGGTGCAGCACAGACCGCTGCGATGTTGTGGCGAAAATCAGTAGTCGCCGGTCCTGCATGTCCGGTCAGCTCAAGCTTTACCATTGTACCACCTCGTGGGACCAGCCACTCACCTTTGGCGGCTGCTTCTTCAGCAGCGTCTTCAGCGCCTGCAATACGCTGTTGCTGAACCGAGGGCCGATCGGCACCCAATCAAGCAGTATCTCAATATCGTCGATGACAATGACGCTAAGCGGGCTCTTATACGCATCCCTGAACGTCTTCTCAATCTGCTGTACCTTCTGCATCTCGCTATACCCCACCATGTCTTCCGGCGAAAGCAGTTTGATGAAGGGGAACCCTGAGTCCATCGACATGCTTGCTGCGAGTGCTGTTTTACCGCTGCCGGGAGGGCCATGCAGCGCGACGGACAGTACGGGCGAAGACTCATCCTTCCTGACTTGGTTGATGAAAAGACGACCCTCTTCCAGGATGTCTTCGATGTGCCTTGAATAGTGGACAATGTCGCCTAGAATTCTCCGCGATAGTTCTTCTTCGGCCGCGCCGAAAAGGGGTTTCACCTCATCTAGCGCGTGCATGAAGTCTTCGCGGCTGACCTTCATGTTCACCACGTCCTCGTTGATGGCCGCCATCGTGCCGACCTTGATGTGCCTGCTGAAAGCAAACGATGACGCTGCCTTTACCAACCCGCTGATTTCGGCACCTGAGAAATTCTTTGTCATCCGAGCAAGCTCCTCTAGGTTGACATCAGGTGCCATGATGTTGTTGTTCCGCATTTTCGTGGTATGGATCTTGAGAATCTGTGCACGGCCCGATTCATCCGGCAATGAAATCTCCATGTGAACTTCCAAACGTCCAGCACGAAGCAGCGCCTCGTCGATCATGTCCATTCGGTTGGTCATACCGATGAGCAGGATGTTGTTCAGTTGATCGACACCGTCAAGCTTCGAGAGCAGCTGGTTCACTACACTGTCTCCGACGCCGGTTCCTCCTCCGGAACTACCTCTTTGCTTGCATACCGCATCGAGTTCGTCGAAAATGATAATATGAAGGCCACTCTCATCGCCTTTCTCCTTGTATTCCTTTTCTGATACAGAATTAGTAGTGCTTTCCCTAGATGTCCACGATTTCGACCTTACCTGCATCGGCGAAGAGCTTTCGGATATTCTCCTCGGACTGTCCGACATATTTGTTGAGCACTTCTGGGCCATTGATGACCTTCGGCTCCCTAGCATTCAGCATCTTGCCAATTTGACGAGCAATGAGCGTCTTGCCGGTTCCCGGAGGTCCATACAGTAGGATACCACGAACGTGCTGGATGCCTAGTTTTTCTACGAGACCCGGAGGGAATATACGAGAAGCAAAGGCTCTCCGGAAGATGGCGCTGAACTCGGTATCGAGACCACCGATTCCCATGTCCTCGAACTTGAACCCGGGCTGTACAATGGAGTTCGTAGCTGGTCTCCGGTTAGACGCCTTCAGTTTCAAGTCTGACTTTGCGTCTTTGAAAAAGTCTATCTTGGTATGTTTCGTCAAGATTCCTCTCGCGCGAGGGTCCGTCTGGGTTTCTGGAGGTAGTCCGTCGTCTTTCTCCCGGGCCAAATTTACAAGTTGAGTAGTTCGAATAGTTAGGCGAAGATAGATGCTCTTGACGTCCATGAGTAGTATTTGGCCTGGAGCCAGAATTTGGTTCTGGAAGTTTTTGATAAACTGCGCTGCGAGCTCGTCCTGATCGTAGGGCACGTCCGTTGTCTTCCTCGCGCTCGCATATCCAGCCTCTACTTCCAAAGCACCAAGATATGACGCGCCGCCATCACTGAACGCAACATATGGCTCCACGGACACAAAGTCCTGAGGCCCCAACGTTATTGCAGCCCAAGTCCTCTGCTCGTTCGTCAACCCAATCTCTCCTGGTCCACATCCGGTGGTCGGTTTTGCTGACAGAACATATCTGCCATTCAGAAGAATGTATATGTCCTCGCCATCCTGACTAGGAGGGAAGTCTGACGGGGACACTGCGGCCAGGTTACCAAAGGCATACGAATTGCCTCCGGGGCTTTTGATAGGCCTCAGTTGGCGAGCTGGCCCCCCTCCACCCATAGCTGGGGGCGCCCTCCCTGTGGGCATCCGTTGTTGAGGTGGCCCGCCATAGCCTGGTGGGGGTGGAGGTTGTTGGGGAGGTCGACCGTAGCCATCGTTGCGGGCGGGAGTGCGCGGGGCGCCGTCAGGGCGTGCGCCAAAGGGGTTTGCGACACGGTCGCGGCCAAACATCTTGTAGAATACGTTTACTTTCTAAGCGTGTGCGGCAGACGGCTAGGGCTCGGGGATATATATAGCGGTGGGCGAAGTCGCCACGTATGGCAGGGAAAGAGGCAGCAGCGTAGAATACCGCTGTCTGAGTCTATGCGCAGGTGTTCGTAAGAAGTGACGTAATGGGGAGGCTAGGTGAATAGAAAAGCAAGCCGCTGATATCTTCCAGAAGAGTGTTGCTTGCTAGGAGGAGTGGAGAGAGAAGTAAGCGTTAAGAGAGCATCACAGCTGTGGTTGCAGAGGTGCAAGCTGCCGTAGGGCTGAAACTGCGCACAGACCCTGGAGCTACTATCAGCGCATCGTTCTCCTCAATCCTAACTTCAATCTGTGTACTTGTCCTAGAAAGGCGACATGAGTTTTGAATATCAACTTAGCCATGGAAATGGTGGTTATTCCATCATAAGAGCCTTGTTAAGATCTAAAATGTAGATATTTGAGCTTAGAACCGTCTACGCTGATGCTTTTAGATGTAAGAGCTTCTAACTCTATGTGAAATCACTGACGTGGATCTCTAAAACCCTTTGCCCAGGCATATAGACTCGCCTCCGCCGTACCAGAGAGTCCCCATTCTGCAGTTCAGCCCTTTTTCTTCTCCTACAGTCCATTCTCCTCCGTCCTTGATCTCCGCACCAACAGATTCAGGCCAGTATTCACCTTCCAGCCATTGATTGATCTCCTCAATCTTCTCAACAAGAGTCTTCATCTTCGAAGGATCAGGATTGCCCTCGTCGTCCGAAGTATCGCTGATGTTGATGAAGCGGCCAATGGTCAGATGACTCGAAGGGACCACATATCGAGAATCGACCGGAACACCTGTGGCACTACAGAGCTTGAAAAGATCACGTCTGAGGTGATGGTATGTGTACTCATCTCTGTCGGCAGACTGGGAATCGACAGATCCTTCCCCTGCGGCGGGTACGAAGCTTAGTGCGAGAGCGGAGGCGTCGAATCCGATCATTGGCTTCACGAGGCGAGCACGGTGATCAAAGGTGTAATCAGTTATAGACTGCAATGATGGCCTCATAGCTTGAACAAGCTTTTCGATCTCCTCGTTGGTCCGAGAGTGAGTCATTTCGAGAGCGGTCATGTGGAGGCAATCTTGTGGCATGAGCCAGAGGTCTATCAACAGGTCAAAAGGTGCACCACAGCACCTCACACTTTCCCTCTTCTGTGTTTAAGTGGTCATAGGGGCTCAATCTTACTTGGAGCAACGGAGAGCAGCTTCTGCTGTACCTGATGTATCAGACTCTTCACTGTCGCGGTTGGCCGAGCCCAGAATACCAGGCAATGCCGAGGATCACTGTATCCTGGCTCGATCGAAGGATCGCATAGCTTCTGCAGCACTGGATCTATGCTGACACCGGGGAATTGTGCATCTAGCAGTTTGATCTTCTGCTGGCCGTTCCTGGTGCTGCGGTGTGCTTGGTAACGGGCCTGGATCTCCTTCTGAACAGAGCGTTAGGCTATAACCTCTAAGTATCATTGATACTACCTACCGGGTCGCCATGGCATGCTTCTAATATCGCATCATATGGGTTGTCAAAGGCTTCAGTAGAAACACCGCTGAGATCTTCAAATGTATTGGTTGTGTGAACAGGGTTGGAGGTCAAAGGAGCCATTTTGCAAGGTACAATATGGCCAGAGATGTCTTGAGAGACTGAGTGCACACTCTGCGTGACTACACTAGGTAGTTATACTGAAGTATAGTCATAGTGTGAATACGAAGCTGCGGAGCTTGGAATCTACTTTGAGATAGGCGCCGCGTGATTAGTACCTAAGCGGATGCAGTGATCGGGCCGACGAACAAAAAGAGTCAGCACAGCCGAACATCCTGCTCGCTGTCCGATGATCGGGAATTCCTACCCTTGTAACATCCTCGCTGACTTCGAAAGCTCAGCGTTTTGAAGAACCACTAGGCGCAAGACATCCGGAAATCAATCTACAATGCGATGAACGTTTGTCAACTCACCTGCTACTGCTGGACATGCTTCGTGCAGTCTCATCATTCTGCTTAAGACATACCTCAATCACTTTGACCTGCTGATCCTCACTAGGCCACCTCAATCAGCACTTCCTGGAGCTGTCAGAGAAACAGCATCACCTTCAGCAGCCTCAGCTTTCGATACTGTCCTCCGCTCACAGCCTCTCGTCTCGCTACGATGAAACTAAAAAGCAGGTCTCGAAGTTCACAAACAACTGCCAAAACGAAGTTTATCGCAATGGGGCACAGAAACATATCCTAGCAACGACTCGTTCCGCGTTCATCCCTCACTTCACAGTGCCAGGAAGCTTCTCGCCTGTTCACCATCTGGGCCGGGATGCTTCACTGCACTTCAGAAAAGATCGGCTGTGGCACTCCATCGTTCTTCAATGGGTCAGTATTGCCACACAATCGTGCTAGACAGGTAGTATCGAACTTACCAGCTGTACACAGAATCGCTTTGTGTTGTTTATTGATGGGGTCTGAGGTTGGTGTGATGGTCACATGACAAGGCTACTAGCGTGTTTTCGGCAACAGGGTCCGAGCTAAACCGCCGATCCCGCAAATCGCCAATTCTACGCGACGACGCGACGTTCAACTCAGCATCCTCACACTCTCACCCACGTCCTCGATGACCAATGCATGTTTAGACTGATCGCGAGACGGTACCGCAAGGAACTCCGCATTTCCTGAAGAAAGTAAATTGTTATCCTGTGCTGAAGCTCCCAAGTGCATGTTAGCTGACTCCACGGAGATTCGTAGCCAGAATGTTCAGCCGGATTACAAGCTTCTTCACGCCGCTTCGAAGCAGGAAGAGGAACCATGCGGAGTTCGCACGCGACGCAGCATCGAGCACTGAGGATGACCAAGACGAGCTGATGCCTGACTACGAAGCACAAACTCACAAGTCAACAGCTTCCCGAAAGCCGACAGTTGCGCGAACACCTGCGCGGAAGACAATACCTAGGCGGAAGACAGCACCTGCTCAAAATCCAATACATGCACGAAAGCCAACGGCAGCGCCTGCTCGAAAGCTCGCTCCGGCGCGCAAGCCACAAACAACGCGCGAACCCGCGGCACCGCGTAGGCCTTTAGACAATGTAGGGGTCACATCTGAGAGGATTAACGCGACTGCTCCCCCGCGCAAGTCGCGATGGGTGTTATCCCATGTAGAAAGTATGTATGATTTTACAGTTTGAGCAAGCGATTTGTCGTTCGCAAACCCTAGTCACACGCTCGGTGCTCTATATCAGCAGGTGCTCGCAATGGAATTGCCATGGCTGACAAGTGAACAGTCCCTGTAATAAAGAAACGCATGAATCCACTTCCTGCACCCAGATCTGTGGCCCGGACAGTTGCCCCGCCTATCCCCGTAATGGAAAATGACGACGACGACTCATCTGCACGACCCCGCCGCAAAAGGCCTCGCGTGTCATACGTAGAAACGTGGGATATCCCAGTCTCAGACGATTCTAGCGAAGAAATGGATAACGAAGAGAGCGAGTCTGTGTCGGCATTTTGTGCAGAAGAAGAGGAGGAACCAGACGAAAGTAGCGACTACGACGAAGACTCTGCTGGCTCTGGCGAGAGCTCGGAGGCTGGTTCGGAGGAAGAAATGTCGCCACCATCTGCGAAACCCAAATCCGTCTTACCCATTTCGAAGAAGAAATCAGGACCCCAGCCCGCCGTCGAAGATGGTGAACCCATGGACGTAGATTCAGCCTATCGACGCCGCCCGCCTCTGCCCAAGAGGCCCAAGACGAAGAAGAAGAAGGGTGACTTCAAGGGGACTGGTCTCAACCCTAACTTGCCACCCATTTCCAACATCGATGACATTTTTGAGGAGATGACCGGAAAGGCGCTGACCTCTGGACTTGCGGATTGCATCGAACATCTTAGAGGCCGGACGCTAAACGTTGCAACCATGTGCTCCGGCACCGAGGCTCCTCTGCTCGCGTTACAGCTAATGAATGATGGTATGGCCTTACTGCTATTTACATATCAAGAGATATTCTAACATCAACTGCAGCACTCGGCAGGATTGGTCACGAAACGCTGTCTTTCAAGCACCGTTTTAGTGCGGAAATCGTCCCCTCCAAGCAAGCATACATTGAGAGGAACTTTCAGCCTGAAATTATTTTCCGGGACGTGAAAGACCTGACAAACAATGGTGAAGCAGCCACTGAAGCGTAAGTCCAATTCGTCTACGCAACGCGCGACTCGTTTTACTAAGTTCAAACAGCACCACCGCATGGGGGTCACGGAAAGCTATACCAGGAGACATAGACCTCCTCGTGGCAGGATTTGCTTGCGTAGATCGGTCGCCTCTAAACAACTACCAGAAAAAGTTGACCGAAAAGGGCGAGACTGGCGATACTTTCCGCGCTATCGTATCATACGCCAATGTGTACCAGCCTCCCATCATCATTCTTGAAAATGTTGTGGGAAAAGGAACGCAATGGGACGAGTTCAAAGAGCTGTACTGGAACATCGGCTACGAAAGCGAGACGGTCAGAGCTGACACCAAAGACTATTACCTACCTCAGACGAGAATTCGCACCTACATGGTCTGTCTCAACATTGAAAAGTTCGGAGACGGTGTTCGAGAAGCAGTGGCTGACTGGGTGGACGTGGTCAAATCATTCCAACGCCGAGCGAGTAGTCCATTCGCAGACTTTACCCTTCCAGTTGACGATCCTCGTCTCCAACGCCTCAGGTTGACTGGCGTGCAAGAAGCACGTGATAAGAAAAGCAAACCCTGGGAAAAGTGTCGAGCTCGCCACGAATTAGCTCGAAAGAACGGGAAGCTCGGGGAAAAGCGCCCACTGACCGAATGGATCGAAGGAGGTTCGTGTGATCCTCTAGATTATACGGACAGAGCGATGCTGCGAACGCGCGTGGCACGCGATTTGGACTTTATGGATATCAGCCATTTACGCAACGCCGCCCATAAAACGCTCAGCTACGATTCGACTTCTAAGATGCGGGTGTGGGACCTGTCTCAAAATGTAGACCGTGGAGCGGCAGACAAACCAGTCTTCGGAATGGCGAACTGTCTCACACCTTCAGGAACCGCATATATCACTCACCTGGGAATTAGAGCTTCTGGCTACGAATATCTCTTACTCCAAGGAATTCCGATCGACAAAATTGTTTTCACTACCGAAACCAATGCCCAGATCAGATCTCTTGGAGGCAACGCCATGAGCTGTCCATGTGTTTGGGCTGCTATGATATCTGCTTTCATTGTTTCCTACAAGTCTCTCTTCCCTCGAACGAGCGCCGCACGTTCGGCCACGGTCATGGCTAGCGTACCAAGAGGGCCTCCTACAATTACCGGCGAAGAGCTGCTAGAAACAGCTTCCCGCCAGCAAGCCTCTAGTATCAAGATCAAGCTTTCACAGCTTCTCAGAAATGCTAAAGATAGCGCTTCTATGTGTTACTGTGAAGGAAACGGCTTCGCAGTGCGCAACAAAATCAAGGTTTGCGAGTCATGTGGTCACACTGCTTGCACATCATGTGCTGGCAGACCTACCCACAACTACTGTTCCGTCATACCGGCAGACTCTCGTATGACACCACAAGACTTTCAACGCAAATGGAGACGCGCCCTGCCTAGCCGCGTCGCTTTCCGGTTGCTGAGAGATTCCAAAAGGCTACGAGGTTTCTTGGCAGACGTTCAATCTCAACAGTCTGCGTTGTATGTGGATGCCATAACTAACGCCTTTGATGTTGAAATGCGCCTAGAGTCATTTGACCGATCTAGAGACTGGATAGTGCATTACGATTCCCCAACAGCTAGACTCGATCTTGTACTCTCCAATCAACCGCAGTGGCGACTGTACGCCAAACCTCCAAATAACCTTCCAGCGAATGACACCCTTCGAGCATCTCTAAGCCACCCAATAGCACGATCTTTCATCAGAGGCGATGACTTGCTAGCATGGCCTTGGGAAGTTTTGGTTCCTCGTGAAGACACCTTCCAAGTATCGATCCGAGGCTCGGGCGACACAGCTCCATCGTGGCGCGCTCAGATGGGCCTGCTAGAGTTTCAAAACGAGACGGTGCCGAAGGTACTATCAATCAACTCGAGCAAGCCGGGTCTAGGGGGTGTGGATCTGTCTGGGAACTACCAACTGCTCTCTAAATGTGGCACGTCGAAAAACAGTCTTTACAGGAAGCTGCCGTCGACACTCAAAGAAGATGAAAACGAGCCCATCAATCTGTTCTTCGATCCATCCCCTCTTGGTGATCCCAGAGATGACTATTTTGTATTCAGTAAAGACCATTCCCGACTACCATGGGGCCAGTCGCGCGACGTAATTGCTCGGTTGGACAGTACTTGGGAACCTTGGAAAATTAACATCTTAACCCAACGCAAAGTCAGCGTTCAAGGCAAATGGTCAAGTGTCGCGGCGTCTGACATGAGGCTCGTTCCTATCTCGACCGAAATGTCGTTTCGTTCGGCACCACTGGATCCATGCTGGAATGCATCTTTGATTTCAGGGCCTTGCTCTGGCCTGCGCGCAATTTTAGCTTGCAAATTCGAAGCTTCTGGCAAAATGGGAGAAGCGTGGAAAACACGACAGTTTGTGCAGCCTGACGACAAGCAGTTTCTTGCAACATTCCGCTTCGTTTTGGATAGAATACGAAATGTACCCGGTCTGAACGATTCCTGGACACAGTTGACAGGACTACCTCTTGTTCACTGCGAGTCATGTGCACCAACTCTGCCGGGTATCAAATGGCTGTCGAATGCAGCCAAAACTACCGCAACACCCTTCGAAGACCACATGGAGGCAGCGGCATATGAATCTCGTCTCAAGAACCGCCCTGCCACGGTACAGATCGGTGTCAAGGTAGATGACGGAATCGGGCACATGGAAATCGGTCTTAATATTCACTCGATGGTACATCGTGCTGTTGCTCGACTTGGTGGTGTCGGAGGACCTCCAGTTGTGTCTTGGAGACTGATCTCGGATGCTTATCCATTAGCGATCGGTTCGTTCCCAAGATTCAAGCTCAGGAACAACGACGGCGATCCTGTTTGTCCCACTCCGCTAAACATGTCGCCTCCCTTGCGGAAAGAACAGGAACGCTCGTTGAAATGGATGCTCGATCGAGAGGACCCTGGCGCCCCAAAGTTCCGCCTTCAAGAAATTGAAGAGGTCTCGATTCCGCAACTGAATTGGAGAGCGGAAGTCAGAGCTCAAAAAGACATTGTAGTCAAGGGCGGCGTCCTCGCAGAAAAAGTAGGATTCGGGAAAACTGTCACGATCTTGGCGATGGCTCATGACGAATTCAACAAGAAGGGACAAGAAACAATTGTCGAGGAGAACCGATCAAGCGCCACGGCAGTTCCTGGCCTCATTGACATATCCGCCACCCTGATCATTTGTAACGACAGTATATCGAATCAATGGGAGGAAGAAATCGCCAAATTCCTTCCAGAGAAAGACTATTCGTCAAAAGTCTTGCTGATCAAACGATGGGAACATTTCATGAAACTCAGCATTTCGGACTTCATCGAAGCGCGTTTCGTCATACTGAATTGGAAGTTGCTCGCCAATGACAGATACAACAAGAGACTTGCAGAACTGTGCGCGATGCGTGAACCAGTCACTAAGCCAAGTCGTGCGTTCGCCTCTTGGCTAGACTTCTCCCTACCACGGCTCCCTGAAAGTATTGAAAATCTCCAGAGTATGGACATCGATTCATTCGAGGAAGACCTTGACCGTCGACGCGAGGAAACTTCAGCTAGCTCTGATTTCAACGCAGTACTGCCATCTAAACGCCTAACGGGTCGGAAATACGTTGAGAACGCTCCAAAGACTGCACCCAAAGCAAAACCGAGAGCTGCAGCGAAGTCTAAGTCGAAGAAAGGACAAAACACGGACGCAACTTGGGAGTCACATAAAGCTCCAGTCCTTCAGCTCTTCAGATGGAACAGAATTGTCGTGGATGAATTTCAGTATCTGGAGAGCGATTTGCTTCCTGTGTACATGTCCACAGTAAGACTTCACTCAGAAAAGACTTGGATCCTATCTGGAACGATTGGACTTGACGATTTCAGAGATGTCAAGGTCATGGCAAGTTTCTTTCATGTCAATCTCGGCGGAGATACAGAAGTTGCGGGAGTGATAACACCCCGCAATCTTACAAAAATCAAGGCAGAGAAAATGACTTCAGCGGAGAAATTCCTGTCCTTTCAAGAGGCCAGAAGTCAAGAGTGGCATATGGTACGCCACCAAAGCGCACAGCGATTTCTTGACTTGTTTGCTCGACAGAACGCCCCAATCATTGAAGACATTCCAACTGTGGAAACTCTCCGTCTGAGCCGACTGCACCTGAACCATCACGAAGTATACCTAAATTTGCTCAGCCATTTCGCGAAAGAGCAAATGCAAATGTCGAGAAAGTTTGACGGGTACTCCTCCGATCGAAAAACACTACTCAAGGGCCTTATCGGAACTTCAAAGACTGCAGAGGAGGCACTGGTGAACTGCAATACTTCCTTCACATCTACCGGGGATCCTGCCCGGGCCAGAGCCAGCGAAATGAAAGCTTCGCAACAGAGGCTGATGAAAACGCTGGTCCAGGCTGAAATCTTGAAGAAGTATTGTGGTGCCCTTGACAGCCACTACATCGAATGGAAGACTAGTACGAATGAGAAGGATAATCATCTTGGCGATCTGGATGCAGTGGGAGCGTTGAAAACTTTTATTTCAAAAGCAGAACAGCAAGCGAAACATGAGCCGAGCCCAACGGATTCGAGCCGAGACATCGCTTCAAAAGAGCTACGAGAACTTTCTGGCAAACTACGGGAAGAAGAACGTGCGTTCTTGGGCCAGCTGAGATCGGGAAGGTTGGTTGAATCTCTAGAGAGACTGAAGCAGGGTACACACACCTGTGCGACAGGTGTCAAGCACTGCCAAAATGCGCAATGCCAACAGACCCGTAGCGATCCGCTCAGTTGTTCGGTGCTCCCACTGTGTGGTCACATTTCTTGCGCGACGTGTCTACGGAACACGGCGGGACTCATCGAATGTCCCGTGAAAGGATGCAAAGCCAAGACGAGAGATGGTTTACCCACCACCGGCGCACAGCTCCAGAAAGTCGACCACATATCAGAGCACACCCCAGGAGCAAAGTTAGAGAGTCTCTTTCGTCTACTGGACAGCATCAAAGAGGACCAAGCGGTCTTGTTTGTGCATAGTGCCTTTCTCTTGGACAAAGTCGCCGAGGCCCTGGAGGAACGGGAGATCGCGCACTCAGCTCTTCGAGAGGACTCATCCGACACTGGGGAGCTGCTCGCAGACTTCCAGAAGAACAAAACTAGCACGAGAAAGCGCGTGCTTGTACTGGATCTCTATGGTGCGAATGCTGCCGGGCTGTAAGTCTTTCCAATACCAAAAGAGCTCTCAATAACATCGCTGACCACTGCATCTTCAAGGAACTTATTCACTGCTAACCACGTTATCTTCCTCTCCCCATTGCTGGAAGTATCCCAGCACGACCACGAATCAAAGATGGAGCAGGCGATTGGTCGGGCACGCCGATATGGTCAGAAGAAGACGGTCCACGTCTATCATTTCGTGGCCCTGAACACCATTGACGTAGACATCATGCAGCGGCATTACAGGCGATCCAACGTGCTACGGGAAGGGGAGTTCACCCCGATGAACATGAACGATCAGGACGATGCTAGCAGTCAAAACACACAGCTGGTACATAACCGGAAGGGTGACATAATCTTGGTTCCACAGCAATGGCTTTACGACGACAAGAAAGCTAAGAAGTTGGATATCGACCAGAGTGATAAGGGGGATTATCATTCACTCTTCCAGTTCTCGGAAACGTTTCCTGAGATCGAGCCGGTTGAGTAGGGGAGTTGGAGTCCGAGACAGAGATGCGGGGCCGGAGAGAGGCTGAGATGGGCGAGGCGAGCATACCCTTTCCCTTTGATTCATTGGTTCAAAAGCATTATGGTAGCGTTTGCGAGTTTTCACGGGCGGGTGTCACGTTGCATAGTTAATCTAGATCGTAATGGAAGGCCACAACACTGGCTAATCTCGGACAAACACACACCTGCGATGTCCGAACTCGGTCTGAAGGGCTTCCGGTTTGCCTCTCGACTTACGTTTTTCTAGGTTGATTTCATCTCACTACTAACTTGGATTGGTACTCGCGCACTGGGACAATTAAGACGGCGCGGTCAAGCTGGCACGCAAGCAAACTTGGCTTCGTGTGCCGCGTAGTCTTTAACTGACTATCCATCATCGCATCGTAACCGTCCTCCTGTTGTTACTGCGTGATCACCCCATCCCCCTTGCTTACCTCCGCGTCTCCTCCCACGCCACCTCGTCCCCAAACCTGCCCACTCCGTCCCCAGGCCCAACAATGGAAGACATCCACCACACCTACCACCCCTTCACCTCCAGAGCCACCAACCCCACCCCCAACCTCCCCTTCCGCTCCCGCACCGGTTTCGAGCGCAGATACACCGACTTTCCCCTCCCCGCAGACTGGTTCCCGCCCCCCCAACACCGCCCGTTCGCAGACCCGTTCCTAACCAACGGTGGAATACCGTACTGGCGCAGCCCCCCGAACATCCCACCCCTCGACCCGCACGGTATCCACCGCGGCGGGACCCGCTGCGGCACGCGCTGGGTGGGCAGCGGGTGTAGCCGACGACACTTCGGCTTCGTCGATCCGCTGTACCAGCGTCCGGCGCCCGGCTACGCGGGGTTCCAGCCACAGTGGTGGTGGGCCGCGGAGGCTGCGGAGCAAGCGCAGAGGGAGGGGAGTTGGGAAGACACGCCGTGGGCGAGCTGTGCCGGCGAGCAGTCTCCGGGCGCGGTGCCGGATATTGATATGGACGCGAAGGAGCCGCGAGGGGGTTTTGGGGGGAGGAGTGGGAGTGAGGAGTGCCAGTCCGGGTGCGGGGAGTTTGAGGACGCGAACATCAATCCAGGAGAGAGGGGGGGGTGGGAGAAAGAAGATGGGGATGGAGATGGGAATGGGAGTGATGCGGGGAGTGATTCGAGCCAGTCTGAGCATGCTACGTTCATGGCCGAGGATTCGTTTCCGACGATGCCGGCGGGTGGGGATAAGGGGTTTTTCGAGCCGCCGAGGTCGTCGAGTCGGCAGAGTGTGCATGATTTCTTTGGGGGGGATACGGGGGCGAGGGTGCCGAGGCCGGCGGGGGAGTTTCCGCCCGAGTATACGTCGCCGCCTAGGTTTCGACGTGGTGAGGGTGGGGAGCAGCAGACGCGGGGGTGTGGGTGTTCTTGCAATCATGGGGGTGGTGCTAATGGGATGGGGTACTCGCTCCCAGAGGAGGTGATCGCGGCGAGGTTGGAGGAACTTGAAGCTCGAGAAGCGAGAGTGCGAGATGTGGAAGCGACACTTCGACAAGCGGAGGAGATTTTGCATCAAGAGCGCGGGAGAGTGTTGCACGCTGAAGCTAGACTTCGGCAAGAGAAAGCGGAATTCGAGGCACAGCGAAACAGATCATGGCGCGAATGGCGGCACCAGCAACGGCACTCAGAACGCCAGCGCCAATCTTCGTACCACTTTACGGACTCGGATTTTGATATGCTCTCTAGCGACGATGACGAGCCTACCTTCAACCGTGGCCCGCCGTTCTTTGGCTGGAACGGCTTCTCAGCCCAACGAGAGCCTTCGCTGGCAGGAGCGCAGCAGGCGTTCGAGGAGTACAACACACACTGGGACCAGCTGGATATCAACGACGCCGCTATCCGCTACCCCACGCCATCAGGGAACGGTGGAGATCTACTCGATGTAGGATCTAGATATATGCAGCAGATCAAGTCCTCAAACCGGTACGGCTGGGCACCCAAGCTCCCTAATTCCAATCTTCCTATCCACCCGCACCAAGTCGTCCGCTACAACATCTTCGGCTTCTTCATCGCCGCGTTCGGGATCCGGGTACGCTACACGGTCCTCGAAGGATTAGAGAACGGGTCCTCGCCGCAGTGGAAGCCTGATTTCCGACAGGCTGATCAAGAGAAACTGAAGATGCTGAGAGATCATCTACGAAGAAAAGAGCAGAAGAGATGGCATCCGGATCAGATGAATCGGCGAAAGAATGGGGTAGTGGGACTGGGGGACGAGGAGGTGTTTTTGAAGGGGGGCATCTCGATGACTGGGAGGGAGCTGAGAGAGGCCGTTTGTTTGGCCATTACAGAATTGAGGCAGGTGTACGTTGAAACAGCGTTGAGGCTGTAGGAAAGTGTTTTGGTGTGGTTTGGATAGGCTATTCTATTATTAGATGTTGAGGGTTGAAGCTGGAGTTGGGAGTGAAGTCGAGACCTATGCACGTGCGTTTACCCCTGACGCTTAACGATCTCCAGCTGGGATGGCCCCTGACGGGAGTTTATTGAAGCGGGAACTAGGCCTGACGCCACCACATGAAATCGATAGATAACGCGCCCAGCCGCTGTTTCTCTCCGTTTCAGCACCGCCAGACTCCTGTCCGGCGCCGCCATCGACCCTCGGAGGCCTTGGTCCCAAGCTGGGCTGTCTGGGCTGCTGCACCGGCAAGCCGAGTTCCAAGTCTTCACGCGCCTCCCACTCTCCCATCCCCCTTTCACTGCGCGCCCCCCTCTGTCACCTTTCTCTGTCTCGCGTTCTGTACTTCTGCAGCCGCACGCTTCCGTTGCCTGCTGTATCCATTCGTTTTTGGCTATTCTGCGCGATTCACGCTCGTTTTCTGTCTATCTAACCAGTCCTTATACTCGCGGCATGCCAACAGCTTCAAAATAAACTCAACATCGCTCTCTTTTCCAAGCCATCTACCATCACATCAATCATGCGTCAATCCCTCGTCCTCCCCGCCGTCTCTCTGCTCTCTCTCCTCCCCACCGCCCTCACCACCACCTCCGCCAAGCGCGGCCTCGTCTACGTCCCGCCCGAAAATCACCCCGACGACGACAATATCTGGGACTCCTCTACGTCCGATTTAACCTGGTACTACAATTACAATTATGCGGCGACTCCATCCCTCAGCAAGTCCAAACTCGAATTCGTCCCCATGCTCTGGGGCGCATCCACCGCCGACACCGGCACTCCCTTCCTCGACGCCGTCAAAGCCCAGATAAAGTCCGGCACCAACGTCTCCTACGTCCTCGGCTTCAACGAGCCCGACGGGACCTCCGCTACGGGTGGCTCCGGGATCGCAGCCGACGTAGCCGCGAACGCGTGGATAAAGCAGATTGAGCCGCTCAAGAAACTCGGCGTGAAGCTCGGGGCGCCTGCAACCACCGGGTCGCCAGATGGCTTCACATGGCTGCAGGATTTCTTCAATTTCTGCGATGGGGGTTGCAACCCGGATATCATGCCAGTGCATTGGTATGGGAATTTCGAGGGCATGGCGAGCCATATTGGACAGAAGATGGCGGCGTATCCGAATATGAAGATTTGGGTTACTGAGTATGGGTACCCGAATCAGGATTTGGAGACGACGCAGCTGTTTTATAATCAGAGCTCCGAGTATTTTGATCGTGTTGCGTAAGTTTTTTTTGTACCTTTTTCGCATGATTGGGGGAGTAAGAGTGGGTTGAGATGGGGCTAATCTGGATTTGATAGGAACATCACGCGCTACTCTTACTTTGGTGGCTTCCGAAGTAGTGTGTCGAATGTCGGGCCGAACGTTGCTATGTTGACGCAGGATGGCAAGCTCACCGATATTGGGAGCTGGTACCTGGGTGGAGCGGCGACGCATAACAAGCCGAAGGGTGCAGCAGGACGGGTGACTATCTTTGCTGGGTGGAGTGTGGTTGTTGCAGCGGCGGGATTGTGGACGCTGCTATGAGTTTACGACTAGTTCAGCTTTTCAAATCGCGCGAAACCAATTCACGGAGTTTGTATAGATTGGTGGTATTGTTTCGGATTGGAGTTTTTTGGAGTTTCAAGATCCGACAGGTATACCTATCTAATTTCATGCGATTAACTCATTCCGAGAGAGATCACACGACCATTGGGTAAAAAGGCGTCGATGCAGTGACGTATCAGTGGTGTAAGGAAATCGTAAGCCATTTCGTTATACCAACGCACCAGGCACATGCCCGGAACCTACAGTCTACGCACCTAACCATACAACCCTCGTCCTCTCAGGCATAGAACTGGCTCTCACTTCTACGTCACGTCATCGTCATTTCCGTGTCCAAATACCTAACGTCCGACAATAACATTGCAAGATTAAGGCCAAATCGCACAGACTGGCTCCCGTTTATACATCTCAACACACTAAAAACTCACCCCAATCTATAGCCTAATTTATAACGTCTCATATCTTACATACCATAGGACAGTGTGAATCTTGCAGAACCCCTAATCCCTTTAGCCCCACGTGGAGACACCGGACTTGTCCCCGCATTATACCTAAATTCTAACGCCTAATTTATAGCTTTAGGCAATAAAATGCTAAAATAGAGTCTAGATTACATAGACTAGCTCTACTTTATATATCTTACTACACTATAATCTTCCCTATTTCTTAAACCTAATTTATAATATCTAGATCTCGCATATAAAATAGTATTATAAATTATCCTCCCTCTTAATATCTAAATCCTTAAGTCTAATTTATAGCTTTAGGGTAATAATATACTAAAATAGAGTCTAAATTATACGGACTAGCTCTACTTTATACATCTTACTATACTATAATCTTCTCTTAAATGAAGGTCTAATTCAAGACGTCCTAGATCTTACATCCTAAAAGAGAGTCTAAATCGCGTAGACTACCTCGTCCCTTTAGCTTCGCATAAAGACATAAGATCAGCTCCAGCTCAAACCCCTCATCCAACGTCTGATTCACGGCTTCAGGCAATAATATGCCAAAACAGTCTCCAAATCGCACGGACTGGCTCCACTTCATACATCTTACCACACTGTAATCTTCCCTATTCCGCGAGCCTGATTTACAACGTCCGGATCTCGCATGCGAAATAGCATTGTAAATCGTGCTCTCACTCGAAACCCTCATCCAACGTCTGATTTGCAAGTCCAGGCAATAACATGCCAAAACAGTCTCCAAATCGCACGGACTGGCTCCACTTCATACCTCTCACCCCACTGCAATCTTCCCTATTCCGCGAGCCTAATTTGTAACGTCCGGAGCTTCACATGCTTTTTGGTGCGTGAATCAGGCGGGCTGGCTTACCAGCTGATTTGTGCTTTAATATACAGGGTCCAGCAATGATGTGACACTATCAGCCGCAAATGGCGTGGGCTGGCTCCAGTCGAAATAGAATTGGATGAATGAGAAGCTCCTGATGGAATTATATGGTGCCGGTCACTATCGTCTGGCACTTGCGTCGCGGCATAACAGACTCCGTGTTGCGTCTAGCAATGTTGTGTGAAGCGGTTTGATTGGGGCGTATTCGCAAGTAACCAGGGCAAATTGTGAATCAGAACACCTAGGGGCTAGGTCACAATCTTCGTCCAGAGCTCGTAAGTCCGGCCCAGCTTCATACTTGAGTATGAGATACTTCCTGAACTACCTAGGCGGGACGCAATGTACCTCACCCCGTCCCACGACACAGATCAAATCCGCAAGAACCCGCACCCCTCCTCCTCCCCCTCTTCAACCCACTCCCCCCTACTCCACCCGACAAATAATCTTCCCCATCGTCTTATTCGTCTCCATAAGCTTATGCGCCTCGACCACCTCCTCCCACGGGAAAACCTTCTCCACAAACACCTTAAACCGCCCATCCACAAACCTTGGCAACGCATGCTCCACCAACGTATCCCGCAGCTTCCCCTGATACCCCTCATCCCTACTCCGCAAACTACTCCCCTCAAACCTACACCTCTTCCTCACAAACGCCCCAATATCCGTGCCCGCCGGCAGCTTCGTGCCCCCCATCGCCCCAAGCGTGACAATCACGCCGTCGCGCGCGATCGCATCCAGGTTGCCCTGGAAATACGACGCGCCGACGAAGTCGATGATGATGTCGACGCCCTTGCCGCCGGTCGCTTTGAGCACCTCGGCGGGCCAGTCCTGGGTGGACGTGTTGAAGGCGGCGGTCGCGCCGAGGGTTTGCGTGACGAACTCGCATTTGGCGTCCTGGCGCGCGGTCGCGAAGACGGCGGCGGGGGAGTCGCCGAGGGCGAGCTGGATGCCGGCGATGGAGACGGAGGAGGCGCCGGCGTGCCAGAGGACGGATTTGCCGGGGGTGTAGCAGCCGATGAGGTAGAGGGCTTGGGTGGCGGTGATCCAGGTCTAGGAAGAAGGTGCGTTAGTGGGGGGGGGGTGGGTTTGGGGAGAGTAATGCTGTTCTACAGCAGAGATATATCGTAGAGGGTAGTTTGAAGAGGATGGAGCGTGACGTGCCTCGGGGATGCCCGCGCTTTCCTCCCAACTCAGTTCTTTCGGCTTGTGCACGAGCATGTGCGTTGAGACGGCGATGTACTCTGCATACGCTCCTCCGTATGCGAGTCCGAACACTTCGTCGCCCACTTTGAAACCTTTCTCTGGGCTGTCCCCAACGCCCTCAATTACGCCTGAGAACTCTACGCCCAGGATCTTCCCCGCTTGTGGTGGCAAGGGGTAGTGGCCCTCTCGCTGCAAGAGGTCCATGCGATTGAGTCCAAAGGCCTTGATCTTGACGAGGGCTTCCGCGGCGGTTGGGACCGGTTTGGGGATCGAGGCTATGAAAAGCGAGTCGGCAGGACCGGTGTCGCCTTTGATATCTGGAAGATGAGGTTAGAGCGGAGGTTTGGATGGATGGGTTTAAGGAGGAATGACTTGCCTACTGCGCGCATTGTTTCGGGCATATTGGGAGATGTTTGGGGTATTGGGGGTCCCAAGTGGGGCAGAAAAGCAGCTTCCTGAGGTTGTAGAAGCTTGTGATTTGAGAAAGAACAACAGATTAGAGGCCGAAATATGGATTTGCAGGAGAGCAGCAATCTCGATTGGAGTTTGCTATGTTGAGTATAGAGAGGAGAGCTTGACGGGCGTGAAATATTTATAAAGTATGACGCGGTTTAAGCTCCACCAAGCTAGGTGCCAGATCGGGAAAGGTCACCTGCGGAGCATTGCGGAGCGGGGCATTGATCCGCAAGCTTTCCTTCAACTTTAATCCAGCATGAGGCCAGTTATGCAGCGCAATTTGTGGTAGGTCGTGGTCGTGCAACGATTGATACCTGAGTAAGCCAATTCCGCCCTAAATATCAAGCAGCTTACCGGCTTCTCGGCTTCACCTGTACGCCAGTCACCAACGGCAAAAAGGGTCATCGGGAGAGACGTGATGACAAAGCTCGCAGGCTGCACATTACGACTGCTAAGTAAAGGATCGAAGTCTCACTCCATCCATATCTACTTTCCTCTTGCCATATCCACGTGAAAACATCATACAGCTCCGAGCGCGGAATGATTCCGCAATCATAAGAAACAGGGGAAAGGCTCATAACCCCTTCAAAACTAGGGAAATAGACAAGGAAATCACAAACGTGATGCCATGGCGCGGCACAAATATCGAGATAAGTATTCAGGGATACTCGAGTCCGGAGGAGGGATTCGGAGTGCTTGCTATATCAGCGTTCGGGTCGTGCAGACACTATCCTGCATATCCGATTTGCTGATGTCCAAGCGGACTTTGGCAGGGGACTAGGTGTCAAGTCGGTTGTGGTGCCGTAGTCGTTCGCTAGTGGACGAACAGACTATCCTCTGACTTGATGTCGTATTTCTTCAGCGTCTCGATGAGCCGAGCACACTCTCTCTTGAAGTCGAGTTGGTTGATGAATTGCACTTGATACCGAACCCTAGTAAAATCCTTAGCAGATATCGTTAAGTGTCATAAAAGGGTGGCTGTTACCTTGGAGTGTCTTGGAAAGTTTCCATCTTTGCTCTGACGCGGAAGTCGTACGTCTTGCAAGTAGCTTCCAGGAACGCGTCGTGGCTCACCGTGGTGCCCTGGTCCTCGTCGCTCGCCTTCATCTCCGTCAACTGATCTGCAGTCATATTCATCACCACCGTTCCCTCTTTGTCAAACAGACTCAACCAGAGTTGACCAGTGTAGTCGCTGACGTTGGCAGACATGATGTATCTGTACACTGGACGTGGATGTGCGATGGAGCACCTCTCGCAACGCCATTCTCCGGGGTTGTCTTCAACAACTTTCCTGTTGCACGTTCTACCATCGACGTCGTTTGAGCAGGCAGGGTAGGCGAATGTGTCCTGTTTTACGTAGACAATCGAAGCCTTGAGGTTGAAGTAGACAGTTTCCTCGCCTAAGCCAGCCTCTTCGTCCTTGACTTGCTGGACAGTCTTGTACTCTTGCTTTCTGCCGCCAGTGTTCCCCGCCAGGCCTGCGTGGCTAGTGTAATTTCCCTGTCGGCCTTCGGCATCGTACCATCCTTTGAGCTTGTGCGCTTCGTCGATATCGGGATCAACGTCCATGGATCCAGAGCTTAACAAGCTCAGACTTCGACCACCAAAGTCGGAAACTTTGACCCCTTTGAAGGCAATGACAGACTCCAAGGGAGCATCGAAAGTCATCGCTGAGTTACCCCAAATTGTGAGCCTGACAGATGTGAGAGTGTCATCGGCCAACGTCAACTCGCGCTTTGAGAAGGGCTTGTTGCTGTTTTTTCCGATGATCTCCTCCACATCTCCGACGTTTTTGAGTACGCCAACGGTATCGATCGTACTATCCTTCTCTACTGCGTCTAGAGATCCGATTTTGGTGAAATTGTAGCGCACTTTTGGAGCACCCTCTTGGTCCTCGGTCTGCGTGAGATTAGCGCCAGTCATTCAAACCAATGTTAGAATGAATGAAGTCACTGTACCTTCTCTACCGTCGAGTCCCTCTCGAAGTGCAGTTCGTAGTCGTTGGGCAGGTTTGAGAACTGCTTCTTCGCAAAGACTACTTTGCAGTTTGAGATGTAGTAAACCGTTCCTACTTGGAACACATCGTAAAGATCATCGGCGATTTCCTTGAAAGCGGTCCCTCGAATCTCTGAAGATTCGTCCAGCAAGTTCACACTGAACAGCTTGCCCATCCCGTTCTTGTTCTGCCACGTCTTCATCTCTCCTTTTTGTGTACACCTCGCTTTGATGGTCCATTTGTGCGCGTATGGCGAGAGAGCTTCGATCGGATACAAGCTAGCGTGCTCGGAGTTGGGTTGTGGATGAGATGGTAACGATCGGCCTTGTGGTTTGGTGTTGCCATTCCCTTGGTTCCCGTAGAAGTTGTTGCCGGAGATAGCTGCAGGCTGTGGCTTCTGATCCACAGGCTCGGTGGTCTCCAGCTGGACTGGCATCCCGAGCTTCTCAAGCTCGCCATATTCTTCCAGCACCTCCACATCGACAAGTATCAGAATCCTTGCTAGGGGTTAGACCGACAGTGAAACGAGAGGCAAGGGAATACCTACTGTCGTCCCTTGACAGCCTGGGGTTGGAACTGCTTCAGTCTCACGATAGAGCCCTTCTTGAGCGTCCCTTCGGTTACCAAGGGCGCCAGCGCTGCCGCAGTTTAGCATTCCCCTCATCTTTGATCAGGCCAATGAGGTACAAACGTGCTGCCAGCATAGTCTGGATGAAGTTCTGAATGTCGCTCAGCACAACACGGTATCTCTGGGCTTCACCGCCAGTCTTTGAATCCATCGGCTTGATCTGGACGCATTGCATGACCGGGCTGGGCGCTGCCTCGATGCCTCGCTCGAAGATCGCCCTGTATATAATGATGAGAAGGGCAGCCTGATGTGGCAATCTGAAAGCCTTACCTGAGCGAACCCTGGCTGATTGCTGCTTCGGCCATGATTGCAAGACTTTTGGGCGTTGTATCTCAGAGAGGTGAGGTGAGGGCGTGAATGCTGGAGCAAGATGTGGAGGTTGTGGCGGGAGAGAAATGGTGGATTGACGCGACGCGACTTCGGATTTGTGGTTCGTGTCCCAATCACGTGATGTCAATTACCAGCAGTTTTACATACCCTTGAATGTCCAGACCGACTACCTCCAGATAGAAACTCGTGTTTGGTGGGACTTAGAGATGGCTTGAATTGAATGAGACAGCGGGCAGTATTTTACACGCTAACTATTGGCTGTCTGTTCACATAGAAAGGACGTTGGAGGTGCAACTGCCACTTTCGAAACCCCGCCATTGGAAGGATGGCGGGGCAAGGGGTGCGGTGCTCGAACAGTGAAACAACTCTCGCACCACGAACATCACCCGCACTCACCATGGCCGACGACGAAGTTGCTACCAGAGCTCCGGAGAGCGATGCGCAACCTACTGCCGCTGAAGGCGCAGAACAGAGCCTCTTTCCTGGCGACACGAGAGCTCAAGCGGGGGCCAGCATGGGCGTAAGACTGCTCACGCCAGACGTCACATATGGACGAATAGCTAACGATGGATAGGAACACTGCACAACAGACAGACCAACCCGTACGCATTATGAGCCAATATCCTGAACGTCTGTTAACAGCGATGTAGCTTCGGGCGAGGTCCCCACTGGCGTTGGTTCCTCCTAAGATTCCTCAAAGAAGCTCGGAACAATATTCTAAAGCTCATGTGTCGTAGGAAATATCCAAGCTTGGAGGCGTAGATGTAAGAACATGATAGGTCCCCAAAAGCTATTAGTTTTTAACGGCTTCTCAGGTCTACATCTCCAAGCCCGCCGATTATCCTCATTCGCCCTCGAAGCTCCTACTCCTATTGACCGGCGGAACCGGCGTTAAGTCTGCGAACAATCAACTACAGGCAGACAAATACGCATCTGAGGGATTCTTGGTGGTTATGCCTGATCAGTCAGTCCTCTGAACTCCTCAATCTCGTCAAAGTCAATTGACTTTTCGTAGATTTGGAGGTGACCCAGCCCCGAATAGCGTTGACCAGAGCGCCCATGACAAGCATCCTTCCGTCATCGAACAAATCAAGCTCCGTGTAGGCGAGACCGCGAAGTCTTTCCTGATCGATATGTGGCTGGCCCGACACACCCCCGAGAAGGTTCTACCGATCCTACACAAGGTCATTGAAGGAGCCAAAGAGGAGTTCGCAGATGCCGTTGCGAACGGTGGTGGCATATACGGTGTCGGGTACTGCTTCGGGGCGAAGTATATTGTGATACTGGCCGGAGAGCACCCCGATACTGTGGCATGGGGCCAGGCTGCGCCCGGAGACGAGGAACAAGGGGTAGTTAAAAATGCCCCAGTCATCAAGGCTGGTGCAATTGCTCACGGTAAGGCTATCCCTAGCTCTCGACTTCGTTCACTTACATGAGCAGGTACTATGGTCGCGCAAGAGGAGATTGAGGCGGTCAAAGTACCGCTCTACATGGCTTGCGTCAAGGACGATCCCTTATTCCCCGAGGATGTGCTGGAGGAAGGGCGGAAGGGCCTCGAGAAGAACAGCATCGAGCACGAGATCCAAGTATTCTCAGGTGTGCCCCATGGTTTCGCTGTCCTAGGCGACTACGAAGACCCGAACATCAAGAAGTCTCAAACACAAGCGTTTGGACAGATGCTCGGTTGGATACAAGGCCACTAAGTGTCTCTCCAGGTCTTGGGTCCGCTGTCTTTTGCATGTGTCTCGGGCGTTTGGGTGGATACGGCTGGCACTGTACTTCCAAAACGAGATTATGGATTTCGAACAGTCTCATGGCTTCATAAGATCTTGTCCCATTGCCCCCCAATTGCTCCAAACTCCATGCAATGCCCACAATCACACCAACTCAATGTCTCCAGCCAAGACCTTTTCCTTAATAGCACTCCATCTTACAACTCTAACATCGCCCCTCTTCATTACGAACGCTCTCCCAGTCCCCACAACATTGATTTCCCCGACATCCCTTAATGCCCTGCAGAAGACCGCCGTGTCCGGATCCGGTGCGTCGATCATGCTAATCCCGCCCTGCGTATCATCCAGCTTCTGCAACGAATTCGGAAACTGCGAAAGGAAGGAAGACTGGTAATGCGAGGCGAGTAGATTCTGGTGTGCCGTGAGATATTTCGATTCGCTCAAGGACAGGTATTCGGCGGAATTCTGTTGTACATGGAGAGGGTATTTATCAATCTAAGACACCACTATGTTAGCTATGTATTACCAAAGGACGCGAATCCATAGGAAAGATGAGCGACTTCCTCACCTTCGCGACCCTCGCCCTCAAAAACGACCGCACAAGAAACTTGAACCTCTCCAACTCCGTCTGGATCACAATAAGCTTGAAGTTCGTCTTCGGGTCCATATTTCCCGTCTGCTCTTCCACAGTCTCAATCTACCCAAATACACGCGTTAGCCCTGCTCAGCGTCCAAACTTCTTCCACTGCTCCAGAGCAATTGGGTAACCCACCTGCCTCCTAATCCGCCCTAACACCCTCTCCATCAATGCGTCCGGGTACGGCAAAAGCTCCGGCGCGACGCGCTCGGCGACCCATGCGCGGGTCAGTTCCTGGAGGTCGAGGGTTTCCTGGGGCGCGGAGACGTGCAGGGCTTCGGCGAGGATATCATCGATATCCATGGTCGTGTTTTAGGCGCGTCATGTGTGCGCTGGGAAAACGGATTGGGCGCGTGGGGTGCGGTGGTGGTGAGTGAAATTAAGGTGAGTGGGGCAGATCGCAGGTGTGGGGCTGAGGGGTGAACGGGAGCGGGCGTTAGTGCCGTCTGACTTCACGTCTGTTGATGCAACTTGTGGAGTGCATGAAACGACGGTGAAGGGCTTCCTGATAGTTTATCTAGAGGAGTTGAAAAGTGTTCTGCGAGGCTGATTCCAAGTCTCGAGATCTGGCGAAGAAGAAAGAGGGCTTGAACCGCACTCCCGTCAAAGCAAATGCAACACCACGATTTTCATCACTGTGAAGGAGAAAGAGCTGGTGCTGGGCTCTACTTACGCTACATTCTTAATATCTACCACAGATACACTCAAACAACACATTATCGGAATTTCTCTTACAGCCCTCTTGTCTTCCTTCCTACACCGCATCGAGGCCTTCAATGTTAGCCTTCCTCTTTCAATCAGCCTCTTTGTTCGCTCCAATGAACGGCTTCTAAGAAACTTCCATGTAGCTACAGCATACTCCTCAAGAGCTCTCTCAAGCTGTCGTACTTCAGTATATCGCTGTTCATTCCTTCTGCCACTCACAAGAACATCACCCACTCCTTTAATTCACCCGCACCGCACAGTCTTTGAGCCGTCAATGGCAATGATATGGGAAGTCCGCACAACCAGCGAGGAGCGGCTCAAGGACTACGTCCAACGCATGAGAGCCGACAATCTCGCCGGCGGCCTTGAAGAAGGCACGGTAGTAGTCAGAATATCTGAGAAAATAGCAGTCAAATATGGATTCGGAGTGACTGCACAGGAGTTTGCCACGCTTGAGTTCGCGCACCAGCATATCAACCAGAGCATAGTTCGCACTCCCGAAGTGTACCGCTTCTTCACGGATACGTCAGGCACAGTTCCGATCGGATATATTTTCATGGAGTACTTCCGCGGCTGGACTTTGGACGACCTTGACCTCACCGTGCACACCGACATCATACCACGCGTGGCCAGTATCATCACTCACTTTGGAACCATATCTGGCGGCCAGGTCCCAGGGCCCATTGGTGGTGGTAAGCTACACGGCTATCTCTGGGGCATAGATGGCACTCGCACTGTGTTCACGTGCATCGAAGACATGAATACCTGGTTAAACAAGAGACTTGAAGTGCGCCGTCAGATAGAAGAAAAACGTCTAAGACTATCCAAAACTGAAGAAGAACGGAACCGCGTTCTCGAGCATGGTTTATCTACGAACATAGACCTTACATCCCAAGCCCTTGTATTTTGCCACTTGGACCTCTGCCGTCGGAACATGATCATGCTCGAGGACAGATCGATATGTGTAGTCGACTTTGGTTGCGCGGGCTTATTCCCAAGGTTCTTTGAGCCACTTACCTTGTCGTTTCTCAACCCTTATGATCCTGAATACGCGGAGCCATTGAAGCAGCTAGTCACAGAGCAGCTTGGTATAACAGAGGAAGAGAAATGGCTTATGGAGTTAGTGCGTCGCGTGACCACTGTAAACCACTTTGACTAGTAAGTACAATTCCTGAATCTTGACGTGCTTTCGCTGACAGCCTACCACTCACTATAGTGGTGAAACCGACGAATTCACATACGTTCGGTCTGGAAATACACCACCGCCACCGCCACTTCCGCTGCCTGAGAAGCCAGCCCCTCCTCGTGAGCCTCGAGCTTCATCACACTCACAACAAGAAGCTGAACCTGATCCACGAGAAGCCCCAACTTCGTCACCTCCTCGACTAGGCCCTGGCACCCATCCTCCAAGACAAGGAATTCGTCGACGAACATCCATACCCCCTCCGCCTCCGCCTAAAATAGACTCTACGGCACCTAGTATAGCCTGATTACAGGATGCCGAAGTAAGCTAGACCAAGGGAATGGTTCGAAGTCAAACATATAGTCTACCACAAGTACCAGTCTCAATACCACCGCCACCTCCCACTCCTCCAGGCCGGGAATAGGTGCGGAGAGACGCATCTGCATCTCCCCCAGCTCTTGCACGTCGAGGGCTACGGCAGCGCAGCTGCGTAGGGGCTCACACAGCGTGTCCTCCTCCCCGCTTCCGCTCGTCGAGTTGCAGAGAGCACCACATCCAACCTCGTGAATCCGATATTCATAGACGCAGCGTGCCACAAAGTGTACCACACTGGATGTATATAGTAACTACTTCTACACGCTCTCGCTCCATAAGTTGCAAAGAATCACGAATCTAACCGCGTGAGTCAAATTCTCCAAGACGCAGTGTCCACGCTAGGCGCTACGGGGTATTTGCTTGACGTGTGCACTTCCGCGTCTAATGTTACAAGAAATTACTAATCTAACCGTGTGAATCGAGTCATAGACGTAGCATGCTACGCGGCGTACTACACCATATATCCTTAGTAGACACTCCCGCCCCTTATACTACAAATCATCACCAATCCAACCGCATAAATCCAACCCTTATAAACGCCGCATACCCCACGCGTAATAAGGTGCCTATATACCACTCCTCCACACTCTCGCCCCTTGAGCTGCAAATACTCCCAGATCTGACGGCGCGGAGCAAGGTTTTTATAGACGTAAAGTGCCTACGCGGCGTGTCTGCTTGTTTGACACTCCCGCCGCTTATGCTGGAAAGAGTCCTAGACCTAACCGTGGGGATCAGGTTTTCATAGATGCGGCGGGGTACGCTGCGTGGGTTCTATTTCTAATGAAGGCGGGCAGGAGTTGGGATGGGGTCTGATGGTTCGAGATAAGGCCACTAGGCGGTGGCTGAGTGCAAGGAAGGGGAGGTGTAGGATGAGTAATGGGAGTAATGGGAGTAATGGGAGTAATGGGAGTAATGGGAGTAATGGGAGTAACGGGAGTAATGGGAGTAATGGGAGTAATGGGAGTAATGGGAGTAATGGGAGTAATGGGAGTAATGGGAGTAATGGGAGTAATGGGAGTAATGGGAGTAATGTATGAAAAAGGAGCCGGAAAGGATTAGTGCATGGACAGTAAGGCCCTTGAACAAACCGAATCTTAGATGAAGAGACGCTACCCATCGCATGGCTGTGACCGTGAGATGACCGTCCCATGAGTGGGTAAATAAGCACCCAGCATCTGAATGCAATTCACATGTTCACCAAAACCAATCACGTCATCCATAGACACCTCAACTCATTTGTAACATCTTCCAATTCAGCTCTAACGACGAAACAACCAGATCACCATCATGTCACCAACCCCCACTCCACCCATTACAACGACGAGGCATCCTCGCCTACCACCACCATCACTCTTCTCTCTCCACAGCGGCAGGAAGAAAAGGGCTCCCCAATCTCCGAGCCTTCCTCCACGCGGTATATACAGCCGTTGTAGCATCTACACGCCCTCCCCGTCCGGCAAGAACAAGACAGCAGATAAGTACAACAGGAACCATGGAAAGTGGAAAGCAGCAGAAAAAGTGGGTAGTCCGTCCTTTTTGGATGGCCTGTGAAGAAACATGCCAAGAAGAGGGGGTTGGTATAAAAGGGGGGGTTTTGGGGGGTTTGAAGGGTATCTGTTTGCAATAGGAACGCGGTGAGGTAGATAAAGAGCCGGGCGAATTGTGTAGAAAGCTTCTCGAGACAGGATGAGAAAGGTAGGCGGAGTGTGTACCGTTTGTGTGAACTGGGTGGGGCGCAGAGGCCGGAGAAGTAGTTCGTCATGAGCGTGCAGTGTTGCAACATGCGTCATGAGAGCAGTGCTGATGTTTGTGATGATCATAGGAGTAATGTCGACGAGGAAGAAACAAAGGAAATCTGAAGATCGCGAAGCAGCAGGCAACAGCTGCGCCAACAGTACCGACCTCCTGGACAAAGTGCCTGGAGAGGTACAGTTCCCGCGAGTAATGTGATGCAAAAAAAGGAGCTCTAAAGAGCTAAGAAGTAGAACAAGACTCCAAGTTTTGTCCCGGAGGTATCGATCGCAGGACCAGGAGCAATTGAGTACTTCTCCGGAAGCAGACCAAGAAGCCAAGAGTAGCTCTCCACGAGCAATAGCAAAAGGTCGCCGCTTGAACGCCGCAAGGATAGGACCGGAATCTGCTCGCAACGCCGTAATGCTGAAATCAGGGAAAAGTGGTCCATCAATAACTCCGTAAATCCGTTCGCCATAAGCATTGTGTTCGGTCATTGGTCTCGTCGACCTAATACGAGGCCATTCGACGAGTGCCGTATCGTCCAGGATTAAAGCAATTATCGGACTCCATTCCCATCGGAAGGATACCGCCGGTTTTAGATCTGCTGTGCGCAGTGGGACTGTCTTCCATCTGACAGGACTGCTGGCCAAACTGTTGCTGACCAAATGCAAATGTTTGGGCCCGGTTTAGTTTTGTACGCTGGCGGAGTTTGTTCATACCGCGCTCGCAAGCGCTTTCATGCTCCTTGGCGTCCATTCGCAAGTAGTCCCCTATGCAGCGGGGCCGGTGCGATTCGTAGAAAGAACTGTAGCCACCCTGGAGAATGTATACCTCGGGATAGGTAAGACGAGGGTAGCTTTCAATGTTGACTTCACGATCTCTGCCACGGATAGCTTTGGCCCTGCGATGGGTTAGATGAGTCATCAACAAGTAGGTATGAAGAACTTACATTAGGGGTGCGCGGTGCGCGGAGTACTCGCAGTGGAAAATTAGTAGTGTGTTGGGTGGTGAGACTTGGTTGAAGAGTTCCTCGGCAAGCTGCTCCTTTTCGCAGAAGTTAATAGCCCCGTCGATGTGGCCACCTTTGTATTCATATTCAAAACGGCAGTCCACAATGACCGTCTTGTCGTAGACATGATTGAATTCGCCGTCAAGAACGCTGATTAATGTGGTATCAGATATACGCGGGATGCTGTCGGGTTCGTTCGCAGGTACGAAATGAGGTAGCCGAAGAGCCGGCGTGTCATCACACACATCCATCACAGGGTTGAGCGTAGTAGAAGAATAGCTCTCCTTGTCTTGGTTCATGATATCCCCGGGGTTTTCGTACATGCTGAGAGATCTCCTGAACTTGCTGGGGCGCCGGGAAGGAACTCCAGCAGGCTTTCGGATGTGTGCACTCAACGGCGAGCCATTCCCACGACCGAAGCTAGGATTGAGGGTGAAAGGCTGCTTGGGCTTTGGGGCGCCCATGAGGGGACCTCCGAACATCTTCCGGTCCTGTGGTGGAGAGGCAGCGAAGCACTCGTCAAGCGTGGGTGTCGACGAATTCGATAGCCCGCTCTGTCCCAACCCGAATCTGAAAGGTGGACATGGGTTCTCCTTTGTCTTGAGGGATACTGTGTTGGTAGACCAGTTCTTGGTACGTGAAAGGGAAGGTCGGAGCAGGGCCGACTTCCTACGACTATGAAAGATCAGTACTCGTCTACAACAGCAGGTTCAACCAACATACTCTGCAGCAGACACAGGCCTAGGGACCTCCAGGAGAGGGTTCGCTGGTGGAAGTGTGCATGGCGACAGCATGTCCTCGCAATCGTTTCTCGACTCCGGGGTGGGCGATGGAATGCTCAGATCACTGACGAACGAGAAGGGCGCCTTGTGGGGGAGAGGCGAGATGTCCATCGAGTCGGGTGCGAAGCAGGGGGACGACGATGGAATTGGTGGGGTTGTAACACCTTCCCACCGAAATGGTGGTGTCGTGGTGCCTTCTGCTTGGGTGCATGTCAGTCTCGCTCGCTGCAGTGAAGCACTGTGTGAAGCTCTCTTACCCCGGTTGTCCAATGGCTGGAAGAGGTTCTGAGTGAAGAGCGACCGACGCGGAGTCGCAACCTGGGGACTAGGAATCGTCAATTGAGAGGTTCAGAATGCGGATCGAAGCAAGGGCGTACCTCTGGTCGACATGCAGGTTCGACGACATGTCGGCGGCTAGACTGGCGGTCGGCGACGAGCCACGCAGCGGCTGCAGCGTGAAGTAGTCGGTGCTGCTCTTCTTCATGCTCATATCCCTGAAGTTGAAGTTCTTGGATCCAAATGTGTTTGCTCCACCGAACAAGGGTCTTGAGGGTGGCAGGTCGCGGCGGTAGCCCCAGGGACCAGGAATGGGCGGTGGATGCATGGCCGCGAGCGGGGACGACAGCTCCATGATTGCGGTGCGTGATATTCCGGGCGAACTGGTGAATTGGTGGCAGTGGTAGCGGCGGCGTGGGCAAACGAGTGCGGCTTATCCTGCTGAAGGTCGACGGGAGTGAATGCTCGGCGGCGGATAAGCATGAAAGACAAGAAAGCTAATTCCAATCCTTAAGATGCTGGGGTAAATATCCTCAAGCTGGCAGAGCTATATGAGGAGGTGTCGAAAGAGGGCTATCGTGCTGCGGGCGACATGGAGGAGCTCAATCCGCAAGGCCTTCGAGGGGGACGGGGGGTGCTGCTGCCGTGATTGGGAAGCGAGATAGCTAACGACTGGCTGCCCGTATCGAGGACCGAGGGAGAGAGCTACGGGGAGGGAGGAGAGAGAGACCAGGGACGGCCTATGAAGGGTGGAGGAGGAAGAAGAGGGCGGGTTGAGGTGTAGAAGAGCTGGAGGTGGTGCCGAGCCTGGTCTGCTTGTCTCTGGAGCAACGTCCCCGGGATGTGGGAGTGGGTCGAAGCGCTCGCAGCTCACCACGTCAGGTCCACCAATACAAACTTGCACAGTTGCGGCTCTTCTGCAGGCGCCGCGAAAGATGGCGAAATGCTCTATGCCGGAGAGGGCTCCGCAGCGTGGCGATCGCAAATTATAAACCGCCCGGCGGCTCCTCCAGATCGCGATCAGGTTCGCATATCCCCACCCACCGCTGTGTTTACTGCTGCCAAAGCTGCCATACGTCCGCGGCCACTGTCCTGCGCGCATTTGCGTCTGACGCCGCCCGTCACGGCGCCCTCTGCTTCGTCAATGCCGGCGTCGGGCGAAGACAGGGCCCTGTGTTAGCCGCTGCGGCCAGCAAACAGGCTGCGAACTGGGCAGCCCAGCAGCAGCACATTTGGCCTTAGCAGGGCCCCAGGGCATCCACCACCCAGCATCCAGTGTGCGTTTCCAGGGCGCCGTCACGTTGCTGGGCCAGGAGGCACGGAGCACCGAACGCGGGCATCTTGCCTGCAACGCCCGCCCTCAGTCGCACAGGGCTGCTATTCTCCGTTTAAAGGCACGAATGGGCGCTGGCGACGGCGTTGTGGCCTCAACGCTCTCTCGGAGCTGTCATACCACCCTCCTCAGCTTCCTCACTCCTCACTGCTGCCCTCGACGCGTCTGCCCGCCCTCAACTCCCGGCACCACAACAAACCCCCCACCTTCTCCATCCCCTCCACATCGCTATCTCGTGCTATTCCGGGCTCGTCCATGCAAGACGGCACGCTTTTCGTCATCCAGAGCGGCGCAAGGCCCATCAAGGAATCGCCGTCAAGCCAGCCCGCATCGCGCGCCTCCTGTTGGCCCCAGCCTCGAATCCTTACGGCAGGGATATTCCGCTACCAGGAACCCCCATTGGGCCGACGGGAGATTCACCATTGCCTAACTGGTGCTTGTTTGCCGATGTTGCAGCGCCTGGCAATGGCAAGCGTTGTGGCATGGTGTCATGGCCGGCCCGTGAGCCTCTGATCTCCAGCTTCTGCTTGCACAGGCCTGCATAAACCGGTTAAAGCGCTGCTCTAACGGGGCCCGTCTCGAGCAGCCTTGCGCCGAGATCGTTTGCAAAGTGATGGATCACAGTTTTCACCATCCTGCACAACGTCATGGACAAGTCATTGCCGCCAGACGATAAAACGTCGGGCCATCGCGCGGCTCGCCGAGCTTTTCAACCAGTTTTGCACAACATTCAACCTTGGAACACGACTCTGCCCGCCGCCCAAGCGAGCAAACACCACGGAAAGGGAAGCATCCTGCACGCAATAGCTCGGAGTCTCCGGCTGCAGCAAGCCTCAGCAGGAGGGGCGGGCTGAGGTTCGATCGAGAACACGTCCGGCGATTCGACCAGCCGCCAGAGAGCATCCACAACCCCCAGGCGGTTCCACGCTTTCAGACCCCACCAAACAGCCTCTGCAGGCCCCTCTTCTGCAGGCGGGCAATAGAATAACATGCCAGCAAAAATCAGCTTGGCGAAATAACATGCCAGCAAACGCATTGCAGACGCCACCGGCCTTGAGCGATGCTAAATCCAGTGTAGACCACTGTAAATCAGCATTACACCCCGGCCCTCGGCGTCCACAATTTGTTTTCCGGCATGCACAACTTACAACAGCTGCTCAGCCATCACGTGAGAGCTGAAAGCACCCACCAGCGACATAAAACTTAGGAAATCTACCTTGCAGCAGCTGGTTTCCCCGGTCGCATGTCCTCTGTGAGTGCCTGTAAGGTGTGTAGGATGGAAAGTTGGGTGTTGGGGGGCGGCTGAGTTTTGTGTTATTTGTGGGTTTGTCTGGCACGTGCTGAGTTGGCCTGGCCGTGGCCGCCTCCCCTTTCTCTTCTCCTGTCCCCCTCCGTTTTTTTTCTCTCTTACTTACCTTACGGGCACTCACAGAGGACATGCGACCGGGGAAACCAGCTGCTGCAAGGTAGATTTCCCAAGTTTTATGTCGCTGGCGGGTGCTTTTAGCCATCACGTGATGGCTGGGCAGCTCTGCGCCGGTGTGCCGGGGCTGTGTAAGTTGTGCATGCTGGACGATTCTGTATAGACGCTGAAGTTTAACGCTACAGCCAAATCTGGCTTAGAGCGGCAACGGAGGCGTCTCGCTTGAATTTCTGGCATTGTATTTCGCCAAGCTGATTTTTGCTGGCATGTTATTCTATTGCCCTCTGCAGGCTGACAGGCTCTTGTCGCGCCTTTGTCTGGCGCTTGCAGGGAGCGCGGTGCTGCTGACCGCTTTTCAGCTGCCCTGAGCTGCTCTCGTGTCGGCTGCTGCTGGGGAGACGCGACTTGCCAAGCGTAAACATTGAACGAGGAGCCTGGTCCCGTGATCGATTCGGCTCCGCCCGCACGACGAATGCCGAACTGGGCCCGTTTCAGGCCCTCGTCCTCCACACTGACGAGAGGGGTGTCAGACGCAGTGACTTCGCTCCATCCCAGCGGTCACATCCGAGAGGGCAGTGGCCGGGGATCGAGGTCGGTCTCATGATATCGTGATCAATCAAGGATCACTGCGGCTGCGACGGTTCGGCGAGGAGAGCTTTGTTTCATTGTGCTGGCCTGATTATGCATTGTAGCTCTTCTTGCTTACTCGCACTCACAGGCATACACGGTTGGGGATAAACTAATGCGGCATTTAGCTGCTCGAAAAGACTAATGTCTTCGCACGTTCAGCTTGGAAGGTCCCGCCAGTTGGCTTCACTTCTGAATTGAAGGTCCCGCCAATTGACTTTGCTTCAGAATCCTGCAGGTACCCGTGGTTGATCTCCACACGCTCAGATCATTGTCTTTCTAGAAGAGCCCTTGCAGCTGCATGTTGAGAAAGCGTTTCACACGCACGAGACACGCAGTAAACTCTGCAGTAAAAACTAGACTCGTATTCTCGCTTCGTCGAGGCTGGAGTGGGGAAGCGTGCGTCGAGCTTAACTGGACTCGAATGAGCTGAATATCATGGCATAATGGTAGTTATTCGATTGCAAGATCGTACTTCTTATTGAGCTGCATGTTAGATTAAACACTTGAATACTCCCAGATCCGTGGCACTGCTCGACCGTGAACCTTGGATGCGATATCTTTAAATTTGTCTTGATTGGGCCTAGCCCCAGATTACATCATCGAAATCTTGGCAGGAAGCTCCACTTCGAAACTTTTTGTGAAACTTCGGTATCGCGGGCGCCAGCAACCTCACCACTCCAAAACCCTCATAATGTCTCGCAAAAGACGCCAGAGCGACATAAAAGACGAAGCTACACCGCCAGCCGATTCTGGCCCCCAGAAGCGCCGGCGCCAATACACTAAAGAGGACGCAGAATTAGCAGAGCTGTTTGAAAAACTCGCATCTGAGACCGAAGATGTTCGCATGACCGCTGCCAAAGCAATTGTGAAGAAGTTCTCGCCGAAAAGCAGTCCGACTCCGGAGTCAGTAGATCGGGCAGTGATCCGGCTGATCAGAGGACTTTGCAGCAATCGCAAAGCAGCTCGACTTGGCTTTGGCGTAGCTCTAACAGAAGTACTCCACCAGCTTTTTGGACCTGGAAGTACATTCTTTCAAGGGCTAGATTCTAGTGCAGAGGGTATAGTCGAATTAGTGACTGAACGAACCAAACCAGATGCCAGTGCTGTCGGCCAGGTTAGTTAACAGCTCTGAGTAAGGGAATTCTTAGGCTAATTCAGAGAAGGAACGAAAAGATCACCTCATCGGCCAAATCGCCGCATATAGAGCCATCCTGGAATCTAACATCCTCGTACAACCGAGCGTGCCATTGGAATGCTGGAACAATATTCTCGATCACATCTACGAGCTTGCACGCGACAAACCCTGGCTTCGAGAAGAATGCGGCTCGGTGTTGTGCGGAACGGTCCGAAATTTGCAATCTACAAAAGGAAACACAAAGCACGTCAAGGAGATAATTGGACGGCTATCTACATACAATCTGGCAAAGACACCTGAGGGGGTAGCAATATGGCTGGTTACCCGGTCACTATTCTCCCAAGATGTGCTACCTGAAGACATCTGGCGTAAAAAAGATCCCCTCTGCACCAAGGAGAGGCGTGTTCTCGCAAATGTGCTTAAGGAGAACTTCGTCAACGTATCGGATTCCAAACCCAAATCTGACAGCAAGAACGTCAAGGGTGGGTCTGCTCACTCGAGACCGAGTTTTGCCTGGCACTTTGTTCTCCAAGAAATGCTAGGGAGAGAAAGCAAATCTGATTTCGCAAAGTTCTGGATCGATGTGGTCGATGGTAACTACATATCTCCGTTCAGTCGAATGAGCAAGCAGGCTAACCGAATTAGACAACCTATTTTCGGCATCTGCATCTCTGGAACGCAAATCATGGGGCTTCCAGCTTCTTAGCAGCATGCTCTCGACTGCTCCAGAATTGGTGCTACCCACGCTCTTCAGTCCTAATCTCATGAGATCTCTGATCAACCATCGGAGTAAAGAGAACAGGTTTCTTCACAATGCGACGATGTCGCCTTTGAAAGCAATGCAGACCCGAGTTGAAGCTGAGCCCGGGCTTGCAGCTTCGTTCGTCATCGCGCTGACTTCCAATAACGGCAACATCAGATTTGATCAGCTCACGAAGACGAAGACAATTGAAGGGCTCCTACTGCTCACTGACGATGATGCTCTTTCGAAGATCGTGCAACACTTCACTGCGCTAATCATCAAGCCAGAGGATGAATCGGAGCATGCTGCCGACTCGTACAGGCGCGTAATTGCTGATCTACTTTCATCTCTCGTCAAGGGTTACAAAGGCTACGATGCACCCGCAGACGTCCTAAGCTCTACTACTAAAAGGTCATGGCTTCGAAACTTACTTGACTGTTTTATTGAATTTGGTTATTTCGTCCCAAAGCAATCTGTGGCGGATGAGACGTCGCCCTCGCCTCCGATATCAGTCTCCAACCGGACTACGTTCAGGGACAGGATATCGTCCTGTCTCGCACATTTAGTGGCGATGCCACAAGATAACAAATCACAGAAGCGCACCACTTCAGGAGGATTGATATCCTTTCCATATTTGGTAGCGTCAGGGATCCGCACGAAAGCAAGGTCTTCCAAGACTCTGAGTTTGGTCTTTGAGGCCGATGACGAAGTCCTGGACACTGTCAAGAAGGCCCACAAGCATCTGAAAGCGATTGAGTCACAGGTACGTAAAATATCCAACCCGATATAATCTTTACTCACCGTATCACAGCAATCGTTCTCGGAAGACGGAAAATCTGCGACTAACGATGCTTTCATTTTACTGTATTCCCTGACCATCCTACAAGTCTACAACGGAGACTCAGATGCCGTCTCCATCCTGTCTGAGCTTGACATTTGCTACAGAGCAATATCCGGGAAAGCAGACTCGGATAGCGAAGACAGCTTTGACCTGCTCCTTGAGCTCTTATTAAGCTTCCTAGCGAAGCCCTCCACGCTCTTGAGGAAACTTGCTGAACAAGTATTCACGACTTTCACCGCAAGCGTGACCCGGAATAGCCTCGGATCTCTGATCGACATTCTGAATAAGAGCGAGAATCTCTTAGGCCAGCAAGAACTTTTCGATCAAAACGCCGACGAGGCAGACGGGAGCGAGCTCGATGATGACGAAACTTCTGCTGATGACTCTGACGTGGAAATGATTGATGGAGAGCTCGACTCAGACGTAGAGATAGAGAACGGTGGCGCTTCTAGCGACGCTGATGCAGACTCAGACGACTCCGCCTCTGAAGCCGACGACCAAGAAAAAGACGACGAAGAGGCAGCAAGATTCGAAGGCCTGCTAGCAGGAATCCTAAAGACAGACCTCCAAAACGGCGAAGCGTCTGACGCCGAGACCTCTGACGGCGAAGACATGGACGACGAGGAGATGATGGCACTAGAGCCCCACCTGACCAAGATCTTCCAAGAGCGAAAGAAGACAACTAGCAAGAAGAAGGAAAACAAGAACGCGAGAGAGACGATGCTCAATTTCAAGAACCGCGTCCTAGATCTCCTCTCTATCTACGTCAAGAAACAGCACGAGAATCCGTTGGCTCTGGAGCTGATCCTCCCTGTGCTGCGCTTGGTGCGCACGAGCACGAGCAAGCAGCTTTCGGAGAAGAGCTTCGGTTTGCTCAGGGAGTATTTCGACGCTTGTAAGAAGGGGCTGCCGAAGCCGGAAGGGCAGGAGCTGCTCTGGGAGATTTTGAAAACTGTTCATGAGGAGGTGAAGATTGATGGGTCGAAGTTGCATGGGAATGCGTGTAGCAAGTCCAGCCTTTTTGTGGTGAAGGTGCTGGTTGCGATGGATAGGAAGAATAGGGGCAAGGCGACGGATGTGTACAAGGAGAGTGAGAGGGAGTGGAATTTGGATCCGGGGTCGAAGGTGCAGTCGGGGTTCTTTAGTGAGTGGCTGAATTGGTGTATTCAGACGCGGAGGCAGAAGTAAGGGTGGGAAGGTGTTGGACTTTGATAGGTAGTAGGTGATAGAGGCTCATACTTGGGATGCTATACCCTCAAAATGGATCAGTCTCCTGCTACATTCTGAACTCAACTGACCACTCATTCCCCTTTTCTGTTTTTAAAATCCTTTTGCTGCAGCCATCGAAGAGGTGACCGAATTCTTATATATTTCCTTTCTTGTCTCTTCACCGGATTTCCTCGAAAGCTAAGCAAATCATTATTCAACAATTCTATTTCTGAGCCCTATGAGCTGTCTGCTTTATCACGGGACTCATCAGGATAAGTCACAAGACATGTCACGCATGTGCTGAGGGAAAGGGTATAAATATTTCTCGCGCGTTGCTTTGAACTTCTTTCTGCACAGATGGATCGGTTACTCCTTCAGAATGACCTAACTGAAGAGATGATGGGAAGTGGGAAGTTGGTGGTTCAAAATCTTAGAGACAATGGACATAAGCTCTGTTGGTTTGACGGGAGGTGCGGACAGTGGAGCGTGGGATAAGGTTTCGTAGTTGATGATGAAGGTCGACTATGGAGGGTGCTAGCGATGATTTTGAGCACTTGGAAAATGAGAAAACGCTGGAACTTGGTACGGATCGTGTCAGTATGAAGGGTTTGGCGGCGACTATTAAAGAGCAGTTGTGATGTTGTTGAGCATCGTGGTCGAGGATTGACAGGCCCTCCATTGGTGCTGGTGTATACCCGCTTCCAGACCTCCACCGACTTTCCCATAGTTTTCAGCTCTTGCATTGTTTGATCTCCACACGACCATGAAGTACTCCTGGCTACTTTGAACGCGAAGAGCCGGTCGATCTTACTTATATATGCTACAAGGTAGTGGATGCCGGAATCGTTCCGTCTACTAAATTACCCCGCGACCCCACTATACCTCAATGACAACCTAGGGACCTAACTCTCTCATCCTAAGCTTCCAATCCTTTCAATTGCTTCTCATTTCATATCCTATCATGTCTGTCCAAAAAGTCGTCCTAATCACAGCCGGTTCCGCCGGTCTAGGAGCCGAAATAGCCCGCGTCTTCGCTCCAGACTTCCGCGTCGTATGTACATACATACCAGCTCGAAGCACCCCCTTTCCAACCATTGAGAAATGCTCCTCTCATCCTAGAGCAACAGGCACAAAACCAACTCTAACCCCCCTCCCTAGATTATCAACTACGCCTCCAACGCCACCCGCGCCGCCTCCCTCCTCACCACCCTCTCCGACATCCCCTGCACACACCCCTCGCCCCAAACCCCCCGCTTCCACGCCATCCGCGCCGACGTCAGCTCCAAACCCGCTGTGGCCGCCATGGTCGCCGACGCCATCGCCACCATGGGCCGGCTCGACGTCGTCGTCTCCAACGCCGGCTGGACGCGCATGACCGACTTCTCGGATCTCGATGAGGGGGTGATTGAAGAAGACTGGGATCGGTGCTTCACGATGAACGTCAAGACGCATCTGTGGCTAGCGCATGCGGCGAGGAAGTGGCTGGATGAGAGCGAGGGGGCGTTGATTACGACGGCGAGTGTGGCGGGGGTGAAGCCGGGGGGGAGTTCGTTGGTAGGTGTTGGGATGATTGCGTGATGGGATAGGGGTGATTGGGCTGACTGGTCTGGTGTTTTAGCCGTATGCTGTTACGAAGGCGGCGCAGATTCATTTGGCGAAGGGGTTGGCGGTGATTTGTGCGCCGCGGATTAGGGTGAATGCGGTGTCACCGGGGTTGTTGTTGACGGTATGGTTCTTTTTAGCGATTTTGGGGAATAAAAGCTGACGTTCGGCCTGCAGGAATGGGGGATGAAGTTCCCAGAGTCGAAGCGTGAGGCGGCGAAAGAGAATACTAAGCTTAAGCGGTTGGCGACTGTGGAGGTAGGTCCAGTCTCATCCACTGACGGTTTACACTCGTGGATAGTCCTTAGTCGAGCAAGTATATGAAGAGTAGAGTGGGAAAACTAACAAGACTACAGGATGTTGCCGCTCAAGTCAGGACCCTCGCGCTCAGCCAGTCCGCAACCGGGCAGAACCTCTGCATAGACGGCGGCTCTTCAATGTAACCCATAGCATGGCGTCAATTGTATCAAAACCGCTCTCTCTTCTCCTTATGTTCCTTCTCTCTTCATTGATGCCGCTGTAGTTTTGGGCGTCGTAGACGTTTACGGGATGGCGTGCGGGAACGGCGCCGACTGGGAGGTCGTCGAACTGGGGGTCTGTTAAGTGGGTGTGCGGGTGAAGGGGAGCGGGAAGGACCTTGCTGGAGTACTCGAGTGTCTCGCACACTGAGGCGGTGGTTGGGATAGCGAGGCCTGTTGCGATGAGCGCGACGAGGACGATGAAGACTTGCATTGTGGCAGTGGAGGGACTGTTGGGCTAGGGGTGTAGAGGTGCCGTAGGAGGAGATGTGAATCGATACATACGAAGACTAGAGTTGCTACTATTCATACTCATATTATTCCTAACAAAAACCGCATTATGCGTGCAACAAAACCTGTCCTTCTATTTCAAACCCTAAGTTCTCATAGAACCATTTTAAGGTTCAACCGATCTGGATCCGAACTCTTACCAGGCTACTCCCTTTCTGAGTGAAGCGATTGGGGAAAGTCTTTGCCCTCTCTTCAAAGGGCTATGATTTTCGACCAGTGCGAGAGCGCCCGTTGCTCAAATAACTCGAATTGGTCGGCATTTTGCCAGTACAATTTAACACCCACTGCGTCAAAATCAGACTCTAGTTGAGACTGAATACGCGGCCGTTGTTCAGGTGGCTCGAGTTGGTCGGCCTCTTGCCAATTCAATTCAACACCTTCTGAATCAGAGTCAGACTCTAGTTGAGACTGGATACTGTAGCTCAAGTCGTGATGGTCGTAAGCCAAACACATGTTGACAGTCTTGAGATTCGGGAATCTTGCGGCGCGCAACATTGCAATCTTCCCCAACTGAGGTATATCGCATATGGACACATCGTCTATGTGGAGAGATACAATGGATGGCGGTAGGACGTCCGAAAGACACGTAGGCAGGACCACGGGCTTACCGTTTTTAAACCATCCCGCATATACAAGCTCTTCATAGCGTACCCAGAGAGTCTCCAGTTTGTCGAAGTCTCTCAATGATCCCAGGGAATGATCCTCGTATCCGCCGCCATGATCCTCATGCGTCGCGGAATACACGAACAAAGCCTTCAAATTCTTCAAAGTTCGCCGTTGAGAGCGGAGGGAGTGTTTCAGAGACCTCGGGTCGACCATTCCAACGCTGCTTCGTCGTGGAATGTTCTCAGCATAAACCCCTCCGGCGTATCCAAATGTCTCCAGGGCTTTACAAGAGTGTATCAATTGCTCTGCGGACCATTCGATGAAAACTGAATCCTCTATATCGATGACAGTCAGGTTCGACGATGCAAGCTCGTCAGAGCGCCAGCCCCAAGATGCGTCCATGAATGTGCCGCTCAAGGTGCGGAGCGAGGGAATGGAGAACAAACAACCAAGGCAATCCAGTCCACCGCCTTTCGGTCCAGGGTTGAATGAGACTTTCTTGAGGCACACTAAAGGGTTCGCTTTTAGGATAAAGTCCCAATAGAGAAATGGAGTGTTCGGCATTCCCAATATATGGAGTTCTTGGAGCCTAGGGAGGAGGGCAAGAAGTAGGACAACGTCTGCATCTTCGACGCCTGAATAGAGCATTCGCAGCCAGTCCTTGTCACGCTTTAGCCGGATATGCCCATGCTTCTGCCTCAGATACCGCGCAGCCCGATACCGCGCAGCCCGATACCGCGAAGCGCGGAGATCCCGGCTTTCTTCTTCATCATCTAGAGGACTGTCGTCACCGTCCGAAGGATCGTCGACCCTTGTGGCAAGTTCCATAGCGCTTCTTTCACTTTCCACATCTGAATCTTGGTCGCTGCCTTCTTCATCTTGATATATATTACTGAGGTCCCATGCTAGTTGGTCATAGGCTCCAATATGAGGAACTCGATTGGGGCCCATTGCCTCGATATTGTGAGTCTCTGGTGAACAACCTCCAGCATCGGCATCGGCGGCAATGAGGCTAATCTTCTTCGCCATATTTACAAACAAGTCTATGTCTCCTTCCGGAGGGTGCCATTCGTTCGTCCGTTTTCCAATGTGTGCTAGCTCTGTCTCCCACCTCCGAAGTTCGATTCTCTTGACCAATTGCGCTAAGTCCGGGCGCGCTATGATTGTTCTTAGGAACGGCCTGAACGAACGCCAAGGGGCAGAATTGTCGCCGTTAGGGTAGGTCTCGTATACGAATGGGATTGCCACGGCGTTGAGATGACGAGAGACGCGCGAGAGACGCGAAAGATCAGCCTGATTGGAAATATAGGAGAATATCTCGTGGATGAGCTCAACGGGTAGATCTAGCAAACAGGCCATTTTGAAGGTAGCAAGCTGGGTGGTATGGGAGGAATAGAAGTTGAGCAGAGTGATGGATGGAGGAAGAGTCAGGTAGGAGAAACTAGAGGTTAGGGAATGTGCAGATGTGGCTGCTAAAGACGCTAACCGTATTATGCTGGCAGAGCGCTAAACGCGAAAACACGTGAACTTCCACCTAATGCTGGGTACTGGCAATATGATCCTTTTTATTTTCCGGTCTTCATAGTCTTAGATGATATACTACATACTGACCGATTGCCCCTTCTTTCATGTCCCATGTACACTTGACGACTCTAATACATAGTATGAAATCCCAAAAAGCACTCATGTAGAAAGTACCCTGTCATTTCAGACCCTAGCTCACTGTAGACTAATGTTCGGCGGAGTGTGGTACAAGTTCCGAAGATCACTTCGAAGGCACTTGTCCTTGGTTCACCGTCGTAAAAGGAGCAAGCCAACTACGAAAGATCCCAAAGAGCCCAGCTAGGCTTTGAATTTTGACTATTACTTTACGGTGCATCCTCTAGAGCCTGCATTTTCGAGTGCATAGCCTCCCACTTCGCCCATTCGCCGTCAGGTATCCTTCCCTTCAGTGGTAGCCGACCTCCTTCTACAGTTCCCATTCCGAGGACTTGATATATAGCCTCTCTGATACCTAGTATTCCAAACTTCACAATGAACTCCCACGCCTGGCTGACCACGAACTGCTGGGCTTGAATCTCTTGCAACGCTTTCGGTTCAATTGGTCTCTTTTTTGCCAGATCCATTAGGCGAGATACAGCCCTGGGGTAGTATGCAGCTAGGCCATCGATGACACCTGCGGCGCCAAAGAGGACGATAGGGCCGAGTTGTGATCCAATTCCACTGTATACACGGAACTTGTCATGGTCGATACTGGGGTCGGTGGAGACTTGGGTGTGATAGGAGACGTTGCCGTGAGACCTGATATCTTCCTGTTAGCCAATCTTCCTTCATCGTGAACAGTTGCAAAGTTCTTACAGTTTACATCCCACTATGTTCGGATGTTGTGCCAGATGTGCATACGTGTCCGGCGTGACCATGAGGTTGTTCGTCACACCAGGGTAGTTGTAACTGCCACCTCCATTAGCCACCATCCATACACAACTACGAGTCCACGCTTTCTAACATCAAAATGGGAATTGGGCTCTTATCCGCCACAACCGTAAACCACTCCTTGAGATTCTCCTGATTCACAGCAGCCCCAAAATACCCCGGTGCTAGCACAAGGCCCCATTGAGCACCCGCTTTCCCTAGATCTTCTAACCACTCAAGCACCTCATCGACAGAGTTGACCAGCACGCCGGCCATAACGGGGTAGTCTGGGAACCCGGCATCGTTCATGCCTTTGCGGACGCCTGCGGTCAGGCTGATGCGTTCGTTGCGGGAGAGGTGTATGGCCTCGGCGGTAGAGCCGAGGAGGACGAGCCCGCGGACGCCATTTTTCGCGAGGTGGACGCTGTGTTTGATCTGGGTTTCGATGTCGACGGCAGGCTGAAGAGACTGGCTGGCGGAAGCGGGTTTGAAGAAGGTCGGGGAGGGGACCCAGACGCCGGTTGGGGGGGTACGTGCGGTTGGCATGGTGAGCAAGTTAGTTTGATTTGAGTAACGACACTTGAGCAGTACGGTTTATCAAGTCTACATCCAAGATTCATCATCTCTCTTCCTATATCAAATGCATCTCGCGTCTTCGGCATATTCTCCTCCGAGGACGTGCCGGGTGCGGGATACACCGAAGACACGACTTGCTGGAATCATTACTACCCCGCGTGCCCCACTACCGATATCGGTACTGAAGAGAGCTCGGTCGAAGAGGCGTTCTTGTTCGAACAGCGAGCTCCTATTTGTGGCCAACGATGAGGCTACTGTTGATGTGCTTTCGAAAGTATACATGAGATGAAAGAGGTGTTTCTCTTCACTACTATGAGAGTCTTGTATCATGTTACGTTGGTTTTTCTAGAGACTGCCGTGACAAACAGTTCTACAACTCGGTCAATCTAATACCGGGCCTTTAGCGGGTCTATCACAAAGCTACGAGGTGCTTTTCTCCGACGTCCTGGATAGTGACGCTTTTCATCATACACCAATACTCTTTCTACTACCAAATCCGGCATTACTAGAATTTCCTTAACTCATAAGATCTATATTGCAAGTATAAATACATTATAAAGATTTCTTCTCAACGTTCCCTACATAGAAGCACTCATAATGGGTAAAATATCGACCATAGAATACTTCCGTGTGCCCCCACGCTGGCTCTTTGTGAAGATCACCGACGATGCCGGGAACACCGGCTGGGGTGAGGCATCACTAGAGGGACATACTCAGGCAGTAGAAGGATGTCTTGATGCGTGGATTGAGCGCTACATCGGATTTGAAGCTGAGTACGTCAAGATACAGTGGTCCAATGTTCAAGTACTTCTAACCAACCAATCAGTGAGATCGAACACATCTGGCAGATGTCCTGGCGGACGAGCTTCTATAGGGGTGGTCCTGTTTTCATGAGCGCATTAGCTGGTATAGATATTGCGCTATGGGATTTGAAGGGTGAGTATTCATCGAGTCATTATGCCGCGTCTCAAAACCAACTTCTTCTCAGCCAGGAAGCTCGGCGTGCCCATCTACCAGCTCCTTGGAGGCAAATGCCGCGACAAACTTAAAGTCTACGCCTGGATCGGCGGCGATCGTCCTGGAGACATTGAAAAACAAGCGTGAGTTTCCTCTATCTCTCCTCCTAAAAGACACCCATCACTCCTACTCACACTCCCAAGCCTCGCACGGAAAGCGCAAGGCTTCCTCTCCGTCAAAATGAACGGCACTGAAGACATCGGCTGGCTCGACTCCCCCGCCGCGCTCAACGATTGTGTCGAGCGGCTCAAAGCCGTCAAAGCCCTCGGCATGGACGCTGGGATCGACTTCCACGGCCGCGTGCACAAACCAATGGCGAAGCAGCTCGCAAAAGCCTTAGAACCTCATTTCCCCCTATTCATCGAGGAGCCCCTACTTTCCGAGCATATCGGCGGCATCACTCAAATCTCCCAACTCACCAGCACGCCCATCGCCCTCGGCGAGCGCCTGCATAGCCGCTGGGACGTGCGCCCCTTCCTCGAGGCCGGCTGCGTGGACATCTTGCAGCCGGATATCAGCCACGTGGGTGGGATATCAGAAGTGAAGAAAATAGCGGCGATGTGCGAGACGTACGACGTGGCTGTGGCGCCGCACTGTCCGCTGGGGCCGATTGCGTTGGCGGCGAATGTGCAGGTGGATGCTGTGATGCCGAATTTTGCGATTCAGGAGATGAGTTTGGGGATCCATTATAACGCCGGGAGTCAGGATCTGACCAGTTATGTGAAGAATCCCGAAGTCTGGGATGTGAAGGATGGGTATATTGAGTTGCTCAAGGGGCCAGGGTTGGGGATCGAGGTTGACGAGGCGCAGGTGAGGGAGCTTTCGAGGAACGCGAAGGCGTGGGTTAGTCCGGGGTTCATTGGGCCGGGTGGGGAGGTTAGGGAGTGGTAGCGTTCGGGTCCAGGGACTAAGTTTGTACTGGTGCTAGAGTCCTTGGGTTTGGATAGGTAACCCTTCAAACCACTCTTGGAAATGCCTGGGGTCAAGATCTCTCTGAACTGGGGGAAATAGAAAGACTGGTTGCTAATGGCTGGACTTAGATAGACGTGAAGTCTGAGCCTTGTGCACTCCAAACGTGTCTGGAATCCGTCAGAACCTACCTAGAACAGTATTCTCATAGCGAACCACTTGAAACTCCCAGTTCTAATGTACTCCCACATCACTCGTATCACCCGAGGCTCTTTCACATGGAGCTTCGGGTATTAGTCCATATGGCATAGGGCTGAAACATCCCGAAAACGTGGCCATGCATGACGCTAGGAAGTTACAGATATGAAACCTAGCAGGATGGACTTCCTCATTCGGATTTTCATCGACGACAAGTCGAAAAGAAATCATAGTTGCATTGATCCGGTCGTCGCAAGTGTGATAGTAGCCTCGAAGATTCGCTCTTAGAGACCTGCCTCTAATGCAGGCTCTATCCGAGTATTCCAATACCCATTGCCATCCCGAGAGCTACGATCAATGAGGCGAAGTCGGCTCTGTATCTCTTTCCGACATTACCAATGACACCCTGTCCATCACCATTACCATTGCTTTTACCACCATTGTTGTTCTGCCCAGGATTTCCCACTGTGCCTCCACCCCCATTACCTCCACCTCCATTATTATTAGTCCCACTGATAGAGACTTCCCCACCAATATGTGGCTGAAATGGCGGGTTATTGATGCTATCAAGCTGCTCGGTGTCGCTCAGCAACCTGTTCTCTAGCAATGCGCAAGCCACACGGCCACCATTGGCGTTTACGGGCCCTGGAATCGGCTTGACGAGAATCTGCGTGGCTGGAGGGAATGGCACAATCCCGTTTGTGACCATGATCGGCAGATTGAAGATGGTGTAGAAATTCGACCCGTTCAGCCGGTAATTCTGGTGGATTGAGATGTTGTAGTTTCCTCTAGCCGTTCCGGTGGTGTCCTTCCCATCACCAGTCAGGCAGTCGGGCCACTCATAGTTGACGTGCTTGACGGTGCTACCAGGTTCTTGGGCCATGATGTCGGCGAAGGGCGGGAGAGAGCCAGTTCCATTAGAGATGGTGAAGTTTTTCTGGGTGGAGTAGGATGTAAGGAAGAGAGTGATGTTGAAGATTTGCGTAAGTGGGTCGGAATTATTTGGGGGCTGCGGTAGACGGCCATCGCCTGAAATGTCGAGCGCAACTTGTAGAAAGTCTCCGCCTTCCGGGGTGAAAGGTTGAGGCTGTAGCGGCTGTTAGAACCCCTCCTTCTCTCAACTAACGGCGAAGCAGGCAGGCATACCGAGTCTAGAATTGCAAGACCAGGAGTATAGATTTGTCCTCCTACGATGGTAAAGTTTCCGTCGTTTGTGGCATAAGAAAGACGCGATAGGCAAAGAGAAGCAATGACAACGTGGATTTGTAAAGAAGCGATACGACTGAACATCACGAACAGAGGTCTCTCAAAGACTCGAAATTAGAGGGATAGCAGGCTGTTCAGGAGATGAGATGGGATCGACGTGAGGACATTGATAGAGCGACCTTCTCATGCATGAAGTTTGTCCATTGCATGATGGTCCAGCGGTGCCACGGCCTGGTTGGCCTCCCAGTCTCTGTGGCGGATAGCACTTTGTCCGGGGGTATATCTGAAAACAGGTTGTTGGGCCTGGAGGTGATACTCATCGTGAATGATCGACGCGGGGAGCCCTCAGGGTCGGAGATTCATTGCGACAAGGCTACGGCAAATGATTGGACTCCTTGAGGTCACGTGTAGAATATACCGTTTGGGCTAGCATCAAATGCAGACTTTCAGCCTTCTACCTTTGCCAAGGAGGTCGTGGACTAGCCACAGCCTTCAACAATTTCAGCCTTCTTCGAAAATCTTCCGCCATGAGTTTCTCCCTCATACACCATCTGCTAAAGTGGTCCGGACGTAGGAAAACCGTCCCTCTTCCATCTTTTTTGGCATTTTTCTTTTCGTGTGTTAACTATCAGCGGCAAAATCCCGACATCGAAGAAGACCGAGTCTGTTACACAGCCTTGTTCACCGGAATCACCACTTAGGGGTTTCCGTTGGATCTCGGGCGGTGATCTCAGCGTGTCGCAAATCCAGAGTCATGTTCGCCCCTTTTGGAAGCCATCCAAGCAATCATTCAGTATGGAAACCGGAACCTACCCATCGGGGGACATACAGCGTACTATCCACATGCCTAGTAACAATGGGCTTATGCGTGTGGACGGTCGTTCATCTCAACTTGCCGGAGCATGGCAAACTTTCCAGTCAGCGATGGCGAAGGCTTGGATGGCTTCTTGTAGGCCTTTTGGCCCCCGAACTCGTAGGAATCGAAATTTCATGGGATCTTTGGGTCTTCAGGCTGACTCAATAACAGATCGCGTATGCTGCTTTTCGGGAGCGACAAGAGGCTCTTAAGATCTGCAACTATATGCGCAAACTCCAAGAACTGGAACCTTTGATACCACTTCATAGAAAGATATTCAACAGCATGAAAAGGATAATGAGAAAGGGAGGTGAATCTTCTGCAGATACTATCGAGGTAAGCGAACGTTGCAGCGAAAGTCCTTCACTTTTTAGCCCACCAGTCAATGTCTAGCTGCCAGTGTCCACTCCATCCCTGCATCGTTTTGTTCCATTAGATTTTCTTAGTAGTCTGATGTCATCTCGACTCCGTCATGTCGCATATGACTTAAGTCCACCTTGCGTATGTATGCCTTATCTTACCCGAATGTTAGATGCAGGAAGATTTTTACAACCTCGGAAATTCTCCGTACCATGGAAAGCAGCCATGGACATTAGTCCACGGCTTCTACACCAGAATGGGCGGATTTGCAATGGACACCAGCGATGCCGACCAGCCATTCCTCCCAAATAGCCTTCGGCGCGTCGTACTCACACCAGTTGGACTTCGACTTATCGCACGGATGGAACCACGACTTATTCCAGATATCTCAAAAGAAGACATTGAAGATAAAGGGAAAGCAAACGGCCTGGCTAAATTCATCGTGTGCTCTCAGGCGCTATGGTTCTGCGTTGTCTGTATTACGCGAATAGCTGAAGGCCTTCCGATCAGTCTACTAGAGCTTAACGTCTCCGCACATGCCATTTGTACACTACTTATCTACCTGCTTTGGTGGGATAAGCCACTAGATGCTCAAGAGCCCACCTTGATCAAAGGAGAAGATGCTCATCCCATCTGTGCTCTTTTCTCCTTGATGAGGGGTAGCCTAGGTGATGCCTTGCCTTGGCAAAAAGCGGTTTCCTACGGTTTCCCCTTATCTGAGACGATCACACTACGCGAACGGGACAGGACGAGCGACAACGCTAGTATTGATTCCGATGCGGCCTTTCCTGCGGAAACTGTACACATAAACGCTGTAGAGCCGGGCTCGACACTTAGACTCTTACCCGACCACGCCCACTATAATATCCAAGTTTCTTTTCTTTCTTTTCCCGGCACTGAAGATCCCCAAAGTACTTGGATCGAGCTAGATGAGGTATGCTCTCGCTTGTGGAAGCTAGCATCGGAGGCGTTACAAAAGTATCCAGACCCACCCGACCAAATATCCCTGCGGAGCACGACGTATTGTATAGACCCATGGAGTTTACATCACATGAGATATAGGCTATTTAGTAGCTTTTCGGAATATCCGTTGGTAGCTGTGAAGAGACGTCTCAAATCCGGCTTATTTGAAAGCTTCCCCTTCGACGAAGCCCTACCATACACGGATATGCTTGCTTTCATTCTCGCTGGATTTGTATATGGTGGGCTGTACCTTTTGGCTTGGACGGCGCCTTTTGCATCTCACACGCAACGGATACTATGGCGGATGTCGAGCGCGGCAATTTTCGGTGCTGGTCCTGCTTTGCTTGCGGTACTAGGCGCCTTGTTTGGAATGAACAAGTTCCCCAAAGTGTCTGATCATGATTGGGTTATAATAATCCTGTTCTGGTTACTCGTTCCTCCCCTTTATCTCTTTTCGAGGACCTACCTTGTTGTGGAATGCTTCCTCAATATTGCAAGACTTCCGGAAGAAGTGTATAGGCAACCTAGTTGGTCTCAGTATGTTCCGCATATCAGTTGAAAAGTTGTTAATTTCGTCAACTCAACTGCTCTTTTTGTATCTCAATTCGATGCGGTGACACCACGGGCAGTGCTGTTCTCCGTCTTTTCTCCTAATCAGGAAGAGGAGTCAAACGCGGAGAGAAGCCCGCTCGCCCCACCTTTTTTGCGGGGCTTTCACGACTCTCACGCTGCACCTCATCACTATTTATGATTGAAGGAAGGACCATGTCAAGATTAATGCGGCAAGACTCAGATTCTCTTTTAACATCATTTTCGTTCTTCTATCAAGTTTCCTTCTAGCAATTAAGTAATCAATTCAGCCTATCATCTCCAAAATGGTCATCACCAATCCACCACCCCGTCCGCCTTTCTCGTCTCTTCCCCTCGACCCCTCCGGCCCAGCAGGCAATGCCTGGGGACTGTACGGTTCAGAAGATGCACTTGGCGCCCTGAACATGCTCACGCCCGCGGTCGTGGCTGCGGCTGCAACCGAGATCAAAACGGGGGAGCGCGTGAGCCTTGATTGGTATCTTAATAAGCCGAGCCATCCAAGCTTTGATCGGAACCCGTTTGAGTGGAAGCTTGTGAATCGCAGTAAAGTAAATAGCCCTCTTTGCTGTCCTGGCATTGGTATGGGGAGATTTGTGGGACAGTGTTGACGCAGCAAAGCCAGACGGCGAGAAGCGTGCAGTAAACGACGATATATTGACTTTCAATACGCAATGCAGCAGTCAGTGGGATGGGTTTAGGCATTACGGTAAGTTTTTCTTCATTGGAAGAGATATCGAGGAATCAGAAAAGAGTCTGACCCCGTTACTGCTCACTGCAGGATACCAAAAAGCGAAAAGGTTTTACAATGGCCACGTCCAAGAAGAATTGGATGATCCGAACGTAATCGGTATAGATGGTAAGGCAATCTCGACCTCACGCCTCCGTCTCAACCCTATGACTCCATCTTTTCAACCTCTCAAATCTTTCTTAAGCTCTTCGCGCTATGTTATCTTACCCCAATCTCACCTCTTCAATCTACCTCAACCTCCTACCCAACCCCAACCCCAACCCCAACCCCTGCCCCCTCCCATCTCCCATCGAAAAAACCCCCCAAACTCACCCCCCTCCCAGCCTGGGTCTCCGCCGGCGGCCTCACAACCCGCGGCATCCTCCTCGACTACCCCCGCTTCTGCACCACCCACTCCCTGCCCGTCTCCGCCCTAACCAGCACCTCCATCCCCCTCTCCCACATCCGCCAAATGCTCGCCTCCACCAACACCGTCCCCCGCGCCGGCGACATCCTCCTGCTCCGCTCCGGCTTCACCCTCGCCTACGAAGCCCTACCCCCGGCCGCCCAAGCCGCCCTCGCCACCCGCCCCTCCCCCGACTTCATCGGCCTCGAGCCCTCGCTCGCCGTGCTGCGCTGGATCTGGGACAGCGGCTTCTGCGCCGTCGCGTCGGACGCGCCGTCGTTCGAGCGCGCGCCGATCGCGGGCCCGCACACAGCCATAGGCGGGGTGTGGGCCGGGGAGAGTTTCGAGGGGGAGATGCAGGGCGGGGGCTTGCTGCACCAGTGGCTGTTGGCGGGGTGGGGGGTGCCGATTGGGGAGCTGTTTGATCTAGAGGAGCTAGCGCGGGTGTGCGAGGAGAAGAAGCGGTGGAGTTTTTTCGTCGCGAGCGTGCCGTTGAAGGTGCCTGGGGGTGTGGCGAGTCCGCCGAATGCGGTGGCGATATTCTAGTCTGAGTAAAGGGGGGAAAAGGGGGTTTGGTGATAAGGGGGAGGGGGGTTGGTTTGAACGTATGCGGTTCTATAATCTATACGACCGAGTAAAACAGTTCCGATTCGTCCTTTGATTGATCATGTTGGACCACGGTAAAAGCGTGTACAAGAAGCATACACAAGACCGTTTTGCTCTTGTCTCAGCAATGTCATACATAACCAACGCCATGCCATACGTGCCAAGAAAACCGAAGTTCCAGACTCCACTGACAGGTCGTTCTAAATATACAAAAGGTAACAAGTGTTCCCTATTTTTGACAGTAAGAAAGAACTGCGCCCGCTGTATTGCGCTTGCTGGATACTCGCCATCTTTCGTGCCTGCTTTACTGCCAGCTCCAAAATCGTAATTACTATCAAGCTGGTGTTTAGTCGACTTTGATGGACTTATAAATCTTGAGAACGAAGAGCCAGGAGGCGAAAAAGCCGATTGTGCCTGACTTGTGTTAGTTACGGTTCAAAAGGTTGTCATGTGAGATGGGGGAAACATACCTGTAAGCACGAAAAACAGCACACTAAGCAGCGCACTGTACCCTAGATACAACACCCCACTTGTCCAGCTCCCAAAGCTCAAATCCTTAACCCAGTACAAGATCGCCGCCAGGAAGACGTACGCCGCACTTGCGCCCGCTGTGCAAAAGCTCCTCCACTGCCAATGGTAATTCTCAGCACAGAGCAGGAAGTAAATCATCAGCACCGTCACCGCCGCACACGTCATGATCATGAGCCCGTAGCAAATAAACAGGAAACCAAACATATAGTAGACCTTGCTAAACCAGATCGAGTTCATAATGAAGTAGAGCTCGACGAAGATGGCGCCGAAGGGGAGGACGCCGGCGAGCGCCATGCTCGGGAAAGCGCGGAGATAGCCGCCGCTTGGTGGGATTTGGCGGGGGATCTGGTTGGTACGAACAGGTTGCTCAATGGCAGGCTGTTTGAAGCCGAGCCAGGAGCCAGCAAGGGAGAGTGGGACGGAGATCAGGAACCAGATGAGGACGATGACGAGCATGGTTGAGAAAGGAACGGCGCCGGAAGATGCGCGAGCCCAGACGAAAAGATTCAGGAGGAAGAAGACGGCGAAGACAAGGCCGGGCAGCGCAAAGGGCGTATAGGCAAAGTTTTGCTTCCACTTTTCGCCACCGAAGAACTTGTAGAGGCGTGAAGAGACGTAGCCGCCGATGAAGCCGAAGACGGTGTAGAAGATGATCATGACAGTCGCTAAGGAGCCGCGGTTGGACGGGGAGAGGAAGCCGAGAAGAGCGAATGCTGCTCGTTATTAGTATAGTGTTTTGGCTTCCATTGACAATACTTACCAATCGTCAGCCCAGCCATCATGAAAAGTTGTGCTCCATTGCCAAGCATGATACTGAGGAATAGGGGGTTCGTGGGAGAGCGGAAGACGTCTCCATGAACCAGCTTCCACCCAGAATCTTCTTGCACTCCATCTTCAACAGCACTAGTGCTACCAAAATCGTCCAATGCAAACTGATCCAGCCTGTTGTACCTCGCAATGTCCTTTCTCAGGGTCCGGATGAGAATAGTGCTGACCATTCCAATCAGGAACGTGACGATGACGGCAGAGTTGATCAGGGAGAACCAGTGGATCTTTGGGTCGTAGACATGGAGGTATTTGTCCCAGCGAGTAGCGAAGGGTGTCGGGGAAAGCCTCCAGTAGACGCTGTAGGTGTACGTCACTCCTGTATCCTTCTCTTCTGACAAAGTCAAGGGAGAGGTGCTTCCCCCTTCGAGTCCTGGGCATTCGCCCTTATCGATATCCACAAACTTCGAGTCTTTGATGGAGTACGGGTCCACCAAGACCCCCACAACCCTGAAGTTGTTCTTCCCAGCCTCATGGTAGTCAATCACGATATCATAGTGATTGTTTAGAACTGGTTGGTCAACTGAAACCGACCCCAGCGCAAAGCCAGGGCTGTAGAATTCCTTGTCCGAGTCCGGGTCTTTCAAGAGCTGCGCGGCTGGTAGCCCATCAATCAACCAGTTGAGGTCATAGCCCTGATAAATCCTGCTGTTCACAAACACCGCATCCCTTGGCGAGAATATCGCTTCTTTGCATATGGCCTTACAGGACTCATTCTTCCCCATATGCAGCACGAACGGTGATGTTTGTATGCGATCCCCAAATAGTATGCTGCCTAGCGACTCGCGAATTTCTTTTGGTCCGCCCTCAGGCTGGCAGAAGTGGAACGGCGGGTGGTAGTAGTCGAATGAGAAGACCGACCGCAGCTTGCGGTCTACCGACGAGTCGGCCGGCGTGAGGTGATTCACGTACATTGGGACTTTGTCGCCCTCTTTGTACGATGTCGGCGCCATACCGGGGAAGTAGAAGGCGGAGGAGGGCGAGGGGGCGAGCAGGAGGAGCGTCGATAGGGCTCCCCACGAGGGGAGACGGTATAGCCGCATTGCGAGGTTTATGGCGAGGTGTGTAGTCAAACGGGGTGTTTCGGAGACTGCTGCTGTTTGTCTGATGCCGGTGCAATGAGCTGCAGGGCTGTGTTGGGACTCCCGCTAGAATGCGTACGTCGCCCTTGAGGGCTTGGATCCTGCGTGCACCTACGAGGTCCCTATCTTGGACAAGCTGTGCAATGGAGGGTCTGTGGGCGGGCGACTGGTCGATGCAGTGTGTATGGTGAATGGAGGTCGGTCGATAAATAAATTGTTACGGGCAAGCTGTCGCTCGCCTCAACCTACGAAGTAGCGTGCTGACGATCCGAATCCTCCTTGGCAAGGCAGATTTACTTCGTATTAGCTCGACGTCACCAGGTGTCTTCACCGCAACCATGCATGATTCCTTTTGGCAATTCCATTCTCGCTCATTCAGAATCGTACACCTGCATAGAATCCAGCTACTACGCTCATGTGCACCAACGGATGTACACTAATTGTGATGCTCTGAAGCAATAACCACCCCTGTGCATGCCAAGACCGAAGGAAACCCATGTACTGTTTGATATCATGACCCCACGAACACCAGCTAGGACTAAAGACGAAGGAAAAGAGTCACTAGACAAGCCCGTCGTACAGCGACAGCGCCGAAACGATCGTCTCGTCCCTCTTGGATCCCTCCTTGAACTCGGCCATGTCCAGGCTGCCGTTCTCGTCCTTGTCCATCATGCGGAAGATCTTGCGCACTCGCTTCTCGGGCGTGTCTTCGTCTTCGGGGAGTTTGACCATGGAGCCGACCTGCGCGATCTCTGTTAGAACTGCCAGAAACAGAAAAGTTGGAGAACGCACCATTTTGTAGATTGCCTCTACGATCGCAAGCATCTCCTCGTAGCTGATCTTGCCGTCGCCATCGATGTCATATAACTGGAAAGCCCAATCTAACTTGTCCTCCATCTTCCCTCGGCTGGTGACACTCAATGCGCAGATGAATTCCTTGAAGTCGATTGTGCCTGATTTGTCCGCGTCGAAGACATTAAAGACATAATCCGCGAACGAGGACGGGTCGCCGAATGGGAAGAACTGCTTGTAGATCTTTTGGAACTCCTCCTTGGTGAGCATGCCGGAGGGGCAATCCTTCAAGAACCCTACAAAGTCCATGTGGTGCTTAGCAGTTGCTCGATGCACCCCCACTCTCACAGGGTGGCTTACCCTTGTACCATTGTTGCAGCTCCTTCTTGTCGAAGTGTGTCGCTTTCTGGAGATCAGCGAGCTCCTGTTGAGAGAGCTTGCTCTGCCTATGGGACGGTACAGTCAGCCAGTCATTCTTTGCAATCATACGCGCCCGACCGCCGGTCTACATTTTCAATTGGCGCTCCATGGCCTTCACTCCGATTTCTAGGGCCACTTCGCGCTTGGAGATGTAGTCGTCGTAGCCGGGCTCCCCGGACTTAGGTATGTGGACGGGTCGGTGTCTGGCAAAGTTCGTAGATGCATGCTCTTGAGAGAGCATTGGCACTTCGTCATCACCGAGGGGAATGTGTTCCGGAGACATGGTGCCAGAGTCGTAGTCGTTGTAGCGATGGTTCGAGACGTGACGGGGCAAAGTGTCGAGAGGCGTGAAGCGGGGTGCGCAACATGTTGAGCAGGAGGCCGAGTGCGGTGAAAGTGAGGCAGTGACAGTCGGAGGCGGGAGTGCTGGCTTCCTCCATGGTGGTCGCAAAGAAGTCGCCAACTGGTGATAGAGCGGCTGGCAAGGCGGCTAAAAAGGCCTCCTCCGCAGTCCTCAAGCGGCATGGGATGAAAATGAGAGCGCAACTTACGATTTCCCCATAGTGCGTCTGGATGGCACTCCACAGCAGTGTACCGGGTCGAGCGATCAGTCGAATTCGCGTGCAGGCGTAGAGTCGGTGGTGGTGGGCGCGGGCTCTCGTGGGTAAGCAGTCGCAGAGATAGGTAGCAGCTGGTGGGGAGAATGGAGGGGCGCGGGGGCGCAGCCAGGCGGGGACGGTGGGCAGTGTACCTAGGTACCGTGGTTATGAGGTGGCGTAAAACGGTCGAAGGAGGTAGAAGACTGGAGGATAGTGAATAGGCAGAAGGGGCAGAGGTTGGGGGCGGTATTGAGGGTAGAAGAGTGCGCGCGGAGTGAGAGAAGGGCAGGCGTTTAGGAACGTCACTCTTGGTTAGAACCGCTTTGGAGGCAATCGTCCGAACGTTCGAGGCGGCCAAATATAGGCCGGCATCTGATTCGGCCGCCCGTTTGCCTCGAGCTGAGACGCCTCGTCTACAGTGCTTTGGAAAGAATAGCGGGCAAGGGTAGTCGCTGGCCAGCAGCACATCTGCGGAGACTTTAGATCTATCATTGCCATGTATGTAGTTACACCTGTCAGATCTATGTGTTTTGCCACAGTAGCGCCGTGCAAAATAATCAGCCCACACCTAAACCGCGCTTCCTGGCTTCCACTTCTTTGAGCTCCACCTCCCGACTTCCCCCAGAACTGCACCTTCCGCCATGGATGTCATCCTCCAGACGCAGTTTCAGCGCGTCGAAACCGCTCTCAACACGCTGATAGACTCAATCACATCCTACAATCCCTCAACCCAGGCTGCCGTTAACCTCGTAGCAGCAGACGATGACTTGAGCAAAGAGCTGGATCAACGTATGTCGGTTCCAGTGTTCTATGGACAGCTCTGACAAGCTACGCAGTAGCAGTTCATCAGGCCAACTATGCTCGCATACTCTCCCTTCGCCAGACAGTAGCTTCTCTAGAGGGACAGCTGAAAGGCTCGCTCACAACCCTCGCCGATTTGCGCAAGGAGCTCCTAGCTACACCCGCAACCACCTTCCCAGCTTCGTCGCGCCACGTGCCTTTCGATGAGGTGCTACAGTTTGCGAAGAATCTAGCTAAATACACAGCCCCGTCCGCAATTCGCCCACCGCCTGCAAAAGAAGAAGCGCCTGCAGGACAAACAGATCAGACCGACGTCAACATGTCCAATGGAGTAGGTACACCGGCGAACCAGGGCACGAACCATGACGCCACGAAGGAAAACGGAGATGGGAAGGCTCAGTCTACATTGACGCAAGCCCAGAAGGATTGGCTAGAAGAGGCATCGCGAGCACCGTTCATGCCGTGGCCTACTGACAATATAATCCGGGGAGGAGCACTCGGCCACATCCAAGGCATGGTTAATCGAGGCCAAGATCCAGCGACCGTGCTAGGGCCCGCCGAACAGGAGGCCGAGGACAAGAGACGCGCGGAAGAGGTGGAGCGTGAGAAACAGGAGCAGCAGGAGAGGGAGGCGGAGGCGGAGGCGCGACGACGTGAAAGCGCCTATGTCTCTAGTGCAAGGCCAGCGCAACAACCCCACGCTGTCTTCCAAGGGTTGGATATGTATGATCCGGACGACGAATAGTCAGCCGCTATCTATGTGCGCTTTCCATCTTGGACTACATACCCCTAATATCATGTCCAGTCCTCTCTTGGCTTTTTCGAGGCCGCACATATAGCTGTCCATGTGCCGCTTGCTCAGCCGGCGGCATACATGATTTGACAATGCCCATCAAGCTTCCCTAGTTACTACTATAATATTGGATGAAATTTGGAATTGTAAGCTTTGTTAATCTGTCACTGCGTCTAGATTTTGTAGGTTGTGAAGATACTTCCGCTGTAAATTCCTCGAAGCTTTCCCAAAGCACTTAAAGCACTTGGATCGGTAAAGCTCCAGGACCCCTCCGCCAACCCTACCCGTGGAACCCTGTGCCCTGTATCTGCCCATAAAGGGCAGCTCGAACCTTATATTAGGGCTGCTTACGTGATCTTTCACCGCCCGGCAATAAAAAGATACAACCTCTAGTTCCAGTTCACCTTGCAACCCCCACCAAAGCTCCCGCGGTGCTGCACCGCGAACAACCACGACAATGAGCAAATTCGGCACCTTAGTCATGGCAAGCTCTCCCCTTTTCCCTCTGTCCCCTCTATTCTGACCCTCATTAGGGCCCCGCCGGCGCCGGCAAATCCACCTTTTGCACCGCGCTCATCCAGCACCTTCAAAACAACAAACGGCCATGCTACTATGTCAACCTCGACCCCGCCGCCGAAGAGTTCTCCTTCGCGCCCGACATCGACATCAAAGACCTCATCTCCCTCTCCGACGTCATGGAAGAAATGGGGCTCGGCCCCAACGGCGGGCTCATATACTGCTTCGAGTTCCTGCTCGAGAACCTCGATTTCCTGACCGAGCCCCTCGATCTGGTGACCGAGGAATACCTGATCGTGTTCGACATGCCCGGACAGATTGAGCTGTACACGCATGTCCCGATCTTGCCGAAACTAGTGCAGGTGCTTATGGGCGGGAGCCTGAATATCAGGATGTGCGCGGCGTATCTTCTGGAGAGCACGTTCATCATTGATCGCCCGAAGTTCTTCGCTGGTACCCTGAGCGCCATGTCGGCGATGATGATGCTCGAGATGCCGCATATCAACATCCTTTCGAAGATGGATCTTGTGAAAGGCCAGATACCGCGGAGGGACCTAAAACGCTTCATCGACCCGGACGCGGGCCTGATCGACGACGACGAGGCCCGCCATGTCGAAGAGGAAAAGCCAGGCGCGATTCGCAGCAGCGATCCAACTGCTGTGGAGAATGTGATGGGCGGGAGCTCGTTTCATCAGTTGAATAAGGCGGTTGCGCAGCTAATTGATGATTTCAGCATGGTATCGTTTCTGCAGTTGGATGTGCAGAAGGAGGATAGTGTTGGTGCAGTGTTGAGCTATATTGATGATGCCATACAGTACCATGAGGCTCAGGAGCCGAGGGAACCAGTAGAGGAGGAGGCGGATGCGAGAATGGAGGACTGAGTTACTGCGCTGTTGCGAACTGGCATTCACAGGAGTTTTAGGGAAGATTTGGCATTTTAAAGGCGCTTGGTTGACCTATACCCTGGATTCACAGTTCGGATCCAAAATCTTGGGCTTTGTGCGGCAAAGGTGCCTAAGATGGTTGGGCAGCGTGCTAGAAGCATGTTAGGAAAAACGTCTTAATCAAAATCTCACACCAATCGTTCTTGTAAACTCTCTTCGATGCCCGGAGCAGGAGACGAGGTTTGATGCATACATCGCGGAGCTAGCAGGTGGTCTTCGGTGAGGTAAAGCTGTTCCACATGGGTAACCTCTCACAACCCTTGTCAATCTTCTCTCGTAAGCTCTCAATCTCAATTCCCACAAGCTTTTCATTACAACTTTTCTTTGCATTCGGTGACCCAGCCCTAAAATCAAGCCACAAATTACAGTATGGGATAACGATGCCGGACGCCTGAGATCGACTCAGTTTCCGCGCTAGGTCACCGGACGCAAAGAGAAACTATATTTGTTTACCCGCTCGAACTTCAAGAAAAACTTGACAGTTTCTTGTCTGAAGTTCCACGAAATCCACGTTTGCTTGTAAATTTGGATTCTTTCAACGCTCTCTACGACTTCATCATAGCCATGCCGGGCACTGATTCTATTTCGTCATTCTCTCTTCCATCTTTCCTAAATCTCCTCTCCGCCCTAGCGCCATTTCTCCCCTTTACCACAGCCGAGAGCACCTTCAGCATCACCGAATTTGCGGCCTTCTCAGTCGCCCGTTATTGCGTGCAAGAATGCATCTAGTCCGGCGTCACTAACGGCGCGCCAGATCTCCCCTGGTGTCTCAGCTGCAAATCCCCATATGCCGATTCCTGCATGTGCCGCACCGATCTCGCAGGCAGCGTTTCCTCTATGCTAGCCGATTGCGTGAGCTCCGCATGCCCAGATAGCCCACCCGATATGACAAGTGCTCAAGAGCTCTACGGTTCCTACTGTGCGAGCAGCCTCCCGACTCTCTCCGCCCAGCAAGCCTTCGCGGCTTCCGTGGCTGTGCCCAAGACTGTTTGTGCACTGGCCCATTGATGGCAGTGGTGGCTTGACACGCCAGATCCGCGATGTTTATCAAAACCTCCGGTCTGACGAAGTAAGCAATTTCTCTGTGTTCATGTTCAGAGTGCACACTAACAAATCTACTGCGCGCCAGTACTCTGCCAAGAAGGGTTTCTGCGAGGACTTCGACGAGGGGAAATACTCACTCCCGCTAATCCACGCCGTCCGCTTGAACTCATCCAACAGCAACATGCAAATGCTACGCGAGCTGCTCCAGCGAAGAAGAGAAGTAGAACATATGTCGGAGCAGCATAAGCATCTTGTACTGGAGCAACTCGAAAGCGCAGGAAGTATGGCATATACACGTGAGACACTGAAGCGATTGCAGGCACAGGTCGATACCGGTGTGAAGATAGTTGAGAGTAGGACGGGAAGGGAAAACTGGGTTCTTAGGGCGTTGTTGCAAAGATTGGAAGTGTAGATGAGAGGGCAGGAGTACGATCTCATATAGTCGCCGCATCTGGCAAGAAAATCCTTCGAGGAACTATGGGAACTCGAAATGGTACGTTCTACTAATGTCTGCTTTCTGAGGCAGTGGGTTTTGCGTTGCACTGTCAAAAGGCGAATCAATTCGGATCATTCAAGAGACTGCATTCACACGCTATATTGAAGTTAAAGATCCACCAAACAGAGAAGGGGGTCTCAGTCGATTTCTTTCCGAAGTATCAAGCGTTTTGCGGAGATGACATATGACTCGGCAGACAATTGAAATCAGGCAGATATTGATGGATTACGCGGCCCAGTGTCTATGTCAGGGTTACTTATTGTGATTCTTGGACTACGAAAGTGCAATAGTAGGACTGAAGTTCACGAAGGATAGGTGTGCTTGTAGAGTATAGGGCGTGGCGGAGCATCATACCCTTAGCGGCAAGCTACTCTAGAGACTAAAGAAGCAGTCAATGACACCCCACCTTAACCTCACATATCATCCGCAACCTTAAGATCGTTACACACAATACCTACATCAGCATCAGAATCAAGATACAACATCAATATGGCGCAACGAGCAGGTCTAAAAGACGCCAAACCAATTTCGTACCAATTCCGTCCAACGCCACTGACTCCAAACTCCTCATACCCACTCTTGCACTACCCCAATCTAGTCGACGTAACGCAACTCTTCCCCTCAGAAGCCTCCAAGATCTTCGAAGACAACGGCTGGGAAACGCAATGGATCATCCGTTACGCCACCTCCCAGCGCGCTCATTACCACTCCAAAACTCACGAAACAATGGTCGTCCTGAACGGTCGTGCCCGGCTCCGATTCGGCGCTTCGGACCTGACTTCTCAGGAAGATCCGGCCGCGGATCATGAAGACGGCGGGGTTGAGATCGATACGAAGGCGGGCGATGTGTTTGTTATCCCGGCGGGTGTGTCGCATAAGACTTTCAACGCAACGCCGGAGATGCCATTCGAAATTTTGACGCCGGGAGAGGGGAGGGGGGTTAGTGGGGTGGATTTGGATGAGATTGATGTGTCGGGGTTTGTTATGCTGGGTGCGTATCCGAAGGGAGGCGAGTGGGACTTTTGTGTTGGTGGGGAGGGGAAGGGAGAAGTGGGCCTGCCGATGAGGGATCCGGTGTTGGGCGAGTCCTCTGATGGCTTGAGAGGTATTTGGAAGTGATGGAACGTTGATGTTCTTGAGAACTTCCTTCTACCTCGAATTGCAGTATGGCTGAGGTATCTTTAGACAGAAGCTGGAGCTAATGTGCCGCTGCTGTATTAGTGCACGACCTGTATTGAGTGATGAGGTGTGTCGAGATGGACGATCATACTCTTACTCTAGAGTATGAGCAATTATAGTTCCATAAGTTCGTAGTCCGGCGACCCGATAGTCCAACTTCTTCTCCTCTCTGTTTATCTGTGCTCTATCATTTCAAAGTCACGTCAAAGTGAGTTGTTCAAATTTCGAACTCACCGGCGATTGGAGCTTTTCACTTACCTTTCTAAAAAGGTTTCTTCCTACTTATATAGACTACCTTCATTCCTCAATCTCTTCTTCTTCTTCTTCTTCTTCTTCTTCTTCTTTATCCTCCTCCTTTGTCTCCTTCATCTACCTCAGCTTCTTTCGCGATGATCTTGCTCGTCTAGAGTTGAATTCGGCCAATCCCTTTGCGATCTTCGCGCTGCGGAGTCGCGGGTCTTTCCATCTGGCAATCCAACGCGAGGCCAAGCTATCGCAACGCCTAGCAAAGAAGCTATCTGCAACCTCAGCTCCATCGTCATATAGCAAACTCAGCGCATGCGTAAGTTCTTGCTCCCTCCACTCTGCAAGACGTCATGCTCTTTACTGAAAGCTTCATGTCAGATACCAGATCTGGACAACGGTTTCCCGTGTGAGCGAGCGATTTACGGACTCAGCAGCGCTAGAACATACTCCTTTCTTGGAACATATCGCTAAGCCCCTAGGGCGAAGCAGACTAAAACACAAAGGTATGTTTTCGTCATTGAGTGCCTTGACGGGAGCGAAAAATATAAGCTGGCCATTGAATAGCAAGATGTATGAAGATTGGTACAACGCACTGTTCCGTACCCCTACCCCTACCCTTACCCATCCGGAAGAAAAAGAGGTCCTACCATCCGAAGGCGAAGATGCCCTGCCGTATAAAGACGAAGACGTATCATCTCTCTCGGGGAAAGACAGACCGTTACCAAAGGAGCCATCTGAACCCATCGAGGTGTCGCAAGGAGCTGACTTCCGTGGTCTCACTCTCCCAAGGCGTGAGGATGTCATCGCTTCCGGCATCTTGGACGAGGCCGCTCCAACCATCAAAGAACTCATTACCGAGCACGGTATCTCATGGCTTGCGGACTGGCTAGACGTCATCTTGGAGGAGTACGACATGTGTTTGCAGGGCCTTACCACAGACCAAATGATGCGGTTGTTCGTCTCAGTTAGTGAGATTGAGGATTAGGATAAGCCCTCATGGTTCTTGAGGGAGCTGGCATCGACGAAATACTATCTCAACTTGCCATTTCAGGGACCCCCTTGGATCACGATTCTGAAAGATCCTTTCATCCCAGAAGCTATGCTTTCTGGAAGATCGTACTATCTGCACCTAGCATCGAGCGGAAAGCCAGCATATATTGACAGAATATTCGTCATCTCGAATGAAGAGCTACGCTTGCGCAAGAGCGATGGCTTGAACGGTCAAGATATGGGCAGAGATGATAGATCGATAACCTTCGGTCCCGAGGATGAAGACAAGTGCGCGGACTACGAGAAGCCAGATTTAAAGATGAGTCCAACCGACCAGAGACTCTTCGAGGCGATTCATATGGACTCTCCAGTTGCTGCGGACAAAGATGCCTCCTCCACAATATCGACCGCTTATTGTTTTGCAAAAGATCTTACCTCTCCGGAACACCATTGCGAAACGGAGCAAGAAGACGTCACTCCCATGGAGCCTATGATCGAAAAGATACGTTCCGAGGTGGAGAGTTTCAAGTCTATAATGCAGGCCTCCATGAACTACAGAATCGGGAAAATCCAATCCGAGGTGGAGATCTTCAAGTCTACTCTCCAGGCTTCTGTGACGTCCCATATGGGAAGCTTACGTTTGGAGATGAATGAGAAAGAGTCAAGGGCCCAAATTTCCATGGATCGTAACCTAGCCGATATACGATCAGAGATGTCAGACATCAAGTCTTTGGCCCAGGCCTCTATGCAGCCTCAAGCGGTGGAAGAAGTGACTTCTAAGATTCAGGGGTTGGAGTCAAAAATAGAACGCCTGGATGGAAGCTACGACAACATCTTGGAGGGACTGCGTGGACTTGGCAAACGTCCGAGAACTTTTCACCGTGGTTCTGAGACGCTTGAAAGCATTGAGAATGAATATGGAATTATCGAGCAAGAACAGTGCAGAAAGCGCCAGCGGGGGGGAAATCACAATTCACATGCTGCTTCAAAGTTTGCTTGTAAGTTTGGCAAGAACAATACCGAATTACCGATTGGCTCCTCAAATACGGGCCGAAGAATTCTTTGAAATCTTGATTTTAGTGGTGGGGTTTCTTGATACCCTTTGTATATTAATCATCAAGACTGAATTCACACTTCCACCCTGAAGTTGGCTTGCAAGCTAGGTGCACTCTCATAGACCAAGATTAAAGGGCGTACTTAGTTTCCACATTCAAATTTCTATAACAATATGCTCATCAAATCCACTGTTTTATCTTGACCCATAATACCATACACCTCCGTTCCCCCCTCCCGCTGATCGTTCTGGCCATGGAGTTCTCATCACAAGATATCACTCAACAAGTTTGAACAGTATTGCAATCTCGAACCTGTCGTGACGTATATCAGAGATAAGCAATTCTTGATTTTTGAGTACATTTCCATCCTCTCTAAGTACGAGACTCGTGTGCTCCATATCATCTTTCTCGTATTCGTAGCGTCCAACGCAGAAGAGCGCCGAGTTCCATCTAGTCTGCCGCTATCCCTAAATATCGAAGGCCGTAGATGTCTTATTCAAGCACTACTCGTTGGCGTCGATCGTGGTTAAGGTAGATTGGAATCTTCCGGCCACAGTGCTGTACATGTTCTTTCCGAATAGAGCACATCCTATTTAAGCTCTGCGCCACGAATCAAGGCGGACCACATTCTTTCATAACATCAGTCGCCTTACTAACGATAAGTAGACGTTAGACTCGTAGAACAATTCTCGGGTGGTTCAAAGTACGTGTCATTGACAGACTGGTAATGCCTCTATTCAAAATCAAGGTACCGTTTTATGAGAACATAGGTGCATTCAGTAGGCATGACGAGAAAGGAGAGCAATTATAGCATATGTTACTGATGGAGTTTGAGGTAGGAAAAGTAGTCAGGCCTACACTCCAGAGCTAGAGACAGTCCCTCTGCCTCGACAAAGAATCCGACATCCCTTGCAGCTCCGCCGAATGTCCATTCGTTACCTAGTATGAGTCGTGTACTTGTATCCAGAGTGCACCAAGCACGAATGTAATACCAATGACCATCACTATTGAAACTGACCAATAAGTTTCTCGCCCTGAGAATAATATACCTCTCCAAACCAAGGATCCTTCATACTACATCATTAGGCCATCCCTTTGCCGTATATGAGCAAGTAGGGACATACTACTTCAGCGCATTCTTGAAGCAATCGTAGTCGAATACATATTCAGCGTCATGAACCCAGAAGTCCAAATGCGCTCGCGAGAACTGCTTCCGGAGCGTCGGATGAAGGGAGAACACCGTGACCTCAATGAGATCTTCAGACTGCTTGTTCTTGCTCATCTTGATGCACGGCCTACCCTGAGAGGAGCAAGACCGACACGCGTATCGGTACCGTCCCTCGCACGTCCATGTGCTACCACCACCGTGGCCGTAGTTGAATATGCACGGCATGGCATTGAAGAGACCTGGCGCCGATCGCCATCCTGGTCTCCTCGCTTCGAGTTCGCCAATTACCCGCTTAACAGTTGCTTCTAGTCCTTGGGGAACGTTGTCGGGGAAGGATACGACGACTAGATCTTCCTTTTGCATGACGTAGGTGACGGCCCCTGGGAACAGTTTGTACTCGTTGGGTTTCGGGTATGGTCTATTGCTGAGAGGGGCAAATGAGGGAGGATGTAGAGGATTCGCCCTCGAAGTAGGGAAAACTCTGCGTCGCTTGAATTCTGGTTCATTGTCGGGTGTGACTGGTCGCTTCTTTATGGCCGAGGGTCCCATCGGTCGTCTAGAAATAGGCTTGAGCGTCGTCGGCGAAGAATCAGGAAGATCGTAGAGGTCAGGCTGATGCGGGGCATGGTCCCGAAGCGCTTGTATAGCCTGCGTATAATCGCGGATACCTGTAGGGGAGCAGTCGATGGCAGGACTTGAGGCAGTAAAAGAAGACGGGTACTCTGGTAGCTCGGGAGTCTCACGAGACGTAGAGGGGCTATTGTAACGGTTCAAAGAGGATCCGTAAGAATGTACGATGTCGTTGGCACCGTAAGGAGGAGTGTGCGGGCCATAAACATCTCCATGCATCTTCGGAGGAGCGGCCATGAAGGACTGCTGACTCTCAAGGGCATGCAAAGATGCGGCAGTTCGGTGACGGTCCGGGTCATTGAGCGCTGATAGGAAAGACGCCATCATCTTAGCGTTTTCGTTGACGGCAAACTGGATCTGCTCCAGCTTGTTGCGAAAGTCCTGGATCTCTTCGCGGCGCGCCGCATCCATCTCTGCCATTGCTTCCTGTACGTGAACTTTTGATAGTACGATGATATACTTGCGGAGAGCTTCGAATTCAGCGCGCGTCTGCTTGGTGTTAGCGAAGTACTGTGAGCCTTTGATATAGTGAATACTTGCCAGAACGGGCATCTCCAATTGTCCCCCTTCTACTCCGGCACTCGCGGACTCTACTGGGCTCTCCGACATCTCGTCGCCCGGGATCTTATGGTGAGGAGGTTGTTCTGTGATTTGGCGTAAGGGGTGCTGAAGGAGTTTGGGCAGCTTGGAGGCAGAGGATGGAGGAAGTTGGAGCACACTAGCCAACATCTTCAATTCGACTCACCCGCCGGAAAAACCTCCGCCGCGATTAATCCGTTGCGGCTCCGGCGGTCGCGGTGATTCTGCCGTGGAAGATAATTTCCTCACACCTCCAGAACACCTACTCTGGCTCCTAGTCAAGGTAGCGAACTGCGTCGCCAGCACCATCGCTGTCGCCGTGCCGACCGTCAATTTGCATGGTTGCCGCGCATGATCCGACCTTTTGAAAAGCGGAACACAGCACCTTCTCCAGGTCCTTACTCACCACCGCAAAGCTTCAGCCTCATCTACTATACCTAGAACCAGACTTCGGTAGAGCTTTGGCATGGCAAAGGGACAAAACTCGTTCCACGGTCTCCAGTGCATTCGTGAATAGTTGATCCGTTCGCTTACGGCTTTAGATCGCTCTCTCTCTCGCCCTGTCCCTTTCTCTGTCCGCCTCCGAGATAAAACTCTCCTCTTCTTCATCGCCCTCGTCTCCCATCTTCGCCGCATCTTCACCTAATCCATTCATCCCCTCTTCCAACGCATTTAGCCCCCTAAAAACCCACCAAAAGATTGCCCCAGTTCCCGCACACAACACGGCCAGTCCCGTATACATCCACCCCACCCACGGATCTCTCGCACTCGGTGCCAGCAATACCCCCAATAAACTCCCCCCGGCACTGGTTAGCAAAAACATCGCCATGATGAAACTCTTCATACTCCTTGGTGCTTTCGTATACGCGTACTCTAGCCCCGTCACACTCGCGAATATTTCACTCAAGCCTACTAGAAGATATGCCGGGGTTTGGACAGCGACATGGACCTCGTTGGGCCTGAACCCGCCGGAAGGAAGCTTAGCGTCTTCGCACGCGGAAGGGCGGGAATAGCAGGGAGGCGAGACGTAGATGAGGTGTTGGACGAAGGCGGCATAGAGCATGGCGAGGCTGGCGAGGACGAAGCCGGCGGTGATACGGGAGATTGGGGGGAAAGGGATGGAGAGGCGGCGGAGCAGGGGGTATAGGAGACGGTCGAGGAGGGGGATGAAAAGGAGGATGGTTAGGGGATCGATGTTTTGCATTATGTCGTTTGGTATGTTGTGAAGTTGGGTCTGGCCGGCTGGGAGGGGTTAGTGTTGTTCTAATATGAGACTGACGATGCAGGGAAGCTAGAAAAGACACAGTCCTGCGAAATACTGAGATCTGAGAGCTGACCGATGGAAACCGATCGACGAAAAAAAGAAAATGAAAAGACACCTACCTTGAGAGATGAAGTTATTCATCATCTGATTATACACGAGCCAATAAATGGGATAGAACGCAAACACCTTACAAGCCACCACAGCCCGCTTCAGCTCTTCCACAAAGCGGTCATCCCACGGCGTTGTATACCTGCGTCGAAAGTGCCCTTGACAAGAAGGCTTAGCTGCATCAAGATTACCCTTATTCATGATCCCAATCCAAAGCGCCTTGAAGCAGTTCGTGACGACACCGCCTTTCGGAGGGTGCAAAACATATTTCTTTCTCCCCGAAATGAGCACCACGAAACCGACCATGAACGTAATCAACGGTAGTAGATAAGCACTCCAGAAACCAACACTCTTCTCCAGACTAGTCGTAGCGATAGCAGACAGCGATCCGAGGTTAATACACATGTAAAAAATCATGTAAATTCTCTGGATCGTGACGGCTGGGTCGACAATCACCTTTTCGCCCCCTCTGAGGGTCCTGACGAAGGGCTTGCTGGTCTGGTACTGTTCTGCGATAAGCGGCGAGACGTTGGCTTTGATGCCACCTGTTCCGAGGCCAATGACAGCCATGGCGGCGATCAACCCCCCAAAAGCGTAGCCGTTTTCGATGGAAATGGGGAGTGAAGTTACGAAGAGGATGATGATGCCGAGCATATATATTATGGAGAAGTAGACGATAGTCAAGTACTTTCCGAGATATTGGTCTGCAACAATGGCGCCTGTAACGGTCAGCATGCATTTCATGTAAGGCCAGAGAACCTACCAATGATCGGAGTCAAGTAGCACCAAAATTGAAAGTAGTTTGACATAGCCGTTGCCCCAGATTGATTGAGTCCTACAAATGAAATCAGTCCGAGAACACTTCGAAATAATAATCTCGCATACCTAACGCCCCGGGCAGTCCATTCTTGTCGTGCCAACTATTCGCCATATAATTTTGAAAAGGCCCCGAAAGACCATAATACGCAAATCGTTCGCAAAACTCAACAACAGCCACCAAAAACGCGCTCCATGGCAGCTTATCCGAAACTCTGCGAAGCCTATCTCGCTCCTGTAGTGTCGGCTCAGCTCCATTGCCAGCCTCATCAAAGGCATCAACAGGCTTCTCAGGAGCACCGTCACTAGCGACAGACGTTCTGAATGGCCGCAGTTCCACGTCTGTTTCTTCGGCTTGGGCAATAGTAGTGTAGGCACCGTGAATAGCTGAGGAGCGCCATGATTGAGGCATGATGCTCAAAGCTTGGAGTAACAAAGTTACGAAAATCTGCTCATCGAAGCTGAGTATCCATTTCAAGTATCAGATACATGCCTTAACAGTCATTGAACAGTCCGGCCGTCGTGGGTTTTCGATGTTCATTGATGGAGAAAGACGGCATGTCGTTGGTGAAAGGTGAGACGTCAAGGAGGCAAGGGCGCTTTGACACAAAGAGGGTACGCTTATTGGTCAGATGTAGTTTATTCAAGATTTTTCTAAGGACAAGAGGAAGAGCTAATCACAATAATTATTATTTGTTCGAGTCTGTAGCCATTCCCGTGTTCTTGCATTGCATACAATAATCTCATCGTCTTATCGACGTTCCTCCACCCAAGAAGCGATCATGAGCTGCGAGGGGTGCCGAGGGAAATCTGGGAGGTGTGGGAGGGAAGAGGGATCCAACGAGGATATGAGGAATGGGTGATGTAATACTAAGGAAGTCGCTCTTTAACGTTTCTTCGGAGGATGTCTTATGGTGCTTGAATAAATCAAGAACTCCCAGATATACGGCTGCCCAACGAAATCCAACGCTGCAAGCACAATCCCACTCTCGCAATCTTCAAACTGAAATCCAGTCAAATACGTAAAGACCTGATAATCATCGCCCCCGGGTACCTTGCACGCAAACCAGTACCCATTTGCCGCATACCCACTCCCAATGAAATTGAATGTCGCAGGTGAATTCCTCAGCGTGCCATTCTGATCCGTCGCCACAAGCCCTGCCGGATTACTCCCCATATGCGTAAAGAACGGCGTGATGCCGGCAGCTGGAAAGAATTTGCTGAAAGGTGCGGGGGAGTACGAGAGGGCGCCGCTGGCGGGATCGATGTACAGCTGTTGAATGCCGGGAATGAGGACGTCCTGGGGAGAGAGGGGTCAGTCGAAGTGATGAAAGGGAAAACGCGGAGGGGAGCATACGAGGAAGGCTTCGCCCTGCCCAGTCACGAAGATCACGACGTCAGGCCCACAGTCGCGGTGCAATGGCTTGCATTTGAAGTCCGAGCGGCCAGTCTTAGAGAGGTAGAAGAGACCGTGGCGTGCGATGAGGTTGTAGCCCGAGAGGCCCTCGCCCTCCGGGTGGGGAGAGACAAAGGCTTTGACGGTGACTTCGGTCTAGGTCAGCGGCTGTAAAGGAGTTTGTGAAGATTCACTCACAAGGTCGGACAGGATCCGGAATCAAGTTGCGCTTGACTGGTGTAGCGGCGTCATTGAAAGACGGGAAGGCCACAGCGAGGGGGGCAAGGAGGGTGAGAAGATGGATAATAACTGTTACGCGCATCTTGAACGAGTGTTTCGCGATAATGAAGGACTGTTAATAGTTTGAACTAGGCTGCCTACTCAATGAACGAATCACTGAGGGATAGGTAAAGATAGCCATAGACGGGGTCCCTTATGGTATTCATACGTAGTCAGCCCTTATAAGCCCCCAAGTGAAAGGAGGCTCGAAGTCTTGTCTTCGGACAGCAATAGCGTGATCCAGCCGTTGCTGTGGTACGAGACAACCAATGCGGACGCTTTACTTGACTAGATTACGACATCGTGGGATTGTGGCGTTGCTCTAGAACACCGTTCTCGTTGCAAAGTTTGGTAGACAGAAGTCGAGTTGAAGTTTTGGGAAGTGGTTCCGGCTAGATTCTGGATCAGCAGAGTTGAGATCGAAGCTCGGTCGCGTTCTCCCGACAGATACATGAGAAAAGGAGTACAGTTTCGAGAGCTTTGAGCGGTGTTCCACAACTGTGACAAGGAAGATGCTCGGGAGAACACTCTGCCAAGCGCAAACTGATCAGGATGGCTCTTCGATAACTAGGAGAACCTCGTATGAAGCTATGATTCAAGAACATGAGAGAACTAGCGTCGGGAAAGACAATGGCCCATCAGTCAGGCCCTTACGTTCTGTAGGACTTGTGGGATCTGAATGACTTCGGGCATAGTTCCATGGTTGAAGACTCGGGGAAACGTGCAGCATCTTGAGACATTCCGTAGTACAAGCACCGGGAATAACGGCTGATCACTAGCAGAAGTGCGGAGAAAACGCCTGCATCTCAATACTCGTGCTGCAGTCGAACATTCCTACTTGAGGAAGAACTTGAGTCCCAGGTGTATGGCTAACGTCCCAAAAGAAACCGTAAGATCGTCTGGGCTAGTACAGATTACCTATTCGGAGACCCTCGCTGAAGACGGTTGAGTGCCAGGGCAATCCTTAGACCTAAACGAATCATTTCACGTAAAAGAGATGCAAGGGACATATCGCATTTGTAAAGAGAGCACGATATATTTTGCTCATTGCGAGGACCTCAAGAATGCAAGCACAGATATAGAGGTTTCGCGACGGCTCAGTGGAAATATCGGCGAGAGACGCGAAGGAGTAGAACACGGGTGATAGGTGGTAATTTTACTAGCTGTATCTGCTCTCTCGTCGCTTGGTTCTGCATTCATTGGCTCGTTTTATGGCGTTATTCGCCTTTGTGAGAAGATTTGAGCCGTGACTGGGGCACGTTGGCTGGGGCTTTTCGTAGCTCTAGAGGCGACCGATATACCAGGGTATTTGCAAACTTATCAAGCTTTGCACATCACCTGCCTGACGCTTCCTGCTTTTGATCGGCATTCGCGGGAGACATCTCTTGATCCTCGAATATACGCACATTTTCCTTCAATCACCCTTCAAGATCTGCTTAAAGCCATAATATGCTTGGTCCATTTCGAACTGGAACTCCCGCATTTGATCTTCATCCAGCTTCTGGGATGCACGCATCTGGTTCAGAGTGATGAGCCACTGTATGATCTTGCCCTTGTTGTCGAAGTCTTTATCTGTGACTTTATTCACCGACTGAATAATATCAACCAACAGGGGGTGCAACGTGTCCTTCTCGACTAGCCCAATCTTAATAGCGTCGAGAAGGGTGATAAAGTTCTCGGTAGCATTGACAACGAGGGTCACGTCGGCAGAGGCATTGGGGTCGACTTGTTTGCTGGTGGTTTCGGGTAGGCCTATGCGTATGCGCTCGGTGGCTCGAGGGGCTTCAATCTGAAGTAATGTTGACATTGGAAACATTATCGAGAAACGGTGTAATTAACGTACATCCCACTCCCGTTTGAAGTTCTCAAGACGGCCAAACGCAGCTGCTACGCTTTCGTCTGCTAAACTAGACTTATATTGTTTCAAGAGTCGACTACATGTTTCGGTGTACTCGCTCTCGGGTATCGAGTCTTTAAGGTACGCTTTCTCGAGCGCGTCAAGGGTGATTATTATGCTGTATATCTCGGCGAGGGAGTCGTAAAGGTCGCGCTCCGCGCTCGTTGCTGAGAGCTTGACTTCCTAGAATTAGGTCAGAGACGATTGTTGGGGGTGGCCCATGTGATTTACTTCATCGAGATTGATATTAGCGGACAAGTTCGCTCGGGGGACATATGGGGTGGGTGCATATGCGTGCTGGCGCTGGGAGTACATGGTCGGCTCCAGATTCCGAGGAGGGGGGTGCAGCTTAGGTTGTTGAAGTGCGGAGATGGACGGAGGTGTGCGGCATACCATCCCTATGTTTTGGGCGCTTTAGTCTGCCGTACAGAAATCGACCGGAAATTTAGTTTCGCCGACCGACGCCAAGATTTCAGATTTCTTCGTCTCCCGCATTTTTCTCCAGCCTCAAATCCAACGGCTAGAAACCACAGCAGAACCACGCAAACATGGCGTCCGACGACCTAGTCTGGAATATAATTGGCAACCAGTTTTGCTCCTACAAAGTCAAGTGCGTATGCCTCTTCCCCTGCACATCTAAAAGCTAATTTCCTTAGAACCACCAAAGACCAAACTTTCTGTCGAAACGAATACAACGTTACCGGGCTGTGCACGAAGCAGTCCTGCCCGCTTTCCAATTCCCGTTATGCCACACTCCGCCCGCATCCCGAAACCGGCGTGCTCTACCTCTACATCAAGACTGTCGAGCGCGCCCATCTCCCAAATCGATGGTGGCAGCGGATCAAGCTTTCTTCCAACTATGCGACCGCGCTCGCTCAAATTGACGCGCAACTGATCTACTGGCCCAAATTCCTCCTACATAAGTGCAAGCAGCGCTTGACGCGACTGACACAGGTTGCGATTCGGACGCGGAAATTGGCCCGGGAGCAGGAGAGGTTGGGAGAGAAGCTGGTGCCGAAGCTAGCGCCGAAGGTGCGGAGGCGGGAGGAAACTAGAGAGCGGAAGGCAGAGGCTGCGGCGAAGGTCGAGAGGGCGATTGAGAGAGTATTGGTCGAGAGGTTGAGGAGTGGGGCGTATGGAGACCGACCGTTGAACGTGGAGCCAAATGTGTGGAAGAAGGTCATGAAGGGGTTAGTTGCTCACGCAACTTGTTACTGTTTGATTCGTATGCTAATGAGTTTATAGTCTAGAGAGAAGCGGAGAAGCAACTCGCGATGAAGATCTCGATGATGGCATTGAAGAGGAGGTCGAAGAGATTGAGGGCGAGTACGAGAAAGAGCTAGGCGGGGGTGAAGTCGAGTATGTGAGTGACATTGAGGGCGAGTCAGATGATGAGTATGGCGATATGGAGGACTTTGATGACTGGATGGACGGAGAGAGTGGGGACGAGGAGTCTAGTGACGAGGATGTGGAGGACGACGACGAGAGCGGCAGTGCAAGTGAGGATGACGGCGAGGATGAAGGCGAGGAGGTTGAAGCTCTTAAGAAAGTCCTTGGAAACCTCAAGCGCAAACGACCTGCCGCACCGCCACCAAAACCGAAGAAGAAGCCTTCCAAAGGACCCCGGCGGGAAATCGAGTACGAGATCGAGCGAGAGCCGGCTTCAAGACAAGTCCTCAATGCTTGAGCTGCTTGTTTGCTTAAGCTTGGTTATTTACCTTGCCATAATGTCACATTGCGCCCCCTCTCTATCCACACTGTGGGCATATATTGCCCAACCGACGTGGATAATTCTTGCACGCCACGAAACTTCCTATCTTTTTTATATCCTAGTAGCGATCATTAGGAATGGCGTTCACGGAAGTCACTCTGTTAGTATAGCAGAGCTACATGCTCATGGCACAACGTTCTGTGATCAATAATTCTGATTCCTCTTGCACCTCCATAGCTACTAGACCCGAACCATGGCCGAACACATACTTTTAGTATTGCAAACAATCTCAAGATACAGTCAAGAAACTCTTCTTTTTCCTTTCGTACTTGGTCATGCATCTCACATCGCGATGCGCCTAAATTTACTTCCATTTCCGGCTCGCTTGTAGCCTCCTCATTCCACGGTAAATAACTACTCGCAAAAAGCAAAGATCGTCAGGGAAGGAATGCGTAATAAGCTTCCCACAAAGATATGCCATCGCAATACCCTTGTAGCGTGTTTCTTTGTTTTGCCTTTGATGCTTTCAAGCCACGGTTTCATTCGCCATTTTGCCTCACCATCTATTCAATTTTTTTGGCATCACGAGTCCTTCGTTACAGTATAAACTAATTCTCCGGCCCCTTTGTTTCATATTCCAAAGCGTCTCACTGTACCGACCCAATGGCCCTGCCACCAGTCATTCTCGACTCCAATTCTCGACTTTCGAGCTCCCCGGCAAGCTCCCCGCGAGTCGTGGAGGGGTCTATTGGGAGAAAGCAGAGCATACATCCGGAGATGGAACGCTCAATACAGACATCAATGTCGCCGGGTGCCAACTTCTTTGACGATTCCTCTGACGATGAATTACCGATGGACTTACATCAGATGAGTCAAGATGCTCACGCTACAGCGAATAGCTCTGGCGAACGTAGAGCAGAAGGAAAGGACCTCGGGCATGCAACTATCTACCACCATGATGGTCCGTTTCCTACCTGTAGCGTAACCTGCGTAAAAGTTTAACAACTCTCAGACATCCCCTCTACCCCATCTCTCACCTCTCTCAACACCTCTCCCATTCAAGCACGCCACATGTCCATCCACCGTCCGGGCCCCAGTCGTCTCGTAACGACTACTACGCCCCGCAACTCCGGCTCCTACACAGAATCTGCCTCGAGATCTCCTACGTCACCTTCTGCCTTGGCTCTACCCTACTCCCTCGACCTCTCCCTCCCTTTCACAAATGAGCAAGACCCGATCCTCAGTGCGCACGCCATCACGATGCGCGCGTTGGAAACGCGGCACTCAAACGAAGCGGGAAGCGGAGAGAAGAGGCCTGCGACCGGCCGCACGATGAGCTTGCAGCACCAACAGTACACTCCATCCCGCGACACCCCCCAACGCCCTGCGCGCTCTCGCTCTCGCTCCCCCACCCACAATCGCAACATCGACATCGCATCTCTCACATATACCTTCTCTCCTCATGCACCCCTTCCTCCACCTCGATCGAAACACTCGCGCCCAACCCACCTCCACTCCCGAACACGCTCGCAATCGGCCCCAGCGCACGAGATGGCGAAGAAATCAAGGAACATGAAACTACAGATCCAACCTCCCGGCCCACCTCCTAATCACGAGAGGCCGAAGGACCTACCCGCGCACTTCATACGCACGCCTTATCCATTCAGCCCGCATAAGACGTTCCCGAAACCTAGGGGTGTACAGCGGAGCGCGAGCCATCCGACCCCTCTATCAGCGGATCGAGTGAGGGTGAGGGGGCATAAGCACTCGTTTCGCGAGCATTCCTCCAACACCAAAAAGTCGTCACGCGGCGGGTTGGGGTCCAATTCCCGCTCTGACGCTACCGCGGCGTCGGGGGACTCGGGCGGGAAGCAGGGAGAGTCGGTGTTGTACCTCTCGCTGACGAAGAGAGCGGGTAAAATGGCAAACAAGACGGCGGAGATTGCGATCCCGGCGAGCTTGACGCTGCAGGTTGTGCAGAGGGGACGCGATAAGGGGCTCTGGGTCGGGGGTAAGAGGGTTGGGGAAGGGGTCAAAAGCCCGAGAGCTGCGGAAAGGGAGTTTGAGACGCTGGATTTTGATGATGAGGTGTTGGCGACGCAGTTGAGGGAGGGTTATAGAAAGATGGTAGGCCCGTGGTGGCGGAGGTGGGGAAGTGCGAGAGGTTTGGGGACTGTGGAAGTGGGAGTATGGAGCGGTTGGTCGGGGGGGATTTCCACTTATGCTGGAGGAGAGAGTGGATTAAGAGGAGGTAGTCGTGCCGGAGCTGGGAGGTTGCTCGCGGCGCGAGATACCAGCAACACGTTCTCGGAGGCCAAATTGTGGGAGTTGTATTGGAGTCCGAAGACAGGGAAGGCGAGGTATGCGTGGGTTCACTGGGCGCGTCGCGTTGCTGCATCGAAAACCCCTATCTCTTCCTCGTATTCCGCCCAACCACTCCAAAATCTGGCTGAGAATGGAGAGAAGGAGTTACCGCCTTCTCCAGCTCCTGAGATGGACGCAAATCTCATGACTGGGATCGTCTTCACACACCGCTGGCGCTGGAAGCGAATTCTCTTTGCGATCGCGCTTGTCTTAGCACTGAGCGTGCTGGCGACGTTGCTGTGGACGTTCTTTGGGTCGACCTGGGTCAACGTTGGGTATAAGGGGGCGGGGGACAGGGTTGCGACAGGCTGTTTGATGGGAGTCCTAATTCTATTATTAGGATTGGTGGTACTTGGTGCGTGGTGTTGGGTGAGTTGGATGTAAGAGAATGTATAGCAGGGAAGCGGATCACGCGGATGATTGCGTAGTCATTTTGCAAGCTGGCTGTTTTACTTGGAAAGAATAAAAGCTTGTCCTCTCAAAGCTTCCCGATTCTTCTTCAGAATGCTGCTGGGTGTCTATTTAAAAAAAATGGGAATAAAGTCCAACCATGGCAGTTTGTCGTTGGCAGAGTGCTTGTTACGACCAGATCAAAGTCGTCGTGGGTGTGGGTGTGGTTGTTCTCGCCGCCATATCGAGATGAAAGATGCTGAGCACCACTCTAAGGTAGAGCTAAATCTCACTCTCCGAGTCTCTAAAGATCATCGCATTCATACATTCTCATCTTTCAAAGCTTTTGCATTACGAGAGGCTCACTGTTTCCTACTCCAATACCGACCATCATCATCAATTACCGCTACCGTTCCCCCCCACTCTAGCTCTACCCAGCCATGAAAATTAATACCGGCTGCTTTTCGTCCTCGTCCATCGAGGACCTTTCTTTATCAATCTATTCGTACCTGAAGCGCACCGTTTGCTCCCCGCACCAAGTCTCACCTGGCCATTAGCCTCTAGCTGTGCGATTTGGTCTCTCCCCCAAAACACACGTGAACAACTAGTAATGTGCGATAAGCCAGCGGGAGCGGAGCGAGGGGTCTCAACGTTTCTTCACAAACAAGCGGTGGGCGGAGGATTCAAGACTAGTTTCGAAGGAGTCTTATAGGAGAGAGTATTGGGGTCTTCCAAATCGGTTTGCGATTCTTGTTATGGGGGCATATAGGGAGCTGCGTTGGGAGCTATTGAATAACAATAGGGATGGGCAGTATGTTTAAGACGATAGGAAACGTGATACTTTTACCGTGCCGAAACTCTACACTGTATAAATAGACGACTAGTGCTCCTTGATAAACTCTTTTCTTTCATCTTACCATCTTCTCTAATTACTTCTTCCCATCATCACCACTCTTCTCCTTACTAAACACCACCCCAGCTCCTCCGCCTGCAGCCATTTATCGAAGATTGTGCTTAATTCTACTCCCCCGGCTCTCCATACGTCCGAGGGAGTAAACGAAGTTTTACTACCTCATCAGAAGTGTCAGCGAAGCAATTTGATCTCTCTACCCCATCAACGGCATCTTCTCCCGTTTTGTCCCCACCACCACTCTCCCCCTGACACGAGTCTGCATGATGGTCATGGTTACTCCTTCACCAAATGACCCCCACCACCCGGTGGATCCCGGAAATCGTGGAGGTAGTTGTAGGACGAGCAACTCAGGACGACTATGCCAACATGGCCGCTAGCTCTATCTCCTGTTGCTGCGAGCCTGATGGCTGCGATCCTCCTCTGGTTGGAAAAACGAAGGAGGTGGGAGGGGTTTATATATTTGGCGACGGGGTAAAAATTAGGTGCGCACGGGGTCGACTATCAGCACGTGAAACAGGTTGGTCAGTTCAGGAGGCCAAGAGCTCCGATGAGTCTAAAGTGGTAGGGGGAGTCACGTTCATCACATTATCAGCTCGTGGGCTAGCGACGTGACCTTCAACTCAGCCAATTCAACACTTGTATAAAACCTCGCTGTTGCAGCCGTCTAGCTTTTCTCCACGGGCAAGGAGTGGGGAGGCAGGTGTGTGAAGCCGCGCAGAAGACGAACATTGGGCAATTCCTGGGACTCCTTGATATCAAGACCTGAAGATCGCTATGGGAGGGGGTTGAGTGTTGGAGCGTTTGAAACGGCAAAGCCAGTGAATGCATGGGCGTGTCGCGTGGCAGCGTCTTTCGCCTATCTACTCGTAATGACGACGATCAGAAGATTGAGATACTACCAAACCCTACCTCATTACTGTTTCAAAGCTTACCATACCTATCCCATAGCAACGCACCACAACATCACCATCTCCTCATCTCCACCATCTCCATCCCCTAACCTTGCTCTTCATTACTAAACATCGCCGAATCCACCACATCCCCACCATCATATGCAACTTGTCGTCCTTTTGCACTCCGCTCCATCCCATCAAATTGACGATCGGAAGCGTTGTCCCACCACCAATCTCCACCCATGGACCGTCTCCGATGCATCTTTATTCCCTCCATTGGCCTCTAGCACCGAGCATTGTGCTAGTCGATCCACCACTCCTCCACCCAGCCATAGGCTTTTAGCTTCTTCGATTTACACCTCTCCACCATGAAGGGATCGTCGAAGCGATTGATCCACCTCACACCTCCACCGAGCCATTGCTCGAAGTTGGACTTAATTTTGCTGCTCCCGCGAACCACTTCCAGCCATAAAGGTTGGAGTGATGAGTCTTGAGGGAATGTCTGTCAAGTCTGTCTGTGGAGTCTTAGAAAGGGGGAGGGAGGGTTCTTATAGTCGAGGAAAGGAAAGCTGAGCGAAGGCAAAGCACGACACGTGCCGAGCACGTGCATTTACCGTTACGTTAAATTGCAGCGTGAGATCTCGAAATCCTAACCTTCAATTTTCACATTGATTCTTACACATATAGCGTCCATGGATATCAATCCCAGCCCCACCCAAAACCCGCGCTTCCAAACGCCACCCGAAACAAATGAACCGCCCAACCCAAAGAAAAACCCTCTTTCCCATGCATCAAAACTCCCTCTCCCTAAGCCTCGCATCACTCTCATAGCTACTCCGCGGCCGACTCGTCATCTCAATCGCCGTCTCCACCATGATCGGCTTCTGGTCCTCACTCCCACTCAGCGAACTCGCCTTCCCATCTCTCCCCCCTTTCCCCATACTCCCCACATCCCCAAGCATCGTCACCACGCCCTCCTTCCTGATATCCACATCCAGCGCCCCACACGCAATCTGCTGCTCCAAATCATCCAGATTACTCTCCCTCGGGCGCTCCTTCGCCCACGGCCTGCCCTCAAACACCACATCCATCTCCTCAAGCGTGAAATTCTTCGTCTCCGGCACCATCAAGAACACCTGAATAAACGCTACCATATTAAACGTGCCAAAGATCATATACATCTTCCAATTAATGCTGTAGAGCAGCGGCGGCACCGCAAACGCCAGCGCGGCGTTGAAGATCCAGTTCGCGGCCGTCGTGATGCTCGTCGCCTTCGCGCGGATGCGGTTGGGGAAGATCTCGGCCGGGTAGGTCCAGCTGACGGGGCCCCAGGTGGTGGCGAAGGTGGCGACGAAGAGGTAGGAGCAGGCAACGATGGCTTTGGAGACGGGCGGGTTGCCGGCGATGTGCCAGCTGAGGGCGGCGTCGGGGGAGTGGGAGCGCGGGATGGGCGAGCCGTAGCCGGCTTGGAGCGCGCCCGAGATGAAGAGGAGGGTGGCCATGCTGAGGGAGCCGAGGAGGAGGGTGGGGCGCCGGCCCCAGCGGTCGATGTAGAGGATTGCGGGGAGGGTGATGGCGACGTTGATGATGTATTGGATGCTGGCGGTTAGTAGGGGGGAGCCGATGTTGGCGGATTCCATGATGTAGACGATGTAGTACCTGGGGTCGGGTTAGGAGTGTTCGTTTGTAGACTTAGTATGTGAAAGCGAAATGCGCGTACATCATGACATTCATCCCAGACAGCTCTGAGAACATTTGGATGGACGTGCCTATAACGAGGCGTTTCGCCATTTTGCGATCAGCGAGTGCGGCCCATCCTGCTGCACGGCATTCCTTTTCAAAGCGGAGTGCTTCCTCGATTTCGCGATACTGAGCTAGAACTTTGGGATGTTTCAAATTGCCACCGGCATGGAGGTCAGCAAGCACGGTGATGGCTTCTTCCCAACGATCTTGTGACGCGAGCCAGCGCGGAGAGTACGGGAACCACATCAAGCCAATACAGAGAATGAAGGCTGGGATGGACTGCAGACCCCAAGGGATGCGGAAAGCAGCAGTGCTCTGCGTAGGGTTCTTGGCGCCACCATCGACGAATGAGCAGCCGTACTGGATAAAATACTGGATCAAGATACCCCAGGTGATAGCCCATTGCTGAAGCGTGATAATGCGGCCTCGGATTTCCTTGGGGGCGATTTCGGCTTGGTACACTGGTACGATGGCTGATGCAGCACCGACACCGACACCGGAAATGAAGCGACCTACGCAAAGAGCTGGAATACCGTTGGCCCCGCTTTGGATGCTGATGGGGGTTAGAAATTGGAAAGTCACGAGAAAGGCAAGACGTACGCAGATCCAAGGATCCAGAGCAGACATGAGACCTGGATGGCGATTTTACGCGAGAAACGATCTGAGACGAAGGAGGAAGACAAGGCACCGAAGATGGAGCCTATGGGCATGGAGGCAGTTATGGAGCCCTGGGTGAAAGAGACCGGGTGGTTGAAATATCTCCTGTAGGACTCGGTGCCCAAGACTCCGCTCATAGTTGCAATGTCCATTCCAAAGAGGCCGCCGCCTGTGATTGTCAGTGGCGAATCAAGAATGAAACACACGGATCAGGATATGCATACCAATGGCAGCGAAGCCACACACGGCGTAGACATTAGAGATAGTCTTCATGTTGGATCACCAGTGTCCAACAACAAGACAGTACGTAGAGCAGAAACACGATAGAGAAAGCGGAAAAGAATCTCACGAAGACATGCGGATGAGGGCCGATTTAGTAGAAGCAAGATACGAGCATGGATGCGGCATGGGCATTGGCACGGATGAGGCCTATGTTGGTAAGGCTGGCGGCGGGCAATGAAGTCCCGCCGCGAAATGGACGCCTCTAGCCGCGTTGAGGAAGCGTCCCGCTGCTCTCGCTGATCTGCGTGCAGTAGCTGACGCCCCTGAATGCCCATGGCGCGAGGGCAAACTCGGAGGGGCGTGAGAGGGCACGGCTCCCTCCAAGGTTCACGCTGCTGTCAAACCGTCGCGTCGGAGCTGTGAGGCACACGGTCAAGGGCCGGCCAAGGGTCGGTCAAGGGCAGGACCTCGCCCGGGCCAAGGATTTGGAGGCGTGAAGCTTGACCGAGGGCGGACAGCAATTGGCCCTCGACCATGCGCAGCCGGCTACGAGCATCGACGCAGATGCACAAGTGGTGATAGGCTGCTAGGCCAGGCACTGGATGCTAAGCATGCTGACGCCGCGTCGGGTCAAACGTGGTGTGCGTGGGAATCTGTGTGCCTGGTGCCCCGGCATGCCGATGGTGTTGCAGTCGGGGAGACTCACGAGCATGATTTGCCAGCCGAGGGCAGCGGGATCGACCACATCAATTGCGGGTATGCAGTCCCCGCGAAGGTTCCAGACGGAAGCCCGCCCGCTTGGTGGAGACGGCACGGCGACGCTTCAGGAAGGAGTTGAGTTTAGTGAGGGGATCGTGGAGATGGTGGCACGCGGGGGGGACAAAGATGTCTGCTTAAGCTTTGAGACTTTGCTTCTGCCGACCACCGGCGCGTGGCGGCGCTGGCAATGGTTACGCATTAACGGCCTTTTAGTGCGCTATTATTCACAATTCTCTGCGGCACGGCCATGCTGCCTTCTTACAGCGCGGGCGAGCACCCTGACTCGTGCCTCAGTGGCAATATCGACAGCCTCCTACACTCTTTTTTCCTTCCTGCACCTCGTCCCTGTCAACACGCTTGTCAACACGCTTGTCAACCACATGCATATATCATGCACCAACCACAGCTCGCCCGCGCCAACCACCTCGGTGCGCACACGACTGCCGGCCGCAGGAACGCGCGAGGAGACCGGGTATCTGGGAGTCCACGTTTTGAGGCCCGATGCCGTGTCAGACGACCCGCCTTTACATACGAATTCGGCCCGCTCACGGCGAATACGCAACGGCTCTATCCCCCGTTGTGCCGTCGTCGCTATGGCTGCCCGCCGTTGTGACGCGACACCAGCAAGCCTCCCGGGAGCCTCCTTGACTTCCTTGACACCTCTCCTGATGTCCCTGCGCACTCTGACTGCCCGTTCGTCTCACAAGCCGCTATTTTGGCCCCTTCTAGCGGCTAGCCTGCGTAGAAAGCCTGGCTGCTGCTTCTAGGGTTTTCTTTTACCCGTAGGATTCCTTGGCTGCAGCTTCGTTCCACGCCAGGCCATGCCGTCCCACTCATTCGACTGCACTCACCCGTGCTGTGCCGTCTCGCGATGCCTCCCAATAGCGGCATGCCACAGCGTCGAGCCACTTGACGGGAGCGCCTCCGCTATAGGGATCTCAGTTTTGAAGCTTGAGGCTGACGGGGTGCCCGATTGCCCGCCACATGCGCGTCGAGATGGCGCGATACGAAGCTCCAAGCCGCTTCAGAAGTGCCAGACGCTGCCGTCCCGCATGGCTTTCCCCAGACCGGATAGGGTGCCACGTGCGGAGGTGACTCGGGTGCGTGGGGAGGCCCTCATCGCTGCCGGGCGTCTTCAGCTTCAGCTCTGTCTCCAAAGCCTGGAACCAAAGCCCTCCCAGCACGCCAGAAACAGAACTCGGCTCCGTCTGCACATGCCCACAGCACACACGAAGAGATTCCGCATTCATCGTCTGCCCAGACCTTCCTGCATCCTTGTGCCAGTCGTGGGCAACCCATGAGCCGCGAAGCTGCCTCTGGCCCGCTGCCCCCTCTCTTCTGCCTGGCCCGACAATCCGTGATAAGCTCGTGTCCGCGGCTCTGGGTCCCCTCCCATAGCTCATGTCAATCTGTCAATCCTACTGCCCGTTGCAACCTCTCCGCAAACCGTGCCTCAAGTGCCTCACCAGTGCTTACGATCCGCAGAGCACTTCCGCATGAAGACCTTCGCCCTGCCCCGGCCCGTTACCGACGACGACATTCCTGCTGCCGGTACGTGAAATTCCACATGCACTCCTCCGTGCCCCGCCCTCCATCCTCATGGCCACTGCTGAGTTTTTGCCCGCAGAGAAGCTGAGGCGCGTCGGGAAGCTGGTCGACGAGCTTCGCGATGACTTTGAGCACATCAACCTGCTGCCCCATGGTAAGTCGGTCAATTGCCCGGCAGCGTGCACACACTGACTCGAAGTAGAGCGGAATGCCTACATGGAGCAGCTCAAAGTCTTTGGGCGAAACCCTGACAATGCCGACCCTATATTCACCCCACAGGTACCGCACTTCTCGAATTCTCATGCTTCGCTTCGGTCCGTCTAATGGGAACAGGGCATCGAGATATTGACTCACCACAGCTTCCACAGCACGTCACCCACCACTTCGAAAGCAGCATTGCAATGTTTAGCCAACGCCTTGCTCTCCAAACCGCCCACGCGGCAAATGTTCGTCGACCTAGGCTATAGCGAACGCGCAGTGGGACGACTACGAAAACCGAAGAAAGACGACGAGTTCCTCATGTCTCGCATATTGTTTCTAACTTCATATGGAACTTCTCAGAGCTTCGAGAAATTGATCGACAAGCATCGTCTTGCTGATCACATTAATGATGTGAGTGATCGACATCTTCACGATCAACCTTATCTGGACCATCGTTAACAATCCCAGAACATCGAACGCCATGCCAAGAATAAGCGTCCGACCTCTAAAGATGATGAAGCTCTCTCCGAAACGCTCAAGCTTCTCTTCAACGTCACCCACTTTTGTCCCACCCGCACTAAACCTTTCTCTAAATCAATCTCGCCCATCATGAAGATTCTTGCCCGACGTCCTGTAGTAACACCCCCCTTGCTCGCCCCCATCAACTTCCTAATCAACTCTCTCATCAACATGGACTTCGAAGACAAAAGCCTCATCAACTCCAACCTCAAACCCTGCGTCGAAGCTCTAATCTCAATCCTTGACGTCGCCCTCCGCACTTATGGCGACACCGAGCTCGACGCAACCGTCACACCCCTCCTAACTCTCCTAAAGCGTCTTGCAAAAGTTTCCCCGCCACCCGTAATCGCCGCTATGAAAGCTTCCCTCCTCCCCGACCCGCCCAAGAAAGGCTTCATCAGCAAAGACCCGGCCCTGCTCCATGTCCGGCTGATGGACTACCTCACCAACCCACGCTCCACCTCTCTCTACGACGGCATCAGCAGTCTCTTCTTTGAGTTATCGGGCGGGGACGTGTCTAAACTGACGGGGGAGTTTGGGCTAGGCTTCTCGAGCGGCTTCCTCATGACTCGAAACATGCAGATACCCGCGAAGAACTCGAGCGTTAGGAGCAGTGTGGCGAGCGTGTCTGATGAGTCGGCCAAATCGGCGCGGTCGGTGGATTTGACGGGGATGAGGAAGTCGTTGCCTAGCCTACCGAACGACAGAAGCAAGATGGTGGCGAAAAGGCGAACGCAGGAGCAAGCGGGAGAGAAGTTGATGGTGCTTTTTGATCGGTATGTTCTCGGATCTCAGATCTCAGATATTTTTTAAGCGGTGGCTGATTCTGACAGGCTGAAAATGACCGACATAACAAACTACGATGACCCGCGCATGCAAGCAGCCGCCAAAAGCATGGTTGTTGAATTGGACTCGGAGGACGAGGGCATCTAGTTCTTCATTTGCAGTCGGCGTTCGGTGCTGTGCTTGACCTGGAGTTCTGTCGGGGGAAATATCTCGGTGCTGTATACCATTTTGGATTTTGGAAGATAGCATTTTGAGGTGGATTCCGGGTATATATGTAACGATATCACAGTTTCTAATTGTTTGCGATGGATGTCGTCTCTTGATAACTCCTTTTCTACAACTCCATTTTTACAACTCTTCTTTCTAAATCCCCTAATAACTGACTCAAAGCTTCTTTAGTAAACCTTAAGTCCACGAGGTTCTTGGCGGTCTCTTGGCGCCTTTTATTGGTAGGTTCACGTGCTCTTCACTTGCCCTTTCCAATCTTCACTTCCGACAGCGTATGAAACTTCGTCCTCTCGCTGAGCTTCTAGAGTCGGGGAAGGTTTGCAGGCCTTGGGAGCTTGGTTCGAAGATTTCGCGACACTGGTCCCATGGCATTGTCGTGCTGAGTTGTTCTCCTCCAACCCACTCAATTCCAGGGATCCCTAGGGTGGTGGGTGTGGTTTTGTGTGAGTTTTAGTCTTTGCAATGCGATAAGCCATTAGCTGGGGAAAGGGGAGAAATTGGGGATGAAGAAGGCTTATGGTCGGGTGGAGGAGATCGGTGCAGTTGGAAAAACTTCAGAACAAGTACGAAATGGAGTGCGGGCTTGGAGGCGCGTGTGTAGGTTTAATGATTGTGAGCGGTAGGAGATAGGTACAGATGGTGGTGATTGGATTGTGCGATGGGGATGGGCTTTGAGAGGTGGGAAATGTGGGGTTCGATGGTGTTGTGGGGTGGTGCGTAGCATCACTGTGGGCGGTGGCATTGGCCCTGAGATACAATCATCAGAACCTCTTTGACCAGTTGTTAAGGAGGACCTCTGCGAACTGCCATTGTTCCTAGCCTGAAGGATTTTGCAGATACCGAGTCTACCACCGACGCCCATTTGGCCATTCTCTCGACGGTTTTCGATCACCCCAGGTTCACCACAAAATTCCCATGGAAAAGACTTAAGGGTAGAGAGGACAAGCTTTTATACTCTCAGAAGGAAGAGGGGAACGGATTATGTCATCTTCACGTGAGTAGGGGCCGGGAATTCTTAGAATCTCTACTTATCTACCGAAAACTCAGCATCTATTCCAAATAACCGACAAACGACACAAAGTGCTAATCAACGCTGCAATGCCAAGTATAAGCTTTCCGACCCTGAACCAGCCTGTGGCCGCGCCGGGAATCATGATGTCGAAGATATCCAACATTATGAGCTTCACCAGTTGCAACGTCTGCTCATTCCCAACGGGATGTTTTGTCTCAGTGATAGCTTCTGCACCCTTCTCATTCTTTTCAGAGACCGAGCTCTTCTGGTCGATGGGAGCAGCAGTGATGGCTCTGCTCAATCGTATCACGTTTTGTACGATAGACAAAAAGAGAGCATAAAACCAGAATTTCATAGCTTCTCCGAAAACGGCGCTTGCCCATGGGACTGTCCAGACGTCCATTGCGTTTAGCTAGAAGGAGGATCAGCACTTCTTTCACGCAGATACCCCGTTAGAAACGACTATGGACATGTCTCGAAAATAATAATTGGAATTCGGCAAATTTACCAATGTGGTGTCTTCAATCATGATAAACAGCCCCATTGAGCTCCACTTCAGCCTCTCAATCATCTCAAGGACATCGGTGGGATTGCCGGATGGTTTCAGGCCTTTGGCGAAGCATCCTATAAACTTGAAGAATCGGAAAAGGCGGCGGCCTATGGATGATATGAGCTTGAAGCGCGAAAAGGGAGAAGTTAATCGCTTTACTAGCGGAGTGTTGACTAGGGTTGAGTACGCACTTATTGCAATTTGCTGAACGAGTCTTTGTAATGGGACAGGATTGACTAACCCGCCTTGCGCAGCGAGAAACGTGAAAACCAAGAATTGGATCAGTCGGAGCGTCTTTTCGAGTCCATCTGTATCCCGGAGACATATCAGCAATTGCTGCACGACTATCAACTGTTTATTTTGCATTTTCCACGGTACGCACCACTATCGCTTGTAAGTCGTCCCACCTTCGCTACATAAGCGGTGAGGGCCATGTCCTCGAGATCTTTAGACACGGAACGAGGGCGTTCTGACGCAAATTATAGACACAGCAATGGCACAGCTGGTTCTTTTGCAGAAAATAGAACGCTGAGATCTGGCTCACCGCATTTTACCCTCTGGCTAGTTCATATCGGGAGTTCTCGCTCCCAAATGTAGATGGGCTGATCCCGCGATAAGATGGTGTCGGATGTGCCGCATCGTCCCGTCCGTGCGAGTCATGATGCCGGGCTGTCGCTTGAGCATCATCTGGTCCGCTTATTCGTAGGTACTCGGAGTACCATTGCGGGGAAGCAAGACGTTACCACAGCATTCCACAGCATTGCACAGCAATCTACGCTGTTAAATAATATGGTTTCTCTGTCAACAGGTTCTCTTCAGAGAGGGATCTACTAAATTCAAAGCCGGGAGAGGAACCATGAGGCTCTCGACCACCCTTGCATGGGCCGTGTACCAGCTAGCCTCCGCAATATCAACCCAAGACTGCGCAACCTTCGCCCGAAATGCGGTTCTCTCTAATCCAGAAGCCACTCTATTGAATTCCAGCTATGTTCACGCAAACGATCTCGAAATCTTAGGGATCAAGAACCAATATGGATTCTGCCGAGTATACGGACGACTAGCCTACGGAAACTCCAATATACTGGGATTTCCAACTCTCGCTTCCAGATGCACGTATCTACAATAGTCTTTTCTTAGCTATCGGGAACGGGGGCATGGCGGGCAAGTATGATACTCCAGCCAACGAGTTCATGTGGAATATCAACAAGGGATACGCCATCGCTGGGTAAGCACCTCTCTACCTACCAGCCTAGAAGAAACGCAGGTGCTTATGGTTCGCAATAGCTGCGACTCTGGTCACGAGGCTTCCGAAATTAACAACTTCGGGGCTGGTGGGCCCGGATTATTCATCGATTATCTCCAGCATACTGAACAAGTCGAGGCATGGATCCATAACTCTATTGCAATGCACACGCCGACGTCGAGAGAGGTTGTAGAGAGCTTTTATGGTGTCCAGCCGGAGTATTCGTATTTCAAGGGATGCTCGACAGGTGGTGCACAAGAGTTTGCTTTGGTATGTCCGACCCGGATTCGTTCACTTCCCTCCTCGTGACCTCGCGTCCACAAGTCTAATGTCATCCAGGCGCTACTCTGGCCCGACCTCTTCGACGGTATAATCGCTGGATGCCCCGCGAACTGGTACTCTCATCTCATTCTCGGCTTCCTCTGGAACACCATGAAATCTCAAGTACTCTTACTCCCCCAATAACCCGTCACATCAAGATCCGTTAACTCAGCAAAGGCGCGGGCTTCCTCCCCCAACCAACCCTTGACTTCATCACCTCCGCCGTACTCGACAAATGCGACCTTCTCGACGGCGTAGCCGATCGCGTACTCGAGAACCCCCTCGTCTGCGACTTCGACATCAACACCCTCGCTTGTGAGCCCAGCGCCACGGACCTCTCATCCTGTCTCACGCCTGCTCAAATCACCACCGTGGAGGCGATCTACGCCGGACCCAAGTACCCCAATGGCACGCAGATCTACCCCGGCTTCCCCGTCAGTTCGGAGATCGAGTGGATGCGACAAGAGACGGATCTAGTGCAACTTTTCACCAGCTCGATTTTGCAGAACTTAGTCTTCAAAGACCTGAAGTACGATATCTTGAGGTTCAACTGGGACTCCGACGTCGACCGCGTGGATCGGGAAGCCGGGATCTTGATAGACGAGATAGGGGTTGATTTCTCGAGATTCAAGGCCGCTGGGGGAAAGATGCTTGTTTTCCAAGGTCCGAATCGATCCCTATCTAATCCTCGTTGAGAACGCGAATTAGCAACTCACTAACCTACCTCAAGGCTGGGCTGACCAATACATTGGCGCCACCTGGCCGATTCAGCACCTCCATCAAATCGAAGATTCCCATGGCGGCTCGGTATCCGATTTCTTCAACCTGTTCATGATCCCGGGCAGTGGGCACTGCTTGGCGTCGAGTAAAGACCCGAATGTGCCTGGTGCTTATCACATTTTGGAGACGCTTGTAGATTGGGTTGAAAATGGGGTGCCGCCGGAAGAGGTCATGACTGACCAGCCGTTGAATGGGGAGAAGGTCAGTCGGAAGCTATGTCCGTGGCCACAGACGGCGCGGTACGTGAAGGGAGATGTTAATGACTGGACGAGTTATGTTTGCGGTGGTGGGGAAATGAGTAAGAGGACATCTATGAGGATGTTGGGGGTTACGGGCGTTGGTGCTGCGGCGCTGGCTGGAGGGATGTGGTATTGGTTCTCGTGAAGCGTAGGAAGAGACGCCGGATCTGAAGGTTCTACATGGTTGGAACGACTACCTGACGTGAATCCGTAAAGCGGCCAGCCTCGAGAAAGGCAGCATAGTATGTGGTTCGAATTACAAGAGCTAAGAGCCGGCGCAACTCGATGTGGTCAATGGAACGAGGTTCAGGAGTGATATTCCAGGGTTTCTTTTGAAACCCTCTCGATCTCATCTACGCAGTGTAATATACTCGCCAATGTTCTTATATTAACATAGGTAAAGCTTTTTCCACATTTAACACTTAGCAACTCTATAGTTTCGCTTCAGGACTGAGGAATGCAGTGCACTCCAGCTCAACCACAGCCCCAAATGGGAGTTGATATACCGCAACGCCTACGAATTTAGCGTCAGTCAAACTACCTTCAGGGTTTGAAGTTATACAGGAAGCTGAAATGACTTACAAGTTCGGCACTACACTTCCTGTCAGCTACTTATCTCTCTATCATCTAGTATTGTAAGAACTCACCGGCTTAGGATCAATGGTCCCAAAGAACTCATCGTACACCTCATTCATAGACTTGAAATGATCCATGGTCGTGAGGAAGATGTTCACCTTGACGATGTTCGCTAGACCGCTGCCCGCTTCCTCGAGCACTGCGGCGAGGTTTTGGATTGCTTGACGCTGCGAGAAGGTTCAGTGAGGACGCTCGGTTCAAATAGTATCAGATGGGCCTGTGACGGTGTTTATGATGGACTTACGGTCTCGCTCTGGATCCCACCCTCAGCCAGTTTCTTCGTCGCCGGATTGACGCCAATGGACCCGGAGCAGTAGACCTAGTAACCCATTGCATCAGTTTCAACTCCAAACGTATGTCATAACGGCTTAGAAGTATCCAGAAGAGGGTGATATGATATTATACCGCGCAGCATCACTCTGACTCACCATGCCATTGTATTTGATCGCCTGACTGAACTGAGGCAATGGCGCGGGCGCCTTTGTCGTGGACACTACCTGTTTAGATGCCATAGTTGATCTGAAAGAACGTTTTTGCGAAGCAGGAAGGAATGGGATAGTGAAACTTTTGAAGCATCTCGTCGATAGCAAGTCTTTGGAGGGCTGACAAATCGGCATAAGCCGCTGCGGGCGACTCCTTCGCGTGTCCTTCTTTAAGACTAATCATTCGCACCCGTGAACCCCGTTTGAGGGCCTTCGGCATTTCCTATTTGAGATGCGGGACTTCTTGTACTCCTGTAGGGCGCCGATACCTGGGATTAGAAAGCGAGGCTGGGTTGAAAAGGTTCTGGCCAAAGAGATGATCAGCTCTTTAGATTGTGGTCTCTAGACAATTTACAGCAACGCCTATCAAGAGCTCTCAAATATAGCAAGCTTACTTGATTCTAGGACCTAGATTTGACTATCGATCAACACATAGCCCAGATATTGGTATCACGTGGCGTTCACGTGATGTGTTTCCGGAGGCTCTTTCATGGCTTCAATCTCCAGTACAAGAGCTTCCTCCCTTAGCTTGAACTCAATCGGAAAGAGCTTGAGTTCGAGCATAGTGTCATCGAACTGGTGTGCCTTAGTAGAATTGCCGAAGAAGCAGACCGACTTATATTAACTCTTAATAGTGCTCTATATATAGAGGACTCTCTTTATCTTACTAATAATCCTATAATATTCCTAATTATATAATATAAGAATTTAGAGAATAATAGATATTAATTCTATATAGAAATCTAGCTAGGCTATATATATATTAAAGAGGCCTATATAGGCCTTAATTATACTAGATTTATATAGAAAAGCATTTCTATAGTAGATCTATATATTATATATATAATATCTAAATATTAACTATATATTAAGAATTCTATATTCTTTTCTTCTAGATTTAATTTACTATTAAATTATATTTATAATAGTATATTGCACTTACTACTTTATACTATATATTATTAGTATATTAGGCTATTAGCTTCTTTAGAAGCTTTAAAGCTTCTAGAGGCATATAATACTATAAAAGGTATATTAGTAGATAGTAATATTATAGTAATATTATTTAAGAGGGGTTTAGAATTCTTTAGAGGTCTACTACTATATTAGTAGAAAATAATAGAGGTATTAGAATATTTAATAGCTTAATAGTAAGAAAGAATTAAAAGAGATTATAAAGTATTTATAATAGAGAAAATTATAAGGTAATATAAATATTAGTATACTAGTATATATTAGGTTCTAATATATAATTAGAGCTATAATAGCTAATAATAGGCTTATTAGAGATCTTATAAAGTCTTTTATAATTTAGTAAGAAGCTTATAATCTTATATAGGTTTAAGAAGCTATTAGTATATTATAGAGTAGTAAGTAGTAATCTAGAAGTAATAGATTTAAGAATCTAAAGTATATATAAGGCCTTTTTAATACTCTTATACTCTTTCTTCTATACTTAACTTTCTTCTTTAAGGTTTAAGCTTCTCTTAACTTTAAAGGTTTATTAAAGACTTTTATAGCTTCTTTTCTTATTACTATTATTTTTCTTTATTAATTCTTTTATTAGGACTTTCTTTCTCTTAGCTTCTAGGCTACTTCTTCTTACTCTAAGTTAGCGTTATAATATTGCTTAATACCTAGCTAGGTTCTATAGCCTCTAGCTTACTTTATTTAGAAAGAGGTAGAGATAAAGATAATAATTCTTTAGACCCTAGCTATAGTTATAAGGTTCCGCGCTCTTATAAATTCTTAGGTATTTTAGCTTATAAAGCCTTATAGGCCTATAGTAAGTTTCTAATAATAGTTTAGCTCTTTCTCTTAATAAAGCTAATAAGATCTAGTTACTATTATACTTATATTAATTATTAACCTTTTAATAGTCTAGAGGTTCTATAATCTATACTATATATAGCTAATAGCCTTTAATAACTCTATTTTACTTTCTTAAGCCTTTTAACGCTATGCTATAGCTTCTAATTATCTAAACTATACTAAATACCCTCTAAAGTTTAAAAGTAGTAGTAGAGCTTAGAGAAATATACTACTTTAAGAGTTTCTTAGTAATATTAGAAATAATAAACTAATTTTAAATAAAAACTATAGCTATACTTTATACTTTATAGGGCTTCTTAAATAGTATTTAGGCTTAA
>MU004189.1:179216-191493 GCA_010093605.1 Lophium mytilinum | reverse complement strand
AGGCTAAATAATACTCTAATTTAGCTTCTTTATCTGCAGTCTTATTAAGAGCTAGTACTAAAGTATTATTAGGTACTTAAGGACGTCTACTATATATAAGGTAGTAGGGAGTATAGCTATAGAAGGTATTCTAGGTATATATTATATATACTATAGCTAGTAACTAGGTATTCTATATAGCTATATCTTAATTAATTATTAGCTTTATAAGGATATTTTCTAAGACTCTATTAAGCCTCTCTATTTTACTATTCGCCTAAGAGTAATATAGTATTATAATATTATAGTAAGTCTTAATAAGCTTTTATAGTACTATAATAACTTTAGAAAAAAAGTTTAAACTATTATTAAAAGTAAACGCTACTAGAGGTCTATACTAGTAGTAGATTCTTTTATAGATAAATATTACTATAGTTTTAGCTTAAGTATTAAAAAGCGCTGCAGCTTTAGGCTAACCTATAGCGTAATTAATAGTAGTAATAATCTAGTAATTCCTATAGATTAATTATAGTAATCTACTAATTAAATTAATACCCTATTTATTAAATAGATCTTAATCTTTAACCTAATAAAATATTAGTTTATAAATAATCTTTCCCTTCTATACTAGCTAGTATAAGGTATACTTATAAGTATATTTATTAGTATTATAACTTATTATTAGCTACTAGCTATATACTTATAGGGCCTTCTATATACTATAGTATATAAAGTAGCCTAGCTAGTAGGTCCTATTAAGGACCTATTAATAATAGAAAGGTATAATATATAGTATAGTATTCTTAAGAGTATATAGATCTAGATTACTATTAGGTTTATAGAAGTAATAGTATAGTTCTTCTTTTAGAATTATAAAGTTCTAATATAGAGATAGATAGATTCTTTAGTAGTAAAGCTAGTATTATTTTAATTTAGCCTCTAATAGCTATTTAGAGAGAGTAGGCTTAAGGCCTATTATAAGAAACTTCTTTAAATCTTTAATATACTCTATATTAGAATCTTTATACTTAGAGAGGGCTATAAGGTATTCTTAGGTAAAATTAGGGCGCCTACTAATTATATCTAGCTGTAAGGGACGTAAGCGTGCAGTATAGGCACGGGGTATAGGCGCATTAAGTTATTAAAGATAAGTTTATATTATAAAGCGTGTTAAGTATAAGGCTCTATATAATAAAACTATATAGGGTGCGCACGTGCTAGCTAGCACGTGCACGCTAGAGACGTATATATACTTAATAGCTGTATTCCTTATAGAAGCCCCCGTAGAGGAAGTTACTATCTTAGTAACTATGCTACCCGCTTCTAGGGGAAGAAAAAGAGAGACTAAGATAAGTATATATATAGAATGTGTATATTAAGAATATATATATTAGAGAGTAATTAAGCCTTAGTAACTAGCTCTAGGCGGTTAAGCCGGGGCAATTAGCTTAGCTTTAGCTTCTTAAGAATATTACTAGCGATGCCTATAGCTCTACACTTCTTATTTATAGCTTTAAGGGCCTACCGGCGTCTAATATTAGCTAGCAAGGGTGTAGGCATATCTTACTTTAGTTGCAGCATTACCGTGCCTCTTATACTTATAGCCGGCGGCATTATCTTTAGTAGCGTTGCCGCGGTGGCTTTAGTAGGTTTTAACGGCGTTAGCGTGCTAGCTTATAGTGTAGAGGGCGTTAGCGCCGTAGTAGCTTTAGCAGGCTTTAATAGTGTTAGCGTGCTAGCTTATAGTATAGAGGGTATTAGCGCTAAGAATACTATAGGTATCTTAGTAGTTACTAATATAGATATAGGTACTGCCTTTACAGCGCGTATACTTGCTTACCGGGTGCTATTATTTATTAGTAAGAGATAAATCTATCTATCCAGTGCTGTAAGAATTACTAGTAGGGGCTTCCCTTTTCTCTTTAGCGGCGTCTATAGTATAGTATTAGCGTCTATAAGCTCTATACCTTATATAGAAGTAGTAGTATATTAGTCTTTAGTAAAGTAAAAGAAGTCTAGTAGTAGATATAGGTATACCTTAGTAATTAATCTAACTATAGCATCTACTATAGCGTTCTTAATAGTAATAATATTAAGTCTACCGGCGCCTATAGCTATGTTACTGCTAGCGCGCCTATAGCTATAGAGGTTATTTACTCTCGCCTGCACCGCCTAACTTATCTTAAGATGCACTATATTATAGTAGCCTACGTGCGTGCCTATAGTATCTTATAGAAGCTATATCTACTTATTATAGATTTATAGCTTATATTAGAGCTTTAGATCTACTATTACTACTAGGTTTACCGCCGTCTATAGCGTTTATAATAATTACTTCTAGATAGGGCTTATATACGTCTTTATTAATTACTATGCGGCTTCCTTATAGTTAGATTAAGTGTGGATAGTACACGCCGCCGTTCCCGCTAGTATTACTGCAGCTCGCTTTAATAATAGCGTCGCTGGGGTTAGCTGCGTTACTATAGGCTAGGCTTTAGCGGGGGTTGTCTACGCTAGAGCTATAATAGATAAGAACGTCTTTCTCGCCACTTATTTTATTATTGCTAGCTCTACGCGCATCTTATATAATTCTGCGCGAAGAGATTTAATAGTGTTCTTATAGCTTTCCGTTTAGGCCTTATATTTCTAGTAGCTATATCTAAGGCCCTAGATAGAATAGTAAAATAGAATATATTATTTAGCTAGTAGGCGCGCCTATTTACTATTAAAGGCGTTAATAATAGTCTTATACTTAATAATTCTATTAATTACCGCGCTAAGTTTAATATTATTTCCTTTCTCCTCTTTAGTCTTCTAGTCCTACTTAAAGTAGAATTACTGCTTTAATATTCCCGAAAAAGTGTTGCGGTCTAGAGTATTTAGGTACTCTTTATCTCTTATCTTTATCTCCTCTCTAAGTACTATATATGTAAACGTGGCGTACTTGCCCGTAGCTACTATAGCTTGCTAGTTATTATAAACTACGTTCTACTATTATTTATTATATTTATAGGCGTATAAGACGTTATTAGTGCTATATACTATTTTACTAATTAGGGTAGGCGCGTTTTTATATATACGCTACCGGCTTCCTTACTCTAGAATAATATTATTAGGTAAGTTAATTAAGTTAGTAATATTTACTATGCCGGCGCTATTATTACTATTAACTTCTTCCCGGCCTTTAAGCGCCGTAATAGTAGTATCTATCTCCCTATTAAGCTTCTATACTTTTGCGTAATCCCCTATTACATCTATTATATCTAATAATTCCGGCGGCGGCCTAGGCGCGGGAGTATAGGGGATAATTCTAGTCTTAAGTAACGCTATTATTAAGGGTGCGAGCGACGCTATTATTAAGGGTATAAGCGACACTATTATTAAGGGTGCGAGCAGTATATTAACTACCGCCTAGAGCTTTACCTACTAGGCGTTCGTCCTATATCGGGGCTGCCCGGATAGAGTTAGTAATAGCTGCGCTTCTAGCTCTGCCTCTTTTACTCTTCTCTCTACTATTTCCATAGTAAATATATCTAGGTTGCCCGCATTATCTAGAACTTAGCCCGTTTCTTTAAATTATTTATTATGGCGGCGTTTCTCCGCTTTAGCTAGAGCTACTTTATCTAATGGGGGAGGTAGCTTCTCTTTAGCGCTTCTATTAGCGGCTAGGTTAACTTTATTAGGGAGGTTATAGCTTTTAACGCCTTTAGCTTTAGCGTCCGCTTCTTTAGGGCCCTCGTCTCTATTATGCGGCTGGCTAACGTTGTTGCCGCTAATATTAATGCCAGCCGCTGTGCGTAGGTTATAATTCTACGCGCCGCCCGCTAGGTATACCTTATACTCTAGTTAGATATTACCTAGTAGAGGCGCTATAATAGTAATATTCTTAGCGTAATTTAGATCTAAGTATATAACTAATTCTAGCTCTAGAAGATAGTCTATAACTATCTTAGAGGGTGTAATAATAACCTTTATTTATACTAGTATTAGCTTAAGTATCTTATAGGTAAGGCCCCTCTATATACTATAGGCACTAAGAAGAATAACCTTACTATAGGTAATATAAACCCTGCCGTTAGCTTCTACACTAGGTGGGCCTATTAGCTCTCTTATAAGTAATACCTTGCCTTCCTTAGTAAAAGTAGCTAGCTAGTTAGTATAAAGCTTATAGAGGGAAATATCGCCGGCGGTAAGTAAGGCTAGGAGTTTTCTAATATACTAGTCTGCAAGCAGCACTTATAATAGGGGTAAATACATTTAGTTAATTAGATAGTAGAATAGATATAGCGCAAAGTTATATTTAGCTAGCGGGATAGGTTTACTAGGGTGGCTTCGCCGGCGTTCCGCAACGTTGTCTAGGATAGTGCTATCTCTATTGCCCGGGCGCTAGAATTTTAGCTCTATAATAGTGGCGCTGTAGCGAATATTATTAGAGAGTTGCGTTATAGAGAAAGAGTTTATTATAGTAAAGTTATAGATAGTAGGTTTAATATCTATAGTTTTAGTAATTTACCGCCTTTTTAGCTTAGTAATGCTGGAACTATATTTTACTATAAATGCTAAGAATACTAAAAATACTATAATTACGTTACTAATAAGAGCGCCTGCAGGCCTTAAACTTCTCCACTATCTATAGAACGTTCTTCTGCAGTTATTTAACTGGCTCCGCTATAATATCCTTCTTATTATTATACCCTTTCTATTTAATATTATAGACGTCCCCTTCCTCTATAGTTCTGCGCCTAATAATCTTCTCTATAACGTATTTATCGTGGCCGTCTATAATAATTAGTTGCGGAGGTAGAAGCTCCCTATAGAAAGAATCTAGGGTCGCCTATTCTAGGTAGGCGACACTAATAACCGGGTAGATTTATCTATATTTCTTAGGGAGTTTAAGCTTATAGGCTAAGCGGCTAATACGCTTTATAATCTTAAATAGGCCCACTTAAATTAGTAATAGTAAGCTACTATCCGGGAGCCTATAGCTATAATAGACGCCCCTAATAACCTTAAGGTAGATAGAATCTTTTAAGTCCGGGGGCGTATAGTTCTTATTATAGTACGCTGCTATCTTAGCTTAGGCTAGTTTAAGAGTATTAACTATATTAAAGTATAGTGCCTTTCTATCCCTTAGAATAGAGATATTATCTATATTAGTGCTATAGAATATTTTTAGTATAAGACTATATATAATCTTATATAGCATGTACCCGCTAAAGGCGTTAACTACTATATTAAGAGTATATTCTACCTGCGGTAGAAGCTTCTACTACTATATTTTATACTATTCTATAAGCAGATAGTATAAGGTTATTTCTACTATTTAGTTAGTTCTCTCTACCTGCCTATCTATAGATAGATAGTATAATATTATTATCTAAAGGTCTACCTTGCACCGTCTAAATAGCTCTATCTAAAAGGTGCTTATAAATTTTAGGTCCCTGTCGCTAATAATTGCTTCTAGCAGGCCCTAATTACAGTAGATCTAATTAAAGAAGCAATGCGCCTACGTCTCGGCCGTGTCTATCTTCTTTTCTAGCAGTAGGCGTATAGCCTTAGAGAACTTATTAGTAGTTATTATAATTACGTTATTACTATTAGTAGACGAGGGCAGTACTACTATAAAGTTAATTATAAGAGTTATAAAAGGCCTATCTAGTGTCTATACCAGCTAGAGCTATCTATAGGGCTTTTAATTTTTTAGTTTTAAGGTCTTATATGCTGGGCATGCTAGTATCTATTTATTAATCTTCTAATATAGTTTAGGTGTATAGATCTTATGCCTAAAATAATAGTAGGCTTAGTTAGCGCTATTATAGCCGCTTTTATTATGCGCCTTTTTAACGGCGTTATCTACTATGCTACTTAGTAAGTATAGATATTACTTATTACTACTGCCTTTTAGGTATAAGAGGCTGTTGTCTAAGAAAAACCTATAATAGTGGGTCTTATTGCCTTATTTTACTCTTATTCTAAGGTGTTCTAGGACGACTTTAAAGGTTTTATTCTTCTTTAGCTTTAAGCAGATTTATTTCTTATAAGTGTCCTTAATACGTATAACTATAGTAGCGAGGCTAGCGGCGGCGGTGTCTACTACGCCCTTAGCTATAATATTATTATAGATAGTAGGTATTTATAAAAGCCTATCTACATTCTTATAGTATTTCTCTAGCTTATAGATAATTATTATCTGCAGCAGGAATATAGATAGATATAGCTCCTATTTTCTTAGGCGCGCTAACTGCCTATTTTTACTACCTATTTATAAGGCCAATTTTAAGGCTTTATAGTCTACGTATATAGTAAAGTTATTACCGTCTAGATAGTATTAGAGTTTCTGCAACGCCTAAACTAGGGCGCCTACTTCTAACTCCGTGGCCTAGTAATTTTGCTTATGCTTTTTTAGTAATTAGCTAATAAAAAGAACTAGCTATTTAATCCCGTTAGATCTAATTTAATATATAGCGCATCTATAGCTATACTTCTTAGAGCTATTAATGTAGATAATAAATAGTTTAAGATAGTCTAGCAGGGCTAGCACTAGCTTACTATAAAGCGTTGCTTTTACTACTTTCTAGGCGTCTAGGTACTCCTTTAGGGGATTAGTAATCTTCTACGCAGTTATATAGTTTTTTCGCGCGCGGCCTTTTTAAGGACTATTCTTAAGGCTATCTAGTTTTAGCTTTTATAAGGGCGCGATAACGTAGCTATATCTTTTAATATATTAGCGGTACTATCTAAAGAAGGCTAGCCCGGATTTAAGCTTATAGAGCGTCTTTAGAAACCTTATATTCTTAATTACCTCCGTCTTTTTATCTAACGTGCTAAGGCCTAGCCTAGATACATAATAGCCTAGTATTTCTAGGCTAGAGAATCTAAAGAAGTATTTAGCTAGCGCAAGGGTAACGCCGGCTATTTTTAGAGTATTTATAACTTTATTAAGGTAATATAGATAGTCTTCTTTAAATCTAGAGTAGATAAGAACGTTATTAATATAGACGGCTATAAATTTCTATAGGTATAGTATAAATAGAGATTCTATATAGTATTAAAAGAAGCCGGGCGTATTTACTAGGCCTATTATAGAGACTATAAGCTATTTATACCCTCTATATATAGTTATAAAGCCTATCTTCTAGTAATTAGCTTTCTTTATGCTCTACTAGAAGAAGCCTTTAGTTATATCTATAGATAAGAAGATAACTGCGCCGCCTAAAAGATTAAAGATATTATCTTACTATAGTAGCGGGTAGGCATCTAGATATAGTTTTATATTAATCTTCCTAAGATTAATAATAACCCTCGGTTTGCCATTTCTCTAGACTATAAATGCTAGTAATACGGCTGCTAAAGGTTACCCTAGCGGAACCTTTTTAACGCGCCCTTACTCTATAAGCGGATCTAGAACCTTATCTATAGCGCGCTTATCCCGCTCTAAGAGTCTATAGGCTCTTTACTTTAAGCCCTTAATATCCGTCTTATCTATAAATAGAATAGGTATTTCTATACTATTATTAAAAAGGCCTAGATATTTATTAAAGAGTTTAGCGTAATTATAGAGCTGCGCGTGTAGCTTATTACTAAAGTCCTACCTAAAATAGTTTAAGATATAGGCTTTAAAGAGATCTATATTACCCTCTACAGGGTTTATAATAAAGGGTATATCCCCTTTATTATTATCTTTATCTATAGTAGCGTTAAGAGCTTATATAGGTGCGCCGGCGGCGTTCTTACTAGTATCTTCCTTAATAGCTTCTTCTTTCCCTAAGCCGGCGTTCTAGACGTCAGCGTTCTAGACGTCTACATCCTGGGCGGCGGCGTTAGATACGTCGGCGTCTAATACATTAGCGTTCTTAGGGGCGGCGTCTAATACATTTGTATTGCTGCTTCCCGTATTACCTTTAACGCTAGTTTTAAAAACGTTAATAAAGTCCACGCCTGCGTTTAGGTCTCCTATAGAAGCGTTGTTGCGATATAGCTAGACGTATTCTAGCTATTATTCTTTCTTAAGAATAAGCGCATGCGTGCTAAAGTTAGAAAATAGTATACTACTATCTATAGTTAGAAGTAATGCTCTTACCCTAAGGCTATAGATATCTTTATATTTATTAATAAAGTCTATATAGGGTTTAAATAAATATAGGCCTATAACTCTACTTACACTATAGATAGGGATATTAAGGCCTTATTCTAGTTCTATAATAACGTCTCTAGTAAGAAAGGCTCTAGATACTTTTACCTTTAGTAGTTTTATCTTAGGCGGCAGGTTCTTAGCTAAGATAGTTAGTAGAAACATGCATTACTGCGCCTAAAGTCTATCTAGGCTGTCTTTATCTTCCTATATAATACTAAGGCCTGCCGGCCGTAAATTATTAATTTCTAGAAGTAGACTATAGTCTAGCTTTAGAATAATATAGGCTTTAATAGGCACGGCTAGAATAGTTCTATTAGTATTAGTAAGGTGTAATATAAATTACGCCTATATCTATAAGCATACTAGTTTTTTACTAATATTTAATATCTTAATACTTTTCTTTCTTTTAAATACTACTGCGTCTAGATAATATTATTTTCTCTATATATTACTAATAAGCATAATAATACTGCCCGAGTCTAGGCTAAAATAGGCTTACCTGCCTACTAGTATTATAGCGTTAATTAATATAGTAATATATTATAGGAATTTTTCCCCAGGTTATATATACTTTATTAAACTAACTTTATAGTATTTAACGGCGATATTATATATTAATAAAGATGTTACGGTATTGCCCGGGGATTTTAACACTATAATTAAGACGTAACCCGGCGTTAACATCTTGCGTTCTTATTTTCCGAGGACTGGAGAAGGAATTTAAGGTTATTAATTATCTAGGAGAAGCTGTCGCTATCGCTGTTATCCTTATATTTATTCTTAATGGCGACGTCTAGGTCTTCGTTTTTAATATTATCTAATCTTGCGGCGGTATTATAGGCTTTTGCAACTTTCTTCTTATACTCTACTGCCGGGAGGTAGTAGGGGTAAAGATGTATAAAATGCATCTTATTTAGTTTTTCTTTAGCCGCATAGATAGGGTACTATTTATCTAGTTTCCTATTAGCAGGTTTATCTTATTATTTCTAGTTACTTCTATTGCCGGCGGCTATATCTCTATACTTCTTGCTAACCTATATAAGCACCTATCTAAGCTATTCTATTAGTTAGTAATACGGCGTCTTTAGTATAGCTTTACGCTAGAATAAGTATAGTTTATACGCCGGTGTTAGCGCTAAACTTATTAAATACCTTAGGTAACTTTACTACTATAGTTTCTCCGCCGCCGGCATCTACTACTTTACGCGTTACTAGAAGTTCTATAACGTGTCTCCTACTTTATATATCTATACTAAGTTTATTAGGACCGGGTCTAGGCTATTCTAGAGCTTATAGATAATATTATACTTATTCTTAATACCGGCTTTATAGAGTAGATTAACCTTTCTAATTATATACTAGAATAGGGATAGCTAGTTAGCCTTTTAGAAGGAGAACTTTATATTATTAGCTTTCTACTAGGCTACGTGGCGCGCTTTCTAGTACTCTTATGTTAGCTAATCCTTCTAGTAAGCTAAGCTTATATCTATCTAGAGTTGCGCCGCTTGCGGCAATAATATATACTAGATACGGGCATCTACTATTATATATAAGGGTAGCTATAAAAGAATAGGTATATCTTTATATAGCGCCGCGATTTACTTAAAGCGCTATATAAAGATACTAACTAAGTTCTTATTAGAATTAAATAGTATAATATCTACTAGCCTAAGCTTAGGTAGTAATATTAGTAGCGTTGCTATTATAAAGTTCCGACCTGGAAGACTATACTACTATACTATAGCTACTAATCCGCCTTCTACTAACTATAGGTAATAACTCTAATATAGATATAAAGTATAGAGGTATTCTAATAACTATATAGGCGTTTAAGTATTAAAATATAGGCCTATAGAATTAGGTTATAAAAAACTACTCTATATATACTCCGGCCTGCAATATGCGGGCGCCTACTGCACGGGTGCCCTTAGCGCGGATAACTACTACGCGGTTATCTACTGCGCGGTCATCTACTGCATAGGTGCCTGCCGGGGCTATAGCTACTTGCGAAGGCCTTAGACTATTTACTCTATTCCTTCTATATATTCTAGAAATCCTTAGAATATACAGGCGTTATATTTATTTAGATTAGAGCTATCCCTAAAGAAGTAATTCTCTATTCTTTATTATACGCTATCTTCTATTAGAGAGGTAGACCTTCTAATGCTAGTGTTCGGGGCATTATTATTATTATTTTTGTCGTCGTTACTTAAGCCTAAGCCGCCGCTATTATTATCCCCCGGTCCTTGCTTAAAACGGGCTGCGACTTATTTAATATTTGCAACGGTAATCTTATTATTAGGAAATAAGAATTCCGGTAACATAGGGTTAAAAATAGCACGTAAGTTATTAATGTAATTGGCCCTTTCTAAATTTATTATAATTTTCTCTAGGCCGCGAGCTTAACCGGCTATTATATCCGTAATCTCTCTCTAGTATCGGGTAGAATTCTTAGCTATATAGAAGCTAGCGTATAAAGATAGTATTAGTCTTATACTACTTCTTAGTATAATATTTAATACTATTACCGGCCGCTAGGGTTGCTAACAGCTAGCGCCTAGGCCTTCTTTTCCCGGCCTTCGCGACGCCCGCGCCTGTAGCGTCTTGCTGGGGTGCCTTTCCTTTACGTTCTAATTTAGCTAGAGTAATATACCGCGCAATAATCTTAATTCTATTAGCGGTTAGTAGGCTGCTCTTATTCTAGTTATTATTAAAGGTATTACTTAGGCCTAGAAGCGTATAGATAGCTTTAAGTATATTAAGAAGAAATGCGTTTTAAATGCTATTCTTATCTATATTCTAGTCTAGGGAAAGCTTAAGGTCCTTTTAAGTAGGTAGATATTTCTTAATAATCTAGGCGAGGATGTCTATAAGATTATTATCTAGGGGAGAAGGTTAGAGACCTTACCTCTATATAATAATATAGTATATATTTTAAAGGGCTATTCTAGGTAGATTCTTAAGTATAGAGGCGTCTTACTAGGCTTTAAAAGCTGCTATATTACTAATTTATATATTAGAATAGTATAGTAACGTATATAGCTATATTAGAATAATCTAGCTATATATATAGCTACGTCTTTTACTATTATATAGGGTTAGAGCTATTCTAATTAGCTATAACTATATAGTTATAGTTTCTTAGGCGTAGATAACTATACTTTAGATATAGGAATATAGTTAATTATATCTTATGCCGGTCGAGGCGTACTATAGACCTGTAGTTAGCTATAGAATAGGCCTTTCTAGAGCGCGCTCTAAAATAGGGGGTTATACGTGCGGGGTTGACGGAATTACCCGGAGGTCGGGCCCGGTATTAGTACTTAATTTACCTAAGGTTATAGCCAGCTAATAATTTATAGCTATCTATAAGGCAGATATTATAGTAGTGCAGGATAGAGGTAGATAAGTAGGTATAGAAGGGTAAGTAGGAGATAGTATTTTATTAATATATTATTATCTCTTACTATTCTAACCCGGTTGCTAATAGCTCTACGCTTTTAACTAAGATTTAATAGTAGCCGCTCTACTATAAGCGATGCTGCTGCCGTTAGATATAGAAGTAACTTGCAGTGTCGCTAATAATAGCGTTATAAGTATAAGAACGTCTTTACGTCTATAACTTCTATATAGGAGAGAAAGGAAAAGACTAGAGAGAGAGAGAGAAAGAGAGAGAGAAAGGTCGGGCGTTAGTATAGAGTACGTCGACGTTAGAAAAGCAACTAAGATAAGTATCTAGTTATTGCGGATAAGAGTATTAGAAAGAGGAAAATGGGGGCGTCCGTCGCTAGAGAAGTTAAATTGGCCTAATTGGCTACTAATTATAAGGGACGCGAGCGTGCGGTATAGATATAGGGCACGGGCGCATTAAGTTATTAAAGATAAGTTTATATTATAAAGCGTATTAAGTATAAGGCTCTATATAATAAAACTATATAGGGTGCGCATGTGCTAGCCGGTATATACACGCTAGAGACGTGCACGTACTTAATAGCTGTATTTCTTATACTAGCACTATTATAAGGGCTTTTAAGTAATACTATATTATAGGGTTATACTACTAGAAATTCTTAATCTATTAAGTAAGCCTTAGTAAGGCTTTCTTAGTAGTTTATAGGTATTATAATAAGTAGTAATTAGTTATAATTATTAATTCTTTCTCTT